>CM067088.1:28546245-28688745 GCA_034008185.1 Gorsachius magnificus | reverse complement strand
TTGAATGGAAAATGCTTCAGATCTCTAGAATGATTCAGTGCTCAGAAAACCAACCACACTTATTAACTACAGACCACAAGATAAACTGTTTCATTAGTCTCAACTGCAACAGATTATCTGGCAACCCCCCTGCTGACGGGACTCTTTCAGGTTTGTTATCGTAAAATATTTCCGATTTAAAAAAACCTCAATATTATATACCTTGGTGTTACTAGATACTTTGCTTTTCATATCAGAAATTCAGTTTTAGCAGCTTACATACAAAAGTGGAAAACTTAAAAATTAATAGTTGCAAAAAAAACCCCAAATCGAGTTTTGGAGAAGCCAAAATTACTAATGAAGTTGAGTAAAATGCAGCAAATGGTGTGATCCCACAGGTAAATACAGGAAGAAAGCATATTTAACAAATGTTAAAATAGCTGACATTTTGAAATAAAAATTTGACAGTTTGTTCTTATTTAAGCATAGATCTAAATTAAAAGGAAAGATTAAACAAGAGCAATGTAACTCCCCCCAAAAAGTAAAATGTTTTGCTTCGAATCAGCCAAAATGCCTGGCTTGACATTAAACAATATTTTTAATTTTTAAAAGAATCCCTCAGTGACCATTGTGAGTCGTGGGAACGAGTGGGTATGTGTCCAGGCTCGGGCAGCTGTGCGGGCAGCCTACTCGCTACAGAGGCAAGGGAGTCTTTGCTTTGAAGAAAGCAACATTAGACATGTTAGCAAAGCAGAGTACCAATGCTTCCCAAAATAATAGAGATACCTTTATTTGCCAAAAGAAAATAATATTGTTCCCAAAGTAGTAAAAACTGGACACCCTTAGCTGGCAGAGAATTATTTTATTTTCCTCTTTTATTTTATTTATTAGATCTTAGTTCAGATCTTTCAACTTTACTTAGAGCTACCAGATTAAGGTGGAGAATTTATCATAATTATCCAATTCCCTGCTCTTTGCGGTGAAGCAAGTAGCCATGTTAAGGGAGAGCTTTACATGGATGCATGAGCAATACATGTATACGTACCAAATCATCAAAGAATACTTGACTTGATTTAGAAATAGATTCTAATCACAGATTTTGGCTAAGTTAGCACTCTAAAAACCTTTCAATTTTCAAGTTGCATAGATGTGGAGAGCAGACTATGGTGAATATTGGACTTTGGGGATTGCAAGAGATCCTGCGTTTTGTACTTTATGACAGTTGTGGGATCTCAGCCAACCCTTTCAATACCATGGCTATGCACACTGCTTGAATGGCCTTTGCCCTTCTTAGGATGGCCAGAAGCAAACTGCATCTCCAAAAATCAAGGGGGAAAAAAATACTGTGTTCACCCCAAAAGTTTCTAACTGTATTCATCCAACCGGTTACTATTTCAAACACACTGAACAGCACTGGCATTCAGCTAATACTATAACTTTTTTCCCTTCTAGAAAGTCATCTAGTTGTTAAGAGCAAATTAATTTTCTGTATGAAATTCAGTTTAAGCAAATTATTAAGCATAAAGCAGTCCTTCTTTGCTTTTCAATGCATGCATTAACTTCTTTTCTGAATTAAACATCAATAAAAAGGCATGTCATTAGTGTTTATTCTGAATGGTATTTTTTTAATATAATTTCATCGACTTTCAAGTAAGTCCAAATTCTAATGTGATTTCCATCTCTCTGTCATGTTAATTTCTCCAGTGCAGTCCATCTAAGCCATTATATAACAGTATTATAAATAATCTTCTAATATCCACTTCACAACTCTTTAATTGATAGTACTCACCAGAGCACATTACGCAGGTGCTCACTTTTTTTTTTTGAAGAATAAAATGAAACATTTTAAAACAAGTTTCATCTTTTCTTTCTCAGGCAGCTCCAGCTTCAGCATAACCAAGGCTTACATTGCTGGTATTTTCTCTGCATAACGCCCCAAAGACAGAAAAATATCTACTGGCAACATTCAATTAAACCAGGAGGCAAGGGGAGCAACCGCAATCCATACTCCTAAACAAAGGTGCATATGTGTAGCAAAGAGACCTGATGCTGTAACTAAAACCTTTTAAAAAAATTTTACGTATAAAGTATCTTTGGTCACGTTCTTTTAGTTTATTGTTTAACAAAAAAAAGCAACTGTTAACCTCTTGCGGCCAAAATCTTAACACTACATACAGTATACACATTTTAATACCGAATATATAGGGCAAAACATACACCCAAATGACTCATCTGATTTGCACAAGCCTGACCTATACATCAGTATCACTAGCACACCTAAATACACGCTCTATTAGGAAGGAATTTTTTCTTTGACTTCTGCAAAAGAAAAGGAGCATCTTTCTCTCCTAAGTACTGTAGAGGAAAAAAATCCCACTGTTATTGCCAACTTCTATGCAAATTTTCCACATCTGGATTCTGATTCTTGGCAAGCCTAATTAAGTAATTTAAAACAAGGTTGAAACTTCCTGCTGTCATGGCAGGCTCTGAATAAAAAGCTGGTAAGTACAGGTTGTATTTATGCTGCCCAATGTACAGAAACTTGATTAACTTTAGTTGCTACTAAAGTTGTCAGTTGTCCACCTGAAATATTTAGATAATACTAGTGCAGTTTATCCTCTGGTTAATCTTAGGCTTCCCTTTAACCATTTGTTGTTCAGGAATCTATAACTTACAAGAACTGAAGTTTCAATACAAAACCTACAAGCTCATTTCTAATACTTGAACACCTATTAAATGCATAACGAAGCAGCTATGTGATACACAACTTCCTGGCTGCTGGCAAGCAGATACCAGCAAAATACCTGCTTAGCTCTGGTATACCAGAGTGACTTTTGTGTTGCTTCACAGATGCTTCAGCACTCTTCAGTCAGAAGTGGTGTGTCCTGCACTGTTTAAAATACCTAAGAGAAGCTGCCAGCTCTGTAGCTACTACTAATACTTCAGGTCTCCCTTCATCTCTACCACTGAAGTTTCTCATTTCAACTCACCCGTCTCCTACAGGCTACACAAAGCACTGAAGTAACGCCTTTTCACAGCTGGCTATATTGGCCATTTACCTTTTAAGTTGCTCTTATTTGCTGTTTTAGATTTGTTTTTATCAAGTTTTCCTTAGCCTTATCCTCTTGTCTGGACCTTTGAAGCTCTGCTGAATACCGCTTTTATGCCTGTATTGTCACTGATCATCTGCATCCCTCCCAAAACTCTTTTGAAATACATTTCATACCTTGCTCCCCAGTCTTATTGTACCTCCATGATTTTCACCTCTGTGAAAATCAACTCGTGGATGGCTTGGTAACCCTCTAGCTCAGGGAAAAATCACACACTGGCACAAGTGGACACTTAGTTCACAAGTGAAGGCAGCTGGGCGTTAGATGAAGAGGTTCAGAGCTGACTACAGAGGAAAGCTGAGGGAGCTATGGGTCTGGAAGGCAAGGAGCATGGTTTGGACACAGCCCTTGCCAGGGCATGGGCAGGTCGATTGCCTCCTGCTGGTGTGCAGGAAATGATGAGACTGGGAAGGGTGACCTGAACAATTCTACTTATTTCAGATGAAAGGACCGACTGTTGGCTGGGAATAAACAGGCATAAGGGGACTGACTCTGGAGGAGGTGTGGGGAGGGAGGCCCCACCTTCGCACCCTGAACCAGACTTCCCGTCCTCAGGAGCTGGAGTGTGCTGCTTCTTGTCTGCACTTGCAGTTTGCAGCAGCTACGCTAGTAAAGCAACTCTGTTCCTTATCAGGCCACACATTTACAGAAAACTCTCACAGGCTCGGACACTGAAAGAGCTGGTGCTCAGCAAACTGAGAGCATTTGCTTCCAGTTATTGGAATATGCAGGTTTCCAACCAGTTGGTAGGATTCCAGTGCACTTGTACAGGGGCCTTCAGCAGGATTAGTTATGTCTTCCCTTGAGTTAGGTCCCCTTCTCTTTTTCTCTTCATCGCACTCTCGTATTACAAAAATAAAGCTTTCAGTAATATACAGACTGAAAGATGAGGCACACCAACTTCGGCATGGCTCCTAAATGCAGTAACTCAAAGTCAGTCACAGGAAAGGTTCCCACCAGCAGATTTGTTCACAGACTTGGTCTTCAAGAAGCAAAGAATGAAGGAGAGGTGGTTTCTATAGCTTCAGACAGCATTAGGCTCATCAGCAGTGTGTTTCCATCCTTCATGAAAACATACCACTCATCATAAAGAAGGCATTGCTACCATCTACATATAAATCCCATTCTAACAAAGATCATCATTTGAACCATCCAGATCTGGTGGGGGTAGCCCTTTTTAAACCATTTATCTCTCTAGGAACATGGAATGGGTCGATTTTGGAGTCATGTCATCATTACAGCCCCAAGTGTGTTATGCTCTGGCCTCAGTTGGTGTCAGCAGGATTTGGCCATACAAATTCTCTTCTGCTATATGAATGCATCAGTGCAGTAAACCTGCAATTCTACTAGGGGAAAAAAACACACCAAACTTCAAAGGAAAAAGAGTGTTTTGATTGATTTTGTTTCCTCTGTAAGTCATAGACATTAGCTATGTTCACATAACCTACGTGTTATAAACCAATGATAAAAACCCACAGTCCAGAATGGAGAATTCTGCTTTTCTTTCTTGCCTTTATTTTGAAGATCAGCTTTAACTCTTTTCCTCCCATTTCAGCTAAGTCAGATGCTTAAAATTATCAACATAATATTCCCTCCATTTTCATAAGCAGATTTTCAGCTTTCAGCTTGCGTTCTGATTTTAAAAAGCTCTTACAAAGTTTTAACTCACTAAATTAAATACTTGAGATCTTGACACTTCTGTGACAATTATTCTCTGAGATCCATCTTTCCCCCTTAATTGCTAGCATACTAATGTTGCAAAATGATATTTCACAGGCACATTACTTCTGAAGTTACTTATTAATGCCAGGATTTTCCCATAGCACTAAACCTAGGTTGCAGTTGTCTCCTTCTTCTTAGTTCTGGCATGACTTTGACCGGTTGAATCCCCACATATGTATCAGTAATCAAAAGGTATATTTCAGTACAGGAGAACCTGTTTGGAAGAATTCTTCTCATTTCTTCTCTGCTTGTTTTATCTTTGCTTGAGATGTGAATAATTCATAGGCCTCTGTCTGCTTTACAGTCAAACGCATTCTGTCCACCCAAGACTGTTCGACTTTGTGATTTATTATTTAATAATTTGCAGGGCTGCGCTGTTGTAAGGTGAGCATTGTGACTGCTTGCAGAACTGTTACAATCTGGTCTAGTTAGCTGTCCTTTCTTTCCCTCTCTCCAAACAGCAGCAGTTATTGATTTTTTTTACAAACCTCTGCCATGTAATCCCACAGCTGCTGATCTCAAAGCTGTTACTATAAAGTAAAAGTTGGCCCTTCTTCTTGAAAACAAGAAGTCATGTTTTGATTCACTTTTTCTTTCTTTTTTTTTTTTTTTTTTTTTAAAATCAATTGTTTCTTTTTTCTCCTTCTTTTGTGCCTTAGTCAATGACAATACCCAGGAAGTGCCACCGGCTTCTCTTAAGGATAAAAATGAAAAATGAAAGCCTTTGGGGGAAATACATGCTGATCCTTTCATTACACCTGCAAAAAAGCCTGTCTGAAACTTTTCAACCTTTGAAACTTTTCCAATGGAAGTTGGGCTATTTCATCTATTATCTTGGCAACAATTATACATAGTGTTGTCTCTCAATAACATGATATTTGTGTTTAAATCCCACTGCAAGTTATCAGTCACACATAATGGTGAAAAGAACTACTCCAAAAAACACAGTGGCTCCTAATTCTTAAAGATTTACTATGCTGCCAAGCACAGCGGTACTAATCAGTGTGCAATTAGGGACTGATCGATTGGCTTCAACTGACTTTGGATCAGGACTGTAACAGGCACTGAGGGCACAGGCGCAGCAATTGTAGTCCCTAGTGAATTAACTTCTGTACAGCCTATTTTCTACCTGTCAATTAATTATAGGATTTGCAGCTTTTGAAGACTAAAGACATTGTAGGACAAACCCCAAATTATTTCTCTTTTGCTACTGTAAACCCTCAATAAAACATCTGTGGAAATACTCTCATACTGTCCTCTTCCTCTCCAGTCCACGCCTTAACCACACAGTTGCATTAAAGCATTTAAGTTTATGCCTAAACCGGGAGATAAACCTTTCTGGGCCAATGTGTATGCTTCAGCAACATCCTGACTTCATTTCAGTGTAAGAGTGAGTGTAAATAAGCTTGTGGGTTCATCCTACATTGGGAGGGAACCCTAGACCCTTGGGCAAGACTGGAGCTGGTCATTCTCTGACTACGTATCCCAAGACTTGTATGGAGGACTCAGGACCAGGATTCCTGCATATTTACAGTAGGTAGTGGAAAGTAAGTTTAACTGTAACTCAAGATTCATACAGAATTACCCCAAATGGAATCTACTTCTTATCCCTAACTACAGCACTCTGTTTTACCACCTCTTACTCTCTGGTTTCTATTTTGGGTATAATGGCTTATCTTTAGTAATGACTCATCTTCTTCTGGTAGAAATACTTTTGTACAAACATAAGTCTTGCAAAACTTTCTGCAGATAGATAGATTTGACTCAGCCATATACCTTAAATCAGGTAATTCAAGAGAGGCTCACTAATACAAAATCCCTTACTCTTGGCTCACTTTAGTTTGATTAGATACTGTATGACCTGCCACAGTTGCTGCATGTGAATCTTGGTTGGCCATGAATGGAAAGGCCTGAAAATAAACTCCAACCTATGGAGAGTTGTTGTAACAAGCAGGGATCCTTCCCACAGTAGAGCTGGGTTGCCACCTTATGTGCTAACTGAAGCTTCTGAATTACTATCAGCTCTGGAGGCACACTGGGAGAGGAAAACACACATCTCTGCAAAGAGTGCCTCAGCTGAGAGGAAGAATTTATTTCCCTTTTCTACTTATTCCTGTCTTCCATTATTTATTCAAGCCAGGGAGTGAAAACAGTAGGATTTTGGCAATGCCTAATGTTTTACATTAATAGTATTGGAAAATCTTTATGATAGCAGATACTCACATTGCTAGAATACTTGCACTCTGCATATTTCTACTCTACTAGATTTTTATTTTAATAGACAGTGAAACAAAATACTGCAATAATACAGCAAAACTTTCAGCTTGCGATGAGGTGGGGAATTTGATTGTATTCCAAAGTAAAGCCCTAAAGGGTGCACCTTCTTCCCTTGAACACAAAAATGGCACACACTTAGCCGTTTTTTCTCCAGCATTTCAGAAATCTGATAGATTTGCCTGCTTGAACTACACCTTGTCTCCCACTCTCTCCCACCGCCCCTCAGCCCCAACCCATAGGCTTGATTTTACACCTGGGAAAACCACTGCTCAAAAGCTCTTCTTTAGACCTCCTAGTTTGAAAGGTCTAATAGCCCAGATAAAGAAGAGTACTTAAACTTGCATAATACCTTTAATGACTCCCTGGGGGAAGCTGCTGCACAATTTATTTAACTCTTTGTACATAGACTTTCATCCTGGGTGCTTATATGTTAATGACCTCTAATGCGCAAGCCATTAGCACCTTTCACCATAATCTCCTCCCAATGTCCATTTAGATTACAGTAATGGCCACTAATAATGTAAAGTAATGGCTACCAGCAATGATATCATCATAATGACTTCAGTGAACTTGCTCCACAAGTCTTCTGATATATGGTAATCACATACCCCTGCATATAGTCCCCTAACGCATGGAACGAATGCACCGTGTCCAGATACGCCAATTCCCATCTTTTATAGATATGGACCTTCACTTTGATGTGGCTACCTCCATGGACATAGTCTTATAGTCAAAAAATGAAACAGTCTAGCCTGCATTTCCAGGGTTAAAGCAGAAGTAAGCAAATTAAAAATTTAAGTACCTGTTTTTTTTCAGACAGGAAAGACAATACTATGAAGGTTAAGGATAGTTTTGGTGGAAAAATAACATTACTGAAAAGGAAGAATTTCTGGAGAAGAATCAGGCCCTTACACTTGAGTAGCGGGACAATTAACAGCTTGCTTCTGTATACAAGAAGTATACTGCAAGTATACTGCAGACAAAGTGCTTCTCATGCTGCACAAATAATCTCATTGATTAAGATAGGTAAGAATCATCAAGTATGTCCTTTTTCAATTACCTTGGTCCATAAATCTATATTGTACCTTAACGATTTCCCTGCTAATAAGCCATTTTACAGCTGAAGAGCTAGTTGACTGATTTTCAGTATCATGCATTTCCCCCCCTTTTCTTTTATACAGATTAACTTTGGAAAATTCCAAGCACAGTTTGAAGCAATCTTCGCAGGGCTTTTTTCCCTTCACAATGCAGGAGGGAAATCATCAACTCTAACACTACCAACTGCAATACCCTTTTGCAAAAATGGGGACAGAGCCAAGTATACAAAATATTCAAGCATATGCCTTCATATAAGACTATTGATTGTTGTACTCACTGCAGAGGAGCAGGTGCGTACTTTAAATATGGACCCTTCTGAGATGCTGAGTGCTCTGAAGGCTGAATGTCTTCACTGTTCAGTATGTAAAGAGATGAGACCTCCGAAAAAAGGCCAGTGCTGACAGTTCCATTCCCTGCATAATTTTGCTTTATTACATGAGAACAGTATGTAGATTGCTGGCTGAATATACAGGAAAGAGGTATCTTAGGTTATTAGGGAACTCTGAAACTTGATCAATCTACACAGAAACAAGCAGTTTAAAATGAACTGAGCTACTGATGGGGGTGGGGGCTTTCCCTCCTTTCTCTTCTATTTATACAGTCTAAATACGTTTATGTATCAGAAACTTCTCTTCATCGTTAGGTCTGGCAGGTAAATCCCAGCCCTTGGTACAATAGCAGCTATTACTATGCTAGTAATCGCTGAGAGATGGATGAATAATTAATAATAGAAATAAATAACTGATTATTAAACAAGTAAATGTTTTCTTCTGTAACTGATAATGCAAACAGTTTCTAGGTTATATCCTGCTTTCCAGTGAAAGCTTCCAAACATTACCTTCAATACAGACAAAAGCACCTCAGATAGTTCTTTCATACAGAATGGTAAATTATGTTATTGCTTTTGTACGCTATTCCCAATGCTTATTGCATATTCACTTGTATACATCTAGTGCAACATTATTATCTTGTTTTGATTTTCTTTCTTCCTCCACCCATACCCCCCTAACCTCCTGTCAACAGTTGGGGAAGCTGCTAATGCTGTATTGTATATTCATTATCCTAGTTTTTTCTTTACAAATATCATTATAACATTCTGCATTTGTAAAGTAAATAATTAAACGTTCTAGAAAGTCTTACAGGACACAGTAATCTAGCAGATGAAAGACATCAGAAATGTGAAAATCAAATGGAAGCACATGTAATATGTATCTTTTAAAAGAGTTTTCATAAAATAGGGTTAATGTGTTAATCAACCATATTTAAAATGCTAATTAATCACTGACTTAGAGTCTATTCATAAATAATTGAATGTCCTATTTATGCAGAATTTCTTATACTTGGAAACGTGTGGCATTCATTCTGGTCTTGCAGGATGCAGAACAGCATTAACGCTCATTGAACTCTCTTAGCTCTGTGTTTGGGTGGTGCGATCACTGCCTGCTAGTCGGTTACATTTGCCAATCATATTCTTGCAATTAACCTAATCTGTCCCATCACTACATATATCATCCTAATGGCAAAATACAAAGAGCTACATTAACCATGTCATTTTGCCAGCACTCCAAACATGGAAGTGAGGTGAATTTTGGGGGAATCAAGCCAGCTGTGGATATCCTATTTCCCCCCACCTCTTTTCAAGTCATCTCCCCCTTTCTCCTTTGAAGGCCAGTCATGCCCATAGACACAGGGAAGTACTCCACACTCAAACAGCATCGGGTTTAGAATCAGGTTTCTAATGTTACAATATACATTTCTTCCCTCTCTAAGGACTCCCTCTTAGAGAACGTATATGTCATTCTTCATGTTTACACCCATGAGCAGTGATACTGGCTGCAGTGTGAGATCTACACATATGTGTAAAGGCGAAAACCGTGCTGGTAAACATAGCATCTTTAGTTTCCAGCTAAACTCAAACTCCTTTTGAGGGGATAAAAAAAACAATACCTGGTAAAAGAATGTAAGATTCTCACAGAACTAGTTGAAAAATTCCCTATGAAAATACATGTATCAAAACCTTTACTATTCATGATTTTGATGAAATTCTCAAATGTGGATTGTTTTAAAGCTTCGCAACTACTACATAGACTTCCGAAACAAAAGAAAAAAGCAGGTAATATATATTTTCATGCTAATAAAATGCTAACTCTTAAAATTACAGTAGCACTGGAATTATCTGAATTCTCAATGTGTGTCCTAAGTGGCAGATTTTTTTTTCTGGTTTCTCTCTACTTTGGTAGGAAGAGGTAAATTAGTCCTTGCCTAATGTGATTTAGTGGACAGGCTGGCAATGTAACTTGTCATTAAAGAATGAGACTAAGAAGAATAATAGATCCCTCCTCCTAATCCTTTTTGACAGCCTAACAGAATACCAATTTACCATTTGATGAAGGCTTCAGGATGTTATGAAACCTCTACAGGGACTTCAGAGTTCTGTACAAAAAGGGATGAAGATGAGAAGCAGCCAAAGTTGGTGGGGAAAAAATGGCTCTGGAACAGGAGCTGCTCTATAAATGGCTGGTTGCAAGCCAGCTGGCATCCTTTAAAATTTGGACACTCCAACTAACCCAATGGAAAGGAAAGGAGCTGGTGGACCTTGTGGAGAATCATTCGGCATTAAAAGAGAAAGAGAGGACTGCTTCAAGGGACAGAGAAAGTTTTCCAAATAAAGCTGGGGCCGACGACTGCCTGTCAGCATGCTTGGGAATATTTGATATAGTTGGTCATGTTTCCATGGTACAGCACTGTGATTATCGCTATTCAATGGTACATCTTTGCCTTTAAGACAGTCTTAAAAAAGGACTCATAATCCAAATGCATGACTCCAAAACAGACAAACACTTTTCTTCTTTTCCCTACTGGGTAGGTAGTACCCGCACAGCTAAAGCCAACAAGGGGCAATTCTAAGTTCAGTAACTATCTTCCTCCCCAGGAAGCCTCTGGGCTAGTGTAAGCAAGTAAACAGCAATCTAGAGAAGAGCTAGTTCTGAAAGATTTTGCTTTTATCATGTTACCACCTACTGATTGACACTAAAGTGGAAATCCAGCATCCAAATGCTTTGGAGTTCTCAATTTGGAGAAGTTCTGTGGCAGTACCCAATTTCCTATTCCACTCCTATTTCCATGGAAAAAGGCACCTTTTCTTGAAATGCCAAATTTATTGCCAGCTCTCACTTAAAGGTATCTTTCAATAGTCCTCTTCCTTCAAGAGCCTAATTTAAAAAATAGAACTTAATGAGCATTGCTCATAACACAGCAACATGTTATTTTCAGCAACAAGATAAATTGGTTTGTGATCCGGATTACTCTTTTCCAGCAGCTCTATAATTCAAAGAACAGTGACAGTGCAAGAAGCAGCAATTCTAGCGGAAATGATCCTTAGTCAATACGGAGGTTTTGGCAGCAGTGAGAAACGCAAGGTTCTCCTGCAATTGTTACGCCTTTTGCCAATCATGCATGATGCGGTTAATATGTTGATGATATCTCTCTCTAACATATTGAGTTAGTGTTTGTGTCTATCCGCTTCCCTCTACTGGACAAAATCAGAGCTGTTCAAGTGTTTATGATATCTTGTCATTATAAGTGGTTGGCCCAAGAGAGGGATACATGCCCTGTGACAATGAGGAACTACTAATGGAGATTCTCCTTTAGCTCAAATGACAGAAGCCCATGCTGTTGGAGCAGAAGGTCATGAGTGTAATTCTTCCTGTTAAGTTATGCTATTAAGCTGATAACTATGATGGCTGCATGCCAGCAGTGAACAGATACACCTCCACCCTTTGTGTTCTGGGTTAGCACTGTTCTACCTCCTTTAAATCACCACCTTTTCTCTTGTCTCCACATTCCTTTTTCAATCAGAGATGAAAGGAAAAGAATGGAAGAGAAACAAAAAGAGAACAGGCTGACAGAAGCTCACTTACAAAAGCCAGCATGGCTTCCTACTCTCCAGAAAATGGCTCATAGTTATGCCAGAAATGCTAAGTGTTACTCTAGATGTTATTTGGGAGTTTGCTTGTCCCAGAACAGTGAAAAAACACAGAGCCTTCTCTGTATCAGTGTATAGCTCAAAGGGGGCTATGGTGTTGTTAGATGCAGTTTGAAAAAAAGACTTTCCTGTCTTTCTACAGAAACCAGGGTTTCTGTGGCGTCCCTCCCCCTGCAAGTCTGCACCAAGGATCCAGGATGCACAGTGCTCGTTGTTATCATGCTCCCGTTCTCTTTCTCTACATTTTTTTTGTCTCCCAAGCTAACTTCTCTCTCTGTTCCATCCAGCACATAACAAGATAGAAGTGAAAATTTACTTCCTTTGTGAGCTTTGGTACTAAGAACCTAACATGTTGCTTTCCAAGTACTAGAGTGGTTGTATAGGGTATTTTAGTCCCAACCCATCTCTATCTCAAAGTCATACTTTAATCTGGAATGTCAGGTAGAACATGAAACAATATTAATCTATGCTACATAAATAATTTCCTTCAATTATCAGGAAAGAGCAGCAAGACATGAATTTTCAGGTTGATTGAGTTTTAATCTCTAAGTTCAAAAATTAATAATTTAGGTAGGTGAGTTGTTTTTTGAAACAGAAAATTAAAGGTTTGATATTTCCCTTCCCAGGGAAAGAAAAAAAAAGATAATTTGCATCCAAAGGTCAAGGAACATTCATAGGTTGGAAATGTGATGATTATGAAATTATTCACAGAAGAAAATACTTGGAATTCAATGCAAGACACCCAGATTCATCACAAGGCACAAGAGATCGACAATCTATTATGAATGCCGCACATCACAGATAAATATTTCAATGCAAATAAATAAAGGATGCTGAGTGTTTCTCTTCTGAATGACTTTTCACAGCTCACTGAACATGACAGTTCTGGGACTCCTCTCTGTCCCAGACTCCTGTCCAAACTTTGGCATCCCCAAAGGCTTCCTGTGCTGAGCACAACCAGGTTGCACAGTGATTTCAATTTGGAGTTACAAAGAACCAATTAATCAGTTTCCCTCTAACAGAATGTAAAAACATTCTTTGGTGCATTAGGACATTCACGGACATTGTGAAACTGGCCTGGTTTTGTTTTGTGCTCCCTTGTAATTACTACGAAATGTACCATTCTTGTCAAACCTAATGACTTTTCTTTTTGGTGCAGGGGAGGAAAAAAAGAGAAAAGACAATAATGTCTCTAAGCATACCGCTGTTTTACTCTGCAGATGGATACAAGAATAAACCAA
This sequence comes from Gorsachius magnificus, assembly GCA_034008185.1. Lineage (NCBI taxonomy): Eukaryota > Metazoa > Chordata > Aves > Pelecaniformes > Ardeidae > Gorsachius > Gorsachius magnificus. The sequence continues at coordinate 28,675,333 of CM067088.1, read as the reverse complement.
GATGTATGTCTGGTGAATTGTGCTCAAATAAAGCTTTTCTGTTGCCCGTTTCTTACCTGCCACTGTGATTATTCTTCTTGATCTGTGGTGTATGCCAAAACCCCAAAAGAATAAAAATATTCTATGCTGAGATTGCTTTACCCTTGTTCTCCAGCAAATGTTTTGAAAGGACACTTTCAGAAGAAAGGGTTTTTCTTTTTTTAAATAGGGACTTGCTTTGGACCCTTAACTGTTTTCATCTGTTAAAAGTAATTGTATTATTTTAACCACCAGCAGGAAATTCCATGCTGCGTATTGCTTCATATGAAGCCATTTGTAACTTTACAGCTTTTTAATTTTGCAACAGCTGCATAGAAAACGAAAATGACAATGTAGAATTACATCACTCATGGCTGCTTCTCCATTAAAACAATATAACTATAAAATGTTTGCATGTTCACAATAAATGCTGAAAAGTACATTTGAGTGAACAGAATGAAACATTTTCAGGACTTGCAAAGATACCAAGCTGGTCTAGAAGGCTTTCCATTTAAGACTCTAGCAAATGAAAGCTCATCAGTTACTCATTTGAACTTTAATAAAACTTAATCATTTTAAAACAAGGGACAGCTAAACTCAGGAAATTCAGCTGTCCTCTGATTAGAACTGTACAGAAAGATTTGTGTGGAAAAATTGCTTTAAAGTATTAATTGGTATCAACATATGGGAGTGAAACATCCACAGTGGATGCTGCATATGAATAAAATTACTATTTCAGAATCAGTTTATAGATACATTCTACAATTTTTAAAAGCAGCTATTCAGCCACATTTATTCTGCCACCCAAAAACCTATCCTTGTTATAAGCCCAGTTTTCACAGAATGAAGGTTATGCACTAAATAAACACCATGCTTCTTTGAAGTATCCACAGCCTAGGGTATCACTATATTGTTGGTCTCTTCTGAAAACACTGAGTGCTAAAGACACATCAAAGAACATTTATGATCAACTGATAATTCTGGAGAGTACTTTGCTGCTCATATACTTTTGGAATTGCGACTAGTGTTATCTGGGCTAGGGACGATGCAGGAAGAGTGGAAAGGAGGAGGGGAAGTTTGTTCCCCTAAAAGATGACAATATTGAATCCAGGTGGACAATATTTTTACAGACTTGAGTTGCACAACAAATAAAAAACCACGTTCATAAAATATTTCTATGTGAAAAGTGTAAAATAGAAAAACATTACAATATAAGCAAAAAATACACATGTGCACACTAGTGGTAGAGAACACATTCACATGTCCAGACTATTAGCTCTGAACTATTTTCAAGTATAATTTGGTTATAGAAATATCTATGAGAATTAGATCCTACCACATATAACTTGCTTAGATCCTACAGAAATGTAGCATGTAGAACTATGTTTGTGCCTAACCAGTTCAGATATTTCATGAAATTAGTTTTGCTGTTTATGGAATTATTTTGTTACCTGATTTCCACAGCATGTACGGTTCTCTTATTTCTGTTATTTTTGCTGCAAAATCTCTGTTGCTAGAAGAGGTACGCTCACACTGACCTCTCTGGAGCAAAGGCATTAGTAGGATCTTTTCCCACTGCTGGGCCACCTATTTTCAAGAAACTTAATATTACAGACTTACTTTTCTGCCAAATGTAATGAGAAAAATGGTTCAAAAATTATTAGTGGATAACATGCAGACAAAAAAGTATATAATTTCCCTGGGAAACCAGATTTAAAAGAAAAATCACATGCTTTGAAATTTAAAAGTTCTAACCACATGGATTTGTGATCTGAATTCATCTGAAAGAAAATTTTGCAGTGGCCTTCAACCTCCACTGCACAGCAAAGCCCAACACAGAGCATGAGTTAGACTGGCTTTGATTTAGGTCTCAAACACAGGCTCTGCTCCAGAAAATACTAAATCTCTTAGTAAAACAAAAATTAAGCCATGTAGAATATTTCATAGATTCTGTGATCATCTTTTCAAACAAACACTGGCAAGTATCAATTGTAGAATATGACAGCGGCAAGAACAGTGCTATACTGCAATGACTTGACACCTCAGGCCAGTTCCCCAGGAAAGCCAGCCAGGACATGAAGCATATCAGAAGTTTTCAGCATGCAAGCAGTCAGTGAGCGAGAAGTTCCTTCCATGTTCTGTGCTATACTTGGATCAGGTACTAAGAGTTATTATCCATAAGTACAAAATATAGGAAATCATATAGGGAAACAGCTTCTCTCAAATTTCTGGTAATGCCTTTATGTGTGTCATAAATATTGATTGTTAATGAATTCACCTCTTTCCCACCCAGCTCTCCTTATCAGGACAAAATTAATAAACAGGCATGGCATTTATATGCTACAGGTACAATCCTACAGGATTCTGCTCTGATAGTATAGCAGGTCAAATTCAATCATCAGACATAAGAGTTAGGTTTGATCCCTTCACCTTAATCCAAGAATATACATTTGAAATCAATTCTCTCTGTTCAACATCGCAGGAAGTTACATATATCCCAGAACTGATTCAGGTATCAGTTGACTCAAATTACGTTTTCTAATGCACTGAGATACATGTTTTGGTAATGACACCAAGGAATAAGGGAAAACAAGATGAAAACAAGGCTTATACTTAACCCTGATATGCAAGATGTTTCTTTTCAATTTACAGTGCAGTTTTACATTGATTTTTGATATGAGAAAGCTCCATCAAGTTCTCATTCTAAAATTTTTTACCATGTGTACTAAACTTCTAAACCACAAAAACCCCCTTCTTTTTATTTTCAATTCAGCATCTTGTGCCTCCACGCAATTGTCCATATTGATTAAAAGTATTCATTGCTTTTCTAAGTGTAAACCTACACAAAGCATTTTCAGAGAAAATCCTCTGAACTTTTAACACAGCATAGGAAAATACAGACAGTATGTTGTATTTGTGCTTTTTAAATACTCAACAGCTGCTAATATGACTAGCATTACTTTTAAAACAAACCAACAAAATATCAGTGTAAAAAGTTACATTCCTTATTTTCAAGATCAACCTTTTCAACCTCTGCCAATGTGTGGAAACCTCTAAACAGGGTCCTTAATTCAGACAAAGCATTTCCACACATTTCCAAGCCCATCCATATGTGGGATGCTCAGCTTCATGTAAACACACATGCTCCAGCAGCATCAGCAGCATAGAACCACATGTTGAAGTGATGTCGTAAATAGGGACAGCTTTCCGAGCTGGGCCAGACACAGACAATTGCTAAATACTTCTGAAAATCCCATCTGACATTTCTAGTGAATGCCTTTCTTTTCCATTTCCCTCCTCTCATCTGGTAAAATTTTCAGGTTTCTGGGATGCATCATGTATCTAGTCTAATATCACATGAGATCCACCTTCCAAAATACTTTTAGATAGCTGCTTGCAGCGTTCTCTGTCACAGAGAACTTCTGTTATCCCTACAGCAATCAACATGTTATTGCTTCAGATAAATGGTTATACTTCCTGATTTTCCTACATTTTGAATATGTTTCCAGGCCAAAGGGGAAGAAACAATATTTGGTCCTTTTTAAAAATATAATAATGGTTATTTCTACTACAAATATTTCTATCCTGCAGTACTTCCAGGACTTTACCATCATGTTTGTTATGTACGATGCAAACTGTAGTGGTTTTATTTTTTTTCTCTTTAAAAATTTTAAAATATATATTTTGTTAGGAATAGCCAACAGTTCCTTACTTTTCTGAAGGCGTATCTGATACCAACACAGTATCATTCCTCCACCCATTCATCGTAACCAAACATGCACTCACTGTCAAAGACTCCAAACTCTGGAATACTCTGGAGTACATGCTGACCTTACTGAGTCCTTTACAGTTATTTTGAACAGACCCCTGAAAGTCATTGCTGGTCCAAAATCAGTTCCTATTGATCCTCTCCATATTACCATTTTCAGTTAATGATTACTAGGATATGAATTTTAAAAACATTAGAGGTTTGGTTTTACGGACAAGTTACTACAACATAAGCTAAGGTGTGGATTTATAAGCATACCAGCTATCCTGCAGTAACTACTTTTGCACATATCCTTATTCCACAGTAACCATGAAGTTGCGTTATCTCCTCACCTTCACAGAACAGTAAAGTCACCCTACTTTTACTGGGAAGTAAGGACACAGATAGGGGCAATTGCTAGAGTGGTTATCTCTGTAAACCTCCCATGTTGCCTGAGGATAACTTGTGCTTGTAGCCTTTCCAAACACTAATCCCACTCCCTTTATCAATTCCAATTGGGCAGAAGGTTATTTGCAAGCAGCAGAGCAAACATGCAAAGCAGACAGAAACAAACTCCCAAGTGCATACATTTTAGAAGGGAGTCCCTCACACTATTTCTGAGCAAATGCGTGCACTCTGCAATCACACCTAAAGATGTAGGTTTTCAAAGAAGCCATAAATATGTCTTAGTTCATTAAGGTGGCATTGTAAGAGATAGGATTTAATTTTCAAGTTAGCTGCTTACTGGACAAACACCGAACTGGAAACAGCTGTGTAGCAGTCACATCGACTAATGATGCGACTAATACCAAGAAGTAGCTGGTTACTCACTCTCCAAACATGTACATACACTCAAGCTTTCAGAATGACTCAGTCAACACCTGAAGACGAGTCTTGAAAGCTTGTTTATGTTGTTGCACGGTACTGTACATAATATATCTGGATGTACTTAATAATCCCAGTAGCTAGTGCACAAATCTATAAAACAGCAAATAATAGTATCTGGGTTCCCAGAAGCTGAAAAGCTAGATGCAATGTTAAATAAGGAACTACGACCACACTGGAAATTTCCTAATGCCCACTCTTTAGACCCGAGTGTGCTTCTGATGCAGACTCCCTACTCCCCTGACATTAACTGTTTCATAATAGATCTTCCTGGATGCATGCATTAGCTCTGATGGCAATCAGACCTCCACGGCTACACGTACTCCATGTGTTTAAAAACAAAGGTCATTTGGTGAAGACGTTAATAGTTGCTGCGTATGATTCTGCAATGTAGACTACTGTATACTGTGATGTAAGTGGGAAAATGATGGCAGTGAATAGATGTAATTATATGTAGTACCAGTGACACGCCACATACAATTCGGAACGTACAACACAATCAGAGTGTCAATTATTTAAACCATAATTAACATAGCTCTGCATGTCTTTCCAGGGCGCTCTCAGAACATAGAGCATTGTTATAGTGGAAGAAAAGAGAAAATAAAATATTAATGGAGGACTGCTTTGTTCTCAGCACAGTGAGATAGAGGTGGTTGTAAAAACCGGATTCCTGCAGTTGCTACCGCTTTAATTAGGAAGGCCGCTATCTTCCTAGACTTCCTTGGATTCCTTTAATTTCCACAGAGGAAAACGGCTTCTGAATTTTATTGAACACAGTTGAATTTTTATTTTCAAAAATCAAAACAGAAACATTTCTTGGCATCTGTTATGAGCACTGGGTGTTATTTGCTCTTTAGAGATAAAGCTGTTTTTATACAGGGATATAGCTTGTGGGGAAAAAAGAAGGGCCAAATATATTCGTACTGGGAAAGCTGCTCAACAGGGATATCACAGTCAGCAGAAAATATCTAGCCAACCTAATTCATCCCATGCTAGAATCCACTTAAGGCCAAGGAAATACAATAGATAATATATAGTTTCACAACACTGATCCAAATGCTGCCTTTAACTCATTCATTCCTGGAACCTAACAACTTGTTTTCTGGAAAAACAGCACAACTCAAACAGGCAGGAGAGCTTCAGCACCTCCTCGCACTGGAGTGGAGATGTCAGTGGTAGGAAATCATCTGTGTTGTGTGACTAAATGAAAGCCTGGCTATTCTTTATCTGAATCACAGTCCAGTCAGAATCACTGACAAAACTCACCAAACTAACACTGAAATACAAAACAGTGGCAGAAAAATTACTAAATAGAACTTCTTACCAATGTTAGATTAAAGATACTTGGGGCTTCAACTATATAAATGCTATTTAGCATAAAATTAGAAAAATATTGCCCATGCATTAACAGGTAGGGAGACTGACATATTTTGGTTACTTCAGGTTTGTATCTCTTTATAAGTCTCCATTGCATTTACAATTGTTCATGAAGCTAAACACGAAAACAAAATATAAACTATGAGAATAAGATATATCTTGCTTTTGTATTATTGTAGATTTTATATCCTTTCATTTAAGTGTGGTATGGATTAATAGGTACTAACAGTTATTCCGTTGCAGAACAGATTCATGAACTACTGTCCACACAGTGCTTAGAAATAACTTACTTTTTACCCAGCACATCCTCCCACCATGATCTTTCAAATCAAGAGCTACACAGATGGGCTTCCAAGCTAAATCCAAAGCCAATACAGAAAGGACATGTAGGTTAAAACTTATGGGGAGTTTCCAGAAAGGAAAAAAAAAAGGCCGCAAAAAATCTGCATTTCAACTTTGAATGCCATTCTTGTAGTTCATTCTTGGACATCACTCCAATCAAAGATCTTTGTAAGTATGAAAAACAAGATGGGAAACATCAGGGAAGGTTTTCCGTGTGCTGTTGGGCATAGCTCCAACTCCAGTATCTGCCTTTGATTTAGGGAAGGGTTTCCTAACTCTAAGCCTGCAAATAGTCAGCACTGCTCTCTCTTCTTTTGAGGAGCAAAGATTGTTGGATGTTTGAATGAATTCAATGCAAATATGATCAAGTTGCATTTACTCATATAACTGAATACAAAATTACCTTTCATGAATCCAGGACGTCTGGATTGGATTAAAATTGCAGACACTTTGGAAGATGGCAACCAGTGCCACTTTTCACATATCACTTATTCAGGTACAGTTTCCATAATGTGGCTTGTAATTACATGGAACTTCATATTTTCCATAAAGATGTATGCAAATGGAGCTCAAGACCTATTTAGAAGACTTACAAGATTCATTGCTCTTGTGACGGTTTTGCATTTGAGTGAATTTCATTCAAGTATCAGTGACCTTATTAATAGACCCAAACACTTCTGCTTTACCATTTTTACTAAACATGTCTTGTTAACAGCTATGCTTTAAAAGTAAGTCAGCAGAGAGAGCTCATCCTTTGAACTATCATCATGAAGCAATTTCCACAAGAACAAATGGCACTTGCAGGGAGCATTTGCAACAGCACATTTATACCCCAGAACAACCACTGGTGCAGGGGCATCCTGACACCCAGACAGGTAAGGCAGCAGGGTGGATAAAGACCATGTGAGCCTTAAACACTGGTTTAGTTACAGGCCTCGAAAAGCTTTAAGTGTCTTCCAAAACTTGGGTCCCCAGAGTCCTGCATGCCAGGCAGGCACTTATGGCACTGCTGCCTTCTCTCAGGATTGATGTCACTTCTCTTGCCATGCTGTCAACTTGCTCCTCTTTATTCTGTTTTCAGAGGTTACTCTGAGTTGTGGCTGCTGAACCGTAATTTCCAGATGTTTTTTCTGATTTACATGAGGCATGGCATCTGAGTAAAACAGCAAAACAGGTTAGCGAGGCTGCAGGTAACAGCTGAGGGTGGGGACTGTGGCCAGCTCTGGGTGGTGGGCAGCTGCGCAGCACAGCTCTTCAGCAGGAAGAACAGAAAAGGACTTATGTGCCTGAGAGTGTGGTTCATTGCAGATTTCATAGATAATAGAAATTATGATCTTCAGGCCCAATCTTGTCCCCACTATAATCACGAAATAAACTTCAACTGACTATAGAGAAAGCACAAACACCTCTCTTCTAAGCCCCAGCTGAAGTTACTCTATGTATTTATTTTTGACAGCCATTTTATAAATTCTCTGTGTAGCTCTGGCTGACAAGACTTTTGCCACTGACTGTTATGGAACTAGTCACTATTTGTACATGATTTCAGTAAATACAGAACAAGGGGCTTTTTAATTAGAGACCTCAGATAATTTCCATAATATCTTTCAGAGCAAAATGTTAACAAAAAAGAGCTCAACAACTCAACATAAGGAAATAGGTGCTTTAGGAAGTAGACTGACAGGAAAAAAAAAGGAATGCAAGCAGAACAAAGTGAGACAGCTGAAAAGAGTTTCCATAAATTAATGTTCAATTTTTCAATTTATAGTAATTTCCATAGGATGTAAAAACAAGAACGAAGTGACTCAGTGGCCCACACATAGACACTTACTAAACGATGACAGTGTAAGCTCACACTAGGAAGAGAGGTTGCTTATGAGTAAAAATGGGATAAGCAGCTTAGCCAAAATACTATTTCCCACATTTTTGTTTCACAGGGAGTGAAAAATAGTTTTGAAGCTCTGTAAAAAGTTTATTTTATTTTATTCCTTCCTCCTTTTGTTTCGGTTATTTTTTAATCAATGAGAGAAACAAATCCTCTTTTTTTTTAAAGTGGAAATTCACTTTTTCCCCCTCTTGTTTACTAGGAACCAAAATGTCAAATTAAAAAAAAAAAAGGCAAGAGGAATTGTTTCAAGAATTAGGTGGAAGACCTGGCACAGTTTCAGCACAAGGAAGTGCATGTCCCATTTCAAGGACGAAGAAAGCCAATATGCGTATGTAATACAAACAGATATTATTCATCACTACACTGATACAGATCGAGTTCACCACTGCCTTGTAAGCAAGAAAATAATAGACCAGAATCTATAACTGGAGTTGAAGTTTAGGTGGAATAATTATAAAATCACACTGTTCCTCCCAAACTCTTAAGAACATAGACCTAACCAGGTCCCAAGCAACAGAGCAAGCCAGTCTGAAGGCAGGTATGCTACAGAGCAGAGAGGAAGGAGAAATCTAGGACTCTCCTGCTTTTCCATGGAAATTCAGATTGCATTTTGCTCCAGACCCCAGTGGCAAGAAAGCATCCTTAAGCTCTAGTACGTGAGCTTTTTCAGCTGGCAGAACCAGACATGCTTCTCTGCAAAATACTCAGCACGGTGGTGCTGGATGGGGCTGCCACATTTGGGTTCACCTGCCTCGGCGGGCAGCTGTAGGGAAGGGACCTCCCATCGCCTTACTGCACGGGCACAGCCCAGCTGAACGCCTGGTCCAGGGCAAGGGGGAGGTAATCTGCAGTGAGGAATACAAAAGCCTAGGTTTGCAGACGATTTTCTAAGAGAATAATAGAGATTTCACAGTAAAAGACTATAAAACCATTTTATGTGTGGTTTGGACATATTTAGATACATATTTTCAGAGAACAGCTACTGATGAGAAAGGTTAATTTAGACAGACACATGTGGTGATTTCACAAGTAAAGCACATGATAAATTCACAGGAACTGAACACTGTGTCATATTCGGTGCAAGCAAACATGGCTTTTTCATTTAAAAATTCTGCAAAGCTGGAGAGAGCCTAATTACAACCAACACAGAATTTAAAAGTAAGAAAAAGGCAAGACACACAAAAAAATTTAAAAGTAAAACTTTTGATTAGGTAAAAATTTTACAATTTATGAAACAAGTTCAGGGAAAAATCAAAGTCTAATTCTGCCAGAAGTCATAGTGATTTGATTAAGGAACATCCCAAGGAAATGTCAGCAGGACAGCATTCAGATAGCAGAGCATTCTCTAGTAAAGGGACATGAGGATATTAAATACAATAGTCATGGCCTAATAAAAAGCTAAAGACAGACAAGGAATATCAAAAATAGAAGTTGATCTGGCAAAATTAATTCAGCCACATCATTCTGCAGATACATGGTTTGCCTTACTAATGAGGAACAAGACACTGCTGCTTACACATAACAAAAGAAGAGCTAGAAACACTACAGATGAGAAAAAAGGCTGGGATAACTTCAGTAGAAAATTTTAACTACTGCAATTCAGAAGTTTCCAAAAAGCAAATCTTGCAAGTTAAATATTTTATTAACATTTGCTTCTTTGTTACCTTCAGAAATAAAGCTACACAAGAAAATGGTGACAGGCATCTATATTTCTTGTCAGTGTTATCAAAAGAGAGTAATCTAGCTGCAGGAATAAAAAGGGCCAGGATAAAACATCTGGAAAAATTATACTTCCCTGAAATAAAGAGAGGGAAATAACACTGCTCTTCTGACAGAGCAAAGGAAGAACAGCTTGTCCACCAAATTGCTTTCAGCGATACTGGAGAGGGAATGATCTGGGCCTGTCTACAACACAGACTCTTTTACCTCTTTGGTTGTTATTAGTGCCAAAAATAGTACTAAAGAACCTGAAAAGGATTCTGTGAAGATTAGACTCCTAAAAATAGAAGGAAGAGTCTGAACAGGCAAAGTAACTCTTCAAAACTATGGACTATACATTAAAAGAGAGTAAGGAATCAGCCTTAGCACGCTTAGAGAGATTCATTATGGAAGAGTTATTTTGTCTGATAAGGTAATGAGCCCCAGTGCTAACAAAAAGGCAGAAAAGTTGTGAAAAATAAGAGGCTTGTGGAAAGTACCCCCTGTACGGCTGCTGGCCCTTGTGCCATAGCAATCAGCAAGGAGGAGTAGGCTTTCAAAGCAGGGTTAAAGCGGAAAAAGCAAAAAATTAAAACCTTTAATAGTGACAAGAGCAGTCATGTGAAGTGCCATAGATAAAAAAGGGGCTCCTATCTTTTGGGTCAGGATTCAGCTGACAAAGACAGATGAGCAGAGAGGTACGTGGAACCGGGAGCCTGAACGGGCAGCCCACTGTGCAGGGACAGCACGTAGGTGTACTGACAAGGGAACACATTTTGACTTCACACAAACTTGCCAGAAGTCCAGAAAGCCTATAGATATGCTGTATGAAAGAGTATTTAACAATCTGCAGAGGAGAAGAAAAAGAGCGTCTGGTTACGTGCAAAGGAAGCTGCATTAAGGCCACCGGGATTTCTATCCGAAGTCCAATGTCTGGTAATACAGTGGCATCTCCAGAACAGGAACTTGTCTAATCACCCCTAAAACAAACGATATTTTGAATATGACAGGGGTTCAGATTTCTTGAAGTACTTAAGCAGTAGTTCAGCAAATTATTAGAATAACTATAGATGAAACTAGATACTATGGGGGTGTTTTATCACCTTGCGTACCTATTGCTGCATAGCCCATTTAACAGGTACTATCAATGCCACTGTTTTCCCATCCAGTATTAATTTATGCTGTTTTTCTATCTGGCAGAAAATCTAGTATCACCATGCTGATGAAAGATGCTTTTTAATTTCTTCTCCTAGTTACATTTGTTTAATTTTATATTTACTTTTATCTCAGAGGGGTTTTTTTCTGCCTGGTAAGCCATTCATAATAAGAAAGTTTAGGAAAAAAAGGCAAAGTCAACAATCATTTACTAACTGAGCTTTCCCTAGGTATCTTTTCATTCCAAGGACAGGGAAAAGTGTGCTAAATTCAGATGTCACCATGTGGTCAGGGCTGACAAATGTTGACTATTTCTTAGAATAATACTTGTATTGTAGCTGTCCTACATGGTCCTATGGGGTTTTGTTTGCTGGTATGTTAGCAAAACAGAGATCCAAACATGAAACCTTTCTTTCCTCGATGTGGGTGTTCAGGAAGTTACATGCCTGTGAAATCCATAGGATATAATTGAAACAGTTTTGCAATCTAACGAGAGAGAACTCAAAATAGGGCCTTTGTGGTATTTGCACATTGAAAACAATTGGGTCTTTTGCCTGAAAAATAGCCAAGGACTGAACCCCTAGAGCACTATTTTCCACTGCACAAAGTCTACGCCACCGCACCATCAGTCTTACTTGGGCCTCAAGAATAAAGCTTAAAAGGACACGAGTGATATATAGGCCTTGGGCTGAGCCTCAACCCAAGAGTAAATTTCCCCCCAAAGCAATTTTATGTTGCTTTCATCATCACTGGCAAAGATACCACTTACAAACACTATAAACTGTTTTCCTGCTCTAAGCCCAATGGCAAGCAGTCCCTCTCCTAACTTTAACCAAACAAAAGTAACAATAAAACATTGTTTGTACCCATCTGGGCAATTATCATTAGATGCTGGAAAGTAGTAATAGTATGTCTGCATAGTAGATGGTAGCTTTTCCAGAATGAAATTAAACTAGGTCCAGAACAGGAACTAGTTCTAACCACACAATAAAATTTAGCTAGAAGTTGAAAAATGCAGTTCAGTTAGGGAATAGTCTTCTTGTCTTAACTCTTGCTGTTTCATCTCTCTCTGCCGCTCTGTCCCTGAGCTCTGCAGAGCCTTTGGTGCTCCACAGGGAGTTAAATAGGGTCCTTGCTCAGAGGCCTCCAAAAGCTCCTTATCTACAGATCTGAGCACCTTCTTTTGTTACACTGGTCTCTGTTTGTTTCTTTATTAATCTCAGCAGAGCCTTGTATTCTTTTAGCTTTTTGCCCTTTCACGTGAGGGATTAACACTGTCGCTTACCGGCTTTAGTTGAGACCTTCGTGTACCTCGGATAAGGCTGCGGCCCCTCTCACTGCGGCATCTAGCTTTTGCAAGGCCTCCTTAAATAATAAACCCCCCAAGCCCAAGAAATGATGGATGCAGATGACAGAGGAGAGCACACAGATCTCTGCAGGATCTCGGTGACAGGAGGGAATACACAGGCGCATTACGCAAGTGAAAAGGTGTGGCAAATGAACGGTGTAGGAAAGATTAAATGGTAGAATAGCATGAAAGAGGGATGTTGTCAGTGCTAGGGTAGCAGAGTCAGAATGCTGTAGGAGATGAAGGTGGCTTGGTATCAGCTCCGCCAGAACATTACAGGTTTCAGGCAACGGTATTACACAACCTGCTGTGTGACACGGGCTGGAACAGACAGTCGGCAGAGTATGACACAAATGGTGAGCTTCTAAGAAAAAGTAAAAATCTTGTGAAAGGAAAGGAAGGGGGATGCAATTATAATGTATTTACAAGCCCCCGCACAATTTCAAATGTTGCGAGTACAATGCAAAAATCATTGTGGGGTCTGGATCCAAAACAGCAATAACAAGAATGTATTACCGTAGTTTACCACGATATCATATATGCCGTAGCTGTATCGAGAGGAAGAGCACACCAAAAGAAGTGTTTGATGTAGAATTTTTAACTTCTGTTTCACTTATTTTCTATTTAAAAGAAAAGAAAGGCTGCTGTCAAATAAGCTTAGTTTTTCTCATGGAAGTTTATTTCATCTCCAGTTTTACCATAAACCCTTCCCCTCCATCTCAACATACACTCTTTCAGTAAAGCAAAAATACTAATTCCTATTGCAGGGCATGCAGTTACCTCAAATAAGCATGTTAGAAAAGCACCGATTATTTGGCAGGGGGCAGGGAGGGTTGCCAGCTTTTAAACCTGTGCATTTTCAGCTCTCTCTGATTATTAGCAAATTAGAAACAAACCCATCAGCTGAAATTTAAACGTAAATGCTTTTGAGGTGGTTCCCTTGTCCATTTCTTCTTTACTACTTTTACAGCGGAATCTGAATCTATTTGTTATTTCAAGTGTTGGCCTATTTTCAGCAGTGATTATGATGGTACCACAATGTGCAACTTGACATCTCCTCCTCTCCTCTCATTCAAAGTCTCCCAGGGCCCAGCCATTTCACACAGGCTTGCTTTAGGCATTTATTAAATATGCACCTTCCAGTAGGGTTTAAAAACACCAACTAATCTCATCAGAGGCCAGAGACCTCCAGATATGTAAATCTACATCTGTTCCTCTTCAAAGGAAAGATTCTCCTGGATTACTCCAGGAGAAATGCATCCCACCCGGATATAGCCACTGAACCAGAGAAAAAGAACTCCCATGGCAAACGTGCCACCTCAAACTCGCCAAGATCCAACGACAATGAAATTACACTTAATGTAATTCACTGTTAGCTTTAAGAAGCAATTAAGTAAAAGACAGTACAGCACTTGCCGTAGGCTGTTGGTTCCAACAGAGGCCGGTGGAAAGAGGCATATAATGTTAAAATTGGTAACGTTAGTATTAACATAAAGATGAACTGTAGGTGGCTGCTCGACTACAGCGCTGTAAAATAGCAGAGTCCATTAACAAGCAGCAATCCCCCTTCTCTTTTTTCTTTTTTAAAGTATGCTGTAGATGTTTGCCAGTGCAAACATGCAGCAATATAATTAACTATTAGCTTTTTGGAAAAACCACATTCCCTCTCTCCCTCCCGAATGCCCCATCAGTATCTTCACCTTCCCATATGAGAGCTAAGATCAAACAATTTTATGAAAAGTATTTCAAAGCTATTAGACAGGGACTACACATTTCACTGTAGTAGAGCAGTCTCACACCCAACATACATACTTCCCAACAAGGAACGAGCCCCTGTTTAGATTTTTACATCTCATTTTGTATAATAACCTTTTAAAGGTGAGCACAAAGGACTTTCCTCAGTGCCAAGTCATGTTCTGTACATGTATGATGAGTTTCACAGTAGAATTAGAGATGCTTCACACATATCTAAAATATAGCCTTAAAAGAAACAAATTTGTTAGCCAGAAATTATAGTGAAATCTAATCTATTTTTTCATTCACTCGTATCCCTGCAATTTTATTGACTACAATTCAGACTCAGAATTTGACCGTCACCAAAAATAATCCAAGTTTTCTATTGTCTCCTGTTTCCACATTTTTGTTTGGGGCATCTTTGGTAAGCTGCAGACTTTTTGACTGAATCGGACAAATAAATATCAGTCTGTCTCCTTTGGGTATGGGATTGTACATGTAAATATTATAGAAAAATAGTCCTGAAATACAGCATTTTGTGATAAAACCATTTACTCAAATTTTAGCTACTTAAAATACATTTATATATATTTCCCATATTCTGAAAAATTTCTTGGCTGATGCCATGGTCTGTACACTATGAATTTCATACAACTAGAAGAGGCTGATGCAATGACTTGAATATGCTTAAGGTTTACAAAAGTACAACTTTATGATTAAAGGGTATGAAGATTTTTATTTTATTAATTGAAAAGGCAAAATGTAGCAACTACAAAGATGTAGGGGAGATATCCCTTGAGAAAGACAGAAAAGAGGTGAAAACTTGTTTTGAAAAGAGTGAAAGATTTTAAATGACTTAAAATAAAAGTTCATGTCTAATGAAGCCATCGTGTAAAAAGTGAAACTTGTATGCGCAATTAGGGCTTATATTTTTCTCACAGATAAGATCTGAGCGAACTCTTTAAAAGTCAACATTATCTGTCATAACAGCAGTTCTACCTCTCACATTGCAAACAAACTACACAAAAAGGAGGGAAAGATGAAACAAGGGATATGGGCAGTGTGAATGGAGCCTAAATCTTTTAATTAACACCCTCTGAAAAGCACACTCTTTTTCCACCAAACTAATAAAAAGTGTGAGTGTGGGGTCTTTGTTGTTGTTCAAGCCTTGCCTGCGCTCTAAGGAACTGAGAAAAGGCTAATCAGGGTTATTTAAAGCCACTTTCTACTTGCCAGGCTCCAGTATCTCATTAATTCACTCTTAGTTGGCATCATTGTCTGATAGTGTTTGAAAATCACCAAAGAAACAAGGATTTCCCCTAATCCTGTCCATCAGAAGTAACTCTCTGGAAGACAATACCACGCCATAGCATGTAGGACATCGAATAGAAGTGTGCACACGGGGAAATACCCCATTTTCATTGCAAACTCTACCATTCTCTGTGTCTCAACACACACCTGAAAAATCTAATGAGAACATGCCTGTTTAGGCCTGAACTTTACAAAAAAAGAACAGACATTATGATGATAGTTGAAAGGAATTAACCTGAGTAACTAGTCTCTGCTTGAAGCTATTGCCTGGCTTCTTTAACTATGTTGGCGAGAGCTTGACACAGGCAAAATTAATAGTTGTCCATGGGTATATTTGACTTGAGAAAAGAAAGGAGATTTTGGTCATGGTCATAAGCCAGAAAAGCAATTACTTCAATGACTATGTTGTCATAAACTACAGCATTCAATTAAAGATGCTGACTGCCATTCTGGGATATTTTTAATGGAACAACACTAACTCCAGTGACCGGAGAAAAACCTGGATTATACCAGCATGCATGCCTTCAGCTCAGCAACCATCTTTGTCATGTCCACAGGCAGCTGAGCTGAGCTTTAGTTCCCTTTCCAAGAAGTTTCTCCTCTGTAGAAGCCAGCCTTTATTGCGCACCCATACTAAAACCAGCACTTACATCCAAACAGTATTTTAGAGCAACAGTATATAACTGAGCACTGTCTCCACAGTGGTTTCTATCACTCACCTTTCCATGACCAGGCCTAGCCACTTTGGGAATTAGCTGGCCTTCAGACCTAACTCTTCTTATAGCTGTTCTAGTAGCTTCAGTTTCCTTTCGATTCCCATAAAAGGAACAAAATAAGTTTTCCTTACAAGCTGAGCACAGTGACACAGCCAAGAAGAACCACAGCTGTCAGTCTAGTAGCATAAACACTTTCAAAATGCAATGCTTTTAGCAAATGTTTGTGTCTTGTGTTACTTTATTTAGTTTGTAATGTATATCATTGCCACCTAATTTCTTATTTTTTTATTAGGTACAAAGCAAAGTTAAGTTCAAAAGGATGATGTAAAATTTCCATTATGGAGTTGTATCCCAGAATACCCAGTTGTTGTGGCCATACCTATCATTTTGTGAATGCTTGTTATGGATGCTAAGCAGGAAAGATTCAGAGGTTTCATCATATAAAGTACCTTCAAACCCTTTTAAGGAAATGCATGTCTTCAGTCCACAAATTAGCTTTACAGTTTTCCAAAACCAAGATGTCTTTCCACTGTTATATTCTAGGGTGAGCCAAAAATTCAGGAAGAGTAACTATTCTACCCGTACTGTAAACACAGATGAACCACAGTAACAGTAATATGAATTATCATAATACTCCCAGCATCCCAGTTCAGGTGCTGTTAGCACTGGATTTTTTAGTAGCCTCAGAGCTCTCAATGCTATTAATGGAATGTTTGTTCACTGTTTATGGTTCACGGAAAACACCTGTGAAAGGGTAGTGTTCCTCCTGCAGTTCTTGTTTCCCATCTCAGAACAAGAGCACTTGCCACTGACTTAAATTTCTCCTTTTTCTAAGTACATTTTATTCTGCACGGCTCACAGTAAAAGACTTCAAGAGTTAACGGTAGACAAACATTTTCTTCAGTAGCAATCGACTGCAAACAAGTAGGGCAGTGGCACTGGTTAGTGCTGCTACCACAGTGCTCTGATACTTTTTGACAGTCTTCGATATTTCTTCTGTATCACAGACAACTGTCCCAAACACAAAACTGTTCATTCAGTTTTTCACATTTCTAAGTGCAGTTTCAATTTTAATCCATATCTTTAAGAAAGAGCTTACTTTGTCTCATGCATTTTATATGCCCTTTACTGTTACGGGGAAAGAAAATGTAAGTATTGATTCTGGACTTAGATAAGTTTACTGAATCACAAAGACATATGCTGAAACTGCAGCATAAAATGTATTCTAAAAAACAAGTGGAAAATTATTGCAGCACAAATTGTTTATCAATCCCTATAGAACACAGTGTAATATAAACCACAAGGGAGAGAAGCCCTTATACCAAGCAGTATACAACCTAAATAACCCAATTTTTCCTGCACCTGATAAAATCCACACACCAATAGGAAGAATACGCCACAAAATTTGTAATTAAGTTAATAGGCAAGCCACATATACCCACAGTGTATGGGCCCGAAAATTCTGCCGAAAAAGGTAGTATCTTTAAGCTTTAAATATTGAGAATATTTTGATAAATCTTTTTAAGGTTCATGGCTTCATTAAAAGATCAGTTAGTATTTACATCATACCTGAGGAATGCAGACTGTAGAATAAGGTTTCACACTTACTTTGAAATCTGTACCATTTCCAAATCTCCAAGTTAGCTAACTCTGAAGATATTTCAGAAGTTAAAAAGATTAGCTTTTTGTGTGTTTATGACATAATAAAAATAGATATATCAATTCCCCATATAAAATGAGAATCCAGTCAGCAGACTAATGCAGTTAAATGGAGGCTTTCAATTCTGGTGGACACTTCACCTTATTTTATATTACAATGCTACTTTATTGCCACTGCTGTGGTTGTGAAATGTCACTGATTCTTTGTCTAATTAAAAGATGGGCAGCAGATTGCCATTAATGAGATTTGGCTTCCACAAAATAAGGCCCTCTTGGTGTGTGGCTGCATAAGTCAGTTAAGAGAATCAGACCTCCCCTTAGATGAAGGGAATCTGTACAGATCACATCGAAGTAAATCTAAAAGTAATCCGCTGTATAAAGGAATGAGCTTTTTGCAATTGTATTTCTGAGTGTATGCAGGGGTCCCCCTTAGGGTTTTGCAGCCACAAAGATACCACTCACTTGAGCTGGGACCTTGGAAGAAATACATAGCCAGTAGAAAATAAAGATTTAGCTTTCAGGTCTGCTCCCAAATATATGACTACATAAAAAAGCCCAAGCCTAACTAAAGCTATTCTTCTCCATGCTTGAGTTGTACAACAAAGGTGAGGGGGAAAAAAAAAACCAAAACGCCAACCTAACATTAAAAATTGCCGCTAAAGAACTTCTCTTAAGGCTTTTATCCCCAGTAAGACTTTTACTGTTCTGACCTTTGTCAAGATCAAAAAAGATCAAGAGGGTGAAAGAGCTTGATCTCTTGTGTGGTAATGACCCTATTTTACCAAGCTACTGAGCCCATTAAAAAAAAAAAAATAATATTCATCTCCTTTAACAATTCATACCTAGAAAGACAAAACATACAGGTCCAAACCAAAGTCTGCTGACTTCAGTGAAACTATGCCTAGGCCATTGCAGCTTGAACAAAGGGGCTGTAACATCTTTTCCTTCTGAAAATGCACTAAGGGTGAAGACTTCTGGAGGGGAAGCCCCAGCCCTCTGCCCCCAAAGAGCAGCCAGGATGATCCAATTCACTGGTGACCCCTTCGGCATGTCAGGACAAGAATTTAACCTTGTGGGTTCCTTACCCTCTGGCTGTTACCCAAAAAATGCATTTGCAGAGGAGTCTACCCAAGAGAGGGCTCCTGGAGGTGCTCCATAAGATGTGAAGATTTCCATACCAAAGCTGAAAAAACTCCAGTTGAAATTGCACAGAGGTCTGTTGGAGGGCATAGGCCTGCACAAGTCACCTCTTGAATATATAAAGGTGGTATTAATCTCTGGAAGAGATTTCTCCTAGTCAAGTTACAGCTGGGATGAATTCAGCTCAAGATCGTTGGAGTTATTTTCTGTTCTCAAAGCTTTAAGTAACTCTCAGCAAGACAAACATACACATAGGATATCAATCCACATGCATCAGGATGCAGGCCAGCAGCTGTCTCCATGGGGTTAGAAAAATTTCCTGCATCATCTTGTAATTACTTTATTTTCCATTAAGTGGGATAAACACTTGCTGGATCATCAGATAGTGGCCACTGTTTGAAACAGGACATCTGCCTACAAAGGCCATTGAGCCAACCCCAGATAACAGTACTTATTTTCCTAACCTCAGCAATATATAATTTCTTAATATATGTGGTTCCTTATAAGATATTTATGTCATATATATCTATATATAAAATATACATGATATACACATATAAAATGCAAATACAGGCCTTAGCACTGATAAATACAGACTGCCATCCGAAACCTTCCCAACACCTTTTCAACCTGCCTTTGTGCAGCTGTGTTTGACAACAGTCTGAGCTGCAATTTGAGGGACTTGAAAGTACAAAGCCACGTCATAACTTCAGTCCCCCCTTTTCTTTCTCCCACTTGTTTGAATTGTTTGTGCTTTTGGTTTTCTTAGGAAGTGTGTGTTTTCAGCAGTTAGCTCAGGGGACAGAGTCAAGTTCTGTTCCCAAATCTGTAGATAAGATACTAAAACCAACTTTGTCTGCTTTCCTCATACATAAAATAAAATAAGAAATGAAGTCCCTGGTTGAGAAATAATGGATTTTTGATGTCCATTGGTTCAATTTCTGCCATATTTTCATAGTCTAAAAATAAACAGTGAACTATAGAAACAAAATATATCCAGAGGAGTATTTTAATTAAAGGCACTTTGGTGTCCAGATTCAGGATACTGAAATTCCTAGGAGACTGATGGTTTGATATATAGCATACATATATGACAGACGGAAGGATCAATAAATACATGCTTTTTTCCTACCATATAAACCTTTTGTTTCCTCTCCCTGAGTGCACTTCCAGAACTTTCCTCCACCAGAATAGCTCATCTCCGAGTGACACCAACATAAAAAGTGAAGCTGTTTCTTGCCTGCACTTATGACTCGTCCATCATTGGTTAGTATTTCCAAGTTTTAAAATAAAAGTGCAAAAGGAAATACTGGCCACAAAGGATCTGGTTTTAATTTGAGAAATCTTCCAATTAATAGGAAAGCTTAATCAAAACATCAGTTAAAAGTCCATTATATTAAGTTAATGGTGAGAATCTACAGAAGTGCTCAATTAGGTTTTTTTTTTTCCATGCGCAAGATTAACATTAGTGACTTTTAACAAATGTCTTAAGCAGTCATCGTTATCCAGAGAATGGTTGCAAAAATTAAAGCTAGGCAGTAATTATGACAATTTTAGAAGTGGTGTACAGCTCAGCCTTGTTGGAAACACACCAAATGTTATCCAAAATAAATTCATGTATTTGCACAAATCTTTGATATCTATAAAAAATTCCTTTATTTCCCCACAAATGTCTAACTTCTGGCCACTCTTTAGTGAAGCTGCATTTTCTACAGTGTACTCTTGGAGAACAAAGTACAACAGCAACTGGCAAAGTTTTTGAAAAATACTACTGTGGGGGAGGCTTAAGGAGCCAAAATCATTATTTTTGTATGGAGTGTTTCATACCAAACACAAACACTGGGGGGTCTTGACTGAACTCCTTTGCCCTCCTGCCGTTTATGCCTATGATATTGGGCAATTACACAGCTTTGGCTGAAAGAGCATGCTGGATAGGAAATTTCTCACTTATTGGGGGGTTTGGACTGTACTTGTCAATAAAAATGAGACCATTTAGTAATCCTAATGAATTTAAGGAGCAAATAATCTTGTTTCTCTCCTAAGATCTAGCCTTTTTCTGTTTTTGTTTTTTTTTTCCTTCCTTTAAATAGGATACACTTTGCTCTATGCAGTTTGCAATGCAAAGGAAACCCAAGTCCCAAATTAATGTAAAACTACACCACAAATCAGAGTTCTATGGCTGAATAAGTCTGCGGGAGTTGCAATTAATGAGACTTGGCAGTGGCTTTTGCCAGCATGCTTATGCTACTGCTGAAACGCATACACACACAGGCACAACACAGAGCCTTACACATTGCAAGAGAACTATAAAGGACAGGTTCCATAAATCAAACTTCTTTTCTTTTACCCAATACTTATCCCAAATATATTTGCATATTAGAAGGATTCCCGGTGATGAAAGTGCTTTGTGTAATCTTTAAGACACCTTTTAGGAAAAGTTGGGGTTAACCCTTTTTTCTCTTTTGTTTTCACTTTTAGAGGGGAGCTCCTCATGTGAAATTTCATGATTTCTCAAAAGATTTCTGTATCATTTCCATTCTACACTATAGCCTTTGTTCTAATACACACATATAACTTTAGATGTATCATATAACAGTAATATATACGTAGCTATATAACTCTATACACATAGTTCTTTTCCTGCATCCCCACTACCATTAAGACAGCAGATTTTTAAGCCACCTTCCCTCTAGCACAAAAGTTTACCTATTTTAGCTCCCAAACCAGAAGGTTGATTAAGAACTATTGAAACCCTCACACTGCAGTTCCTCCACTCCACCTCTTTGTTTAGATATGCTTTATGTGTCAGCAAAGAAAGCATTGGGCACTCCACAAGTGGTTTCTGTCAGAGTTAAATCAAATCCCACTCTTCTCAAGACCCCAATGCTATCGATTTCACTAGGAGTAGCACTGAACCACAAGATTTGCATTGTCCTCCCTGACTGACCTCAGATATCACCAAAAAGTTCCTCAAAGTCTGTGATAGATCCTTGTTTAATATAATTTACTTGGTCTAGTAGGATGGCAAAGGATGTGGAGTTGTAAGCAGCGGTGAGGAAGACTTTCATATAATACTTTCTGCTAAGGAAAGTTACTTGAGGCAAAGAGGGTTTGTGCCCTCTACTAACTGATCTCCAGGCACGCTATCCCCAGAAAGCTGTCCAGTGAGAGTAGCTACAGGGAGGATTCCCACCAGTAAGTACCTGTTGTGGCCCACTCCAGGCTGCCTTTGCCACCCTGCACTCGAGGGGTGACAGAGACTCCCATAAACTCCAGCAGGAGCCTCCAGGTCCCTGCTGCTTTCCCTCATGCCCAGCAACCATGGGGTAAGCGAGCCACGGCCTCCCCACAGAGGCGTGCATCCCATTTCACTCCTCTCCTTGTTTCCCCAAACGCGTCCTCCCGCAGAACATCCAAATGACAAACTGTTTTTTTGGAAGTTGTTGGCCCCTATTTCCCTTTGCTGTTCTGCAACTACCGTAGGCAGCAAACTTTCCCCATTGGGGCAGGCAGTGCCTGAATGGCCTGTGGGAGGGGGAATGGTCACTAAGGCCATGGAGGCTGCCATCACATTTGCCTCCTATGGAGCTGATTAATTAGCACAACGGCAGTGCCAGGCACTTTCTGCTAAGTCACAGTTAGGCAACACACTGACAAATGTCCCGGAACCAAACGTGTACTTTTCAAAAACGCAAATTAAAAATGCAGATTATCTTAGCGTATCAGCAGTGTATAATTGCTGTTTTAGGAGAAGGGCCAACAAGACCACAGATAACTTACATGTTTTCTCATTGTTCTCTTTTAATAAGACTCAACTTTGCAATTAAACTACTCCCTAAAAACACACATTAAAACAAATCTCACTTTGTTAGCAGGTCTGAGCGCTGGCTTTGTGCCCTATGGAAGGAACGGTTACTAATCTGCGAGCAAGGTGTTTTAACACCTACAGGTACATCCTTCAAAGGCAAACATTGCTATAATTTCTGAGTATCTCTTCAGAAAAAAATACAGGGTCCTTAGCAGCTATAATATTTATTGATCATATTTCCCCAAGTGTAGTAACAATACCTTTCCTTCCTGCTTTCCTTTTTCTTAGTTATGCTATGGTAAGGCAAATGAAGAGCTATATCAACTTATAGAAACAGCAGTTTTCCTCTAAATGGGTAAGTCATTCTGCCCACATAATGGCATAAGCCTTTTATGAAGTACTTCAGCACTATTAAGCTATGAACATCCAGAGTCTCTGTTGCTTTAAAATATCATACTATAAAAGCCAATGATCTCTTCCATGACTGTAAGCCAGACTAGCACTACTTCAAGCTTTATAAAGTTAATACAAAGACAAACTGGAGATAACTAACTTTTTTGTAGCAGGCTTGATTGAAGTACGCCTTTTTTTCTTGTTTTGCTGATTAAATGTGCAGTAGGTGTTCAAAACTGTTTTAGAGGTGGCTCAAAACCCCTTTAATACATTTCCCACCTCAAGGAGTTAAACTTTCTATAGCGAAGTCTTTATGGAGTAACTGGTAACTAGGACAAGCAGAAAAGTCATAGAACACACATCCATCGTGAACTCAGTGCTGGAGTATTCAGAGGCCACTACAATCTGTGTATTGTCCACCATACCCAGTCCTCTTGAATTTGGTGGCAAACCAGTTGTAATAAGAAAAAAGGACAGCCATTTATTGCTTCATCCTTGTTGCTACCAAAAATAAAGTTTTCAGGTTTATAAATGCAACAAAATGCATTAAACTATTGCATTATCCCATGTTTTATGTAGCTCCATGTGATTTTATGCAGAGTATTCGAGTAGCCAATTTGCCAGTAGAACAAATATTTGCAGTATTTAAGCCACCCTCTCCAAATGGTTTGTAAGTATTTTACCTTTTAAAACCCATGGATTTTGTTGACACTTTTCTATTGCTCTGCCAATTTTATTTTTTTTTTGTAAATCAATAGGGAGATGCAGAACAAGATCCCAACACAGTTGCATGCCAGTCTGAGTGACAGTAAAAGGTCTACAGCTAATGAATATCAAAACCACCCGCATTACTGCAGCCTAGCATCCTGGTCTTCAGGACACTTCATGGAGGTTTCCGTATGTTTACCATCTCTTCTTTGCTTTTGCATAATAGAAAGCAGGCAAGAAGGCAAAGAAAAGCAGCCACATAGGTACATGACACTCCTCAAGCCAAGCATGGGGGAACTTAAGGGATTTTATCTATTCCACACCACCAGATCACAGATGACAGATAGGAACGAGAACGGAAACTGATCTGGAGTCCCAGCACTACATTGAGGTAAAAAGAAACTTGGGTGAAAACAGTGATTGGCTTTTAAATTATTTTACTCTGCAACAAATTTTGCTATGCTAGAACTATACTGAAACTGAATTCAAAAGAAAGAAAAACAGAGATCTTAGTCCATGAATCTGAGTTATGACAGTCTGGATATTTCACCCAACAACACCCTGTAATCTGACCCTTCTAGCTGTGAGGAATCTGTTCTAATCAATGGCTGATATGGAAGCACTGGGAATAAATTTTCTGTTGCTGCACTACTTGAACTTGTGACATCCAGTGAAACCATCTTAATGTTGCCAGTGAAAAAGATGAGTCTTTTATATATCATGATCTGCTGAAATTTTAGAATACTCTAAAATGTCCAGAATATTAATAATATTGCTTTTAAGGACTAAATTATTTCATCTTCATGTGTTTCCCCTTTGTCCCAGCAAAGGGTCCCCTCTGTTTGTAGAGGTAGAGTGCCTTACTACTAGCACTTGAGAGGAAAGAAAAAGATTGAGTAGCTCATGCTGGGGGCCTCCCCTTCCCTGCACTCACCGAACTCCTGCTCAAACACACGCAGCTCCTAGGGGACAAAACCACATGCTAAACAGTTTATGAAGCAGTGAGCAATGCAACGGTTTAGAACGGACCCCAAATAATGCCTAGTACAACTTCACTGATTTCAGGGAAATTAAACCTAGGTGGCTTTTGGCACGATCTGTCTAGCAGTGCAGAGGGGGCTTTCATTCAGAGATACTGATTTTGCTGCCTCCTGCACACAACAGGGCAATTAATGGAGCACAAGGAATAGCAGCTGCAGCGAGAGGGGGCTCTCCGCGAGAACAGGACTGGGATGAGGGATCAAACAGGAGCTAAAGAATGCCTTGTTTTTACTGGTGCATTAAAAAATAAATAAATCAAGCAGCATATAGCTTACAACCGTGTAGCACTGCTGCCTACCTTAAAGTCTTGGTGGTGTGCTTTAAGAGTATTCACGTTATCACCTGATCTTCCCTACTTACCATAATAATTAACGTACAAGCAGTGCTCAGAGGGACCAGCTCCAAGGCCACAGAGGGGAAGAAGAAAGAGCACATTTCAAGAGGATTCCTTTTTTTCAAACAAATAAAGAGGTACTTGGAAACCATATCAAATATCTAAAGCTGAATTTAATAACCACTTTTTACAGAGCTTTTTTGTTTTCCATTGAATCATGCAATATTGTCTGAAAAAGTAGCATCTATAATTAACTGACAACAGGATTGCAATTAAGTAGGAGGGCTGGGTGATAAAAAGCATGTTCTTTATCCCCCAAATTTAGTGAATTTGTACTTAAATTGAGGCAGGGGGGCAGCATACAGCAGCAAAAAATTCCCAATTCAACTTCTAAATATGTACACCACTTGTATTTTTTTTCCTTCCTGCTAGTCTAAAGTACTGTGCGTATGGGAGATTCCACTTGTATCCACAAAACGCAATTTTTACAGAGCAGAAATAGCAGAAATAATAGTATAATAGTGCTGAATGTTTCTTGCTTTGCCCTGTTGTCTGTGGTGGCATTGTCCTAAACTGACTCCACGGCTGTGACCTTGGATAGGCAGTGCGTAGCTCTGCAGGGACCCAGCTCAGCTCTGCCCTTCCTCCTCCTCCTCGCAGCAACTTCTCTCAAGTGACAGCCTGACCCTTCTTGCCCAGCAGGCATGGCAGCCCCAGCTCCGAGACCACTGGTGCAACCATGACCTGCCTTTTCACTGACATGGGGAACTGCAATAAGCAGTAACAAGCTCCCTAGCATCGGAGAGGAATTCCTCACGAGAGGACATCGTCCCTGAAAAATGCCCCACAGAAGAACGTCTCTTTCATAACAAATAACCTGGCCCTGCTGACCCCTTTTTCCTTCCTGAAGTTCTGCTTTTATAAGAAAGTGTCCTCTCTGAAGATCGGACTCAGAATAAATTATATAGTTTAAGGGAAACACTTACTGAATCATGCAAAATTCTTTAATGTAGACTAGATTCCAGAGAAAAAGGACAGACACATACAATTTAATCCGGAGGAGACTGTATGAAGTGGTTAACACTTTAATAAACTTTTGTGTGAGGTTGTAGCAAAGGTTTAAGTCTTCCTGCTCCTACAGCTTTGACAGTCTCTTCTTTCTCCCTCCTTACCTCTACAGAAAGGGCCAGCATACAGCCACCCCTTTGAATTCCTTGGTACTATTCTATGAGTGTGAAGGCTACAGATCACTTAACTCAAACTTTTCTACTGATTAGCAGTACAGGTTGCCATAAAAAGCAGACAGCTTCTGGTACAGTGAGCTAATTATATGGTTACTACACAATAATGGAAACAGAAAGTAATTACGCTGTTGTAGGCATTACTGCTAACATGCTATCTCTTATCTTGATAACATTGCAGATAATTAGCTCATGTCACTACACTGGTATTTTACTCTGTGCACAGTTTTGCACCTCAAAATAGGTAGAAAAGTTCCATGATTAATAACTACTCCCAAAAGTTTATAAAAGACCCAACTGCTCAAGAGACAAAGGACCACAGAAGCTTCAGCTGGCCAAGAGATCAAGTACCAGCAACAAATGCACTCTGTGATGGAAAACCTGATTAAAATTTCTCAAAGAAATCATTATGGGTGAGAAACTAATTGAAAGACCTCCCTCCTGCCAGAGCTTTGCTAGAAAGAGAAGACTTCAAAGGCATAGGAGGAGAGCTAATGTTTTCACACTTAAAACTGAAAAAAGGCAATCCTCATGTTTGTGTTTGTTCAGTACACACTTCTCAAATGTTGCCCCCTCACGCTCTAAATCTGCTGGGTTGAAGATCTAAACCTTGAATATACAATGCACTTTAGCTAGGGTGTATGGTGCTATTCTTCCATGCTGTGTGCCTGTCTATTCATGTGCTTTTATTCTTTATTCTTCAGACTGATATATAGTAAACAATATGGTTAGCCACTTAAAATTCTCTAGGTTATTAAAATGTGAGTAGCATTTTTTTTCCTCTCTCCTGGATTTCATCTGGAACCACTACCTAATTAATATCCAGAACCCAGCAGGAATCTGAATAATAATAAAAAAAACTTTTGTTGTTCCTTGAATAAATCTGTGTAATTTAAACCATAATCATGGGGATTTCATCAAAAGTAACTCAGTTCTTCCAAATCCCACATCATCGTTACAAACAACTTTGTAGTGCAATTTCCAAGGCAAGATATCTCTTCACTTTCATATTTTAAAGGAAACATTTCTAATGACAGCAAAGATGTGTTTTATATGTAAAAATCTAGGATCTGGATGGTTAGAACACAACATACTTCCCTGTATCTTCTACCAATGCATACAACATACTGTAAAGGATCAGTTCATACAAATCCTTCCTTCTCTCAAAGACACATTGTCTTATCAGTCGAGAGCTAAGGTGCAGTTGGAGTATAATGCAAGTCCATTTCTCACAAGCTTAGAGCTTAAGCACTTTGTTATTGGTTATTAGGGCTGGACTCCTAGAGATAAACCTACAACTACTGTACACCAGTGAAGGGCAAATAAGCAAAATCCCTGACAGAAGTCTGTTGTAAAATGATGAATAAGCCTCCTAAATTGCCATAAGGCGCTAGTCACAATGGAATTGTATTTGTCAGACATGCATTGTAACCCTAAGGTTATCATAGTGGGCCAGCAGATACAGGAGGAGTGCTTAACACTATCACCCCCTAATCATATCTCCTACAGGCTAAAAACTCTGCAGGGAGCATTACCACTTAAAGAGGTGGTAGTGTTTCTATGGACTGAATGTAGACAGCATTTGGTAGAAAGAAAAAACCTATAGAAAAGACTGACAGATACATTCACACAGGCTGCTCACAAGCATACCCTGAATTGAGATATAAAAAAATTCTTGCAAATCATATCCTCCCCAAGGCTGGGGTTCTAAATAATAAAATACTGTAGATTACTACTTTATTAGTTTTTAAAAAGCTTATGAAAAATTATCTTTTGCCTGTGGGAAGACATTTTATCTGAAATTATAGCAACTCCAACAGTTTTAAGATATCAAATTTAGAAACTAAGCAGCTGTAGGAAATAGATGATATTATACCCTACTCTTGCAAATTAAATTCTCAAGTTCTAGCTCCCCTATAAGTTATTTCATTGTATTTATCTCAAGCTTGACTAACACTGATGTACGTTGGAAGCCATGACAAGCTAATATTATAAGTCCTATATATTATTCGATGTGGCCAAAAAGGTGACCAAACTCTTTTTTTCCCCCATTGAAAAATACTAACCCTTGCAGAGATGTTTGCCCTCATAACCTTCTGACTGGAAACAATGCCCAATTATCAGACACATAAAAGCAAGTGAAAGCAGTTCCTAAATAGTCCTTAACCCAGTGATTAGGACACTCCTTTGAGAAATACATCTCTGCATGATGCAGAGGAAGGAACTGAACCTGAGTTTCCCTGTAGCCCAGTTCTGGTTACTGGGCTATACTATCATTCTTGCTCACTTGCTCTACTCCCCCCTCCGCCCATGGCCAGTTGAACATTTAATTATTTATACCAAGTGGAACAACTCCAATAGGAGAGATTGAGACGCACTGCATGCACCTGCTCTTTCATTCATATTTTGCATCATAATAAAAAATTCAAAAGCTTGACTCTTTTAGGACAAAGGATCATTTTCTGGCCAGTCATATACATTATGTGACAAAAGAGAAAACGGCCACAGCATTTGTAATAGTGTAATTCAGCTTTTTCATAGTTGCTTGTAACTGTACACACTTACAAATACATGTAAAATATGGCAAATCTTAGGAAAGAAGAAAAATTAAAATTAAGCACCTCTGATCATTCTAATGCATGTGAAAACAACAAATAAAAAGTCCTTGTTTCCCATGACTGAGCACTAGGCAGTTCTCATTCTCATTTTAAGAATTATCAGCCCAAGAGTAGTATTCTACTTTTTAAATACTAGGCATAGTTTTAAGTATAGCAGAAATAGTAAAATACAAATATGTTCAATGAAATACAGTTAAAAGAATCCACAAATAGAAGGACTGCTGCATTAGTGCCATTTTAAAGCACAATTATACATGATAATAAACAGCAAAAAGGTAAAGCTATGTATTACAATTCTTCTGCAGTCTTTGTGATGACTTAGAAAGCTTTTTGGATTAAATTCGTGCTTAGGCACAAGAGAAGTTTGTATATCAACAGCTCTGCAGTGATACAGCAACACAGCATAAATGTTGGTTTTGCTGAATATATGAAGAAACAATTAAAAGCCCGATTTCTGAGTGTTCTTTAAATGCTGTCTTTAGTCTACCTTCAGGTCATTCATATGGATCTCTAGTGCTTTACACCATTATATATGCCCTTGATTTCTTGCCTGTCGTGTAAAAACAAAATCAACCTCCTTCATCCAAAATATGGAACAAGTAACCAATTACCTCAAACGCTGTTTGAAGAGAAGAAACTGGGTTTCAGTATTTGTGAGATTAAAATAACAAATTGATGTGGTCTTACTAACCCAGTACTGAACAACAGATCTGGACGCAGGTATAAGCTTCCTGGACTCTGCAAGGAGAATATTCTCCTGTTAGGCCATGAAGGGCAAGAAAGGCAGAGCTCCCTTTTTCCAGATAGGTATCTCTCTTCTCTCATCCCATGTCCCACTGGCTCCACTGCAATTTAACATGATGATTTACACCTCTGGAGTCTGTGGCAATGCTTTTCAGGAAAGTGAGCCCACCGTTTGGCTTGTCAAGCCAAGAGCTCAATTTCATTGATTGCTTGATTTATGGTGCAAAACCACTTATTGCAATTTACACAGTCACTGCTCTCACTCTTCCTTGGTCTAGGAAAACCATTGTTTAAGTAATGGTGACAGTGGGGTTTTTGCCATGGACATTAGTATATTGCTATTCTCCATTTAAAAGAAAAGACTAAGGACAGCAAGAAGAGTAAAAGGATAAGACAAAGAATTCAAAACTGTGTATCAAGAAAAACTCCTTCCAATGCACACTAGTGAGTGTCCAAAGTCTTTCTACATTTAATTTCTAGGTTTACATAAACTGAGACAAAGCACTCTCTAACATGTTGCAATCCCATATGTATGCAGATATTTAATGTGATGTGCAGCATGAACACGACCAAAGCACTATTTCTATATTACTGTATGAAATATTCTTTTTCCCTTTAGTGAAAGAACCAATAAAATGTCTCACACAAGCTGAACTCTCCTCTCCCCTTTTTTTTTTAAGCTGCGTTTGACAAGCAGCCAGTTTAAGCAGCTAAAGTCCTTGCTCAAGTGGCAGGCAAGTAGACAAAACCCCACAGTTTGGAAAAGTTGGGAAAGATTTTACAAGGTGCTGCAAGCTGTTGGCATTGCAGTTGCATTCTAGAGGGACTAAGGATGGATTGCAAAAGGTGGGGTATAGATTGGTGAAGAAAGGATTAGGAAAGAACCAAACTTTCCTGTGAGATAAAAAGAGACAAGAACCCAGGATACATCTATTTACAGCTGAGGAATACACATCCTGAGGTGTACAGCTTATACCAGAGCAGCTTGTTCTACATTGCAGATACATGAATAGTGACCATTAAAGCAACCTTTGAGGCTCTAACCTCTGGGACCGGTAATGGTAGATTGTATTTTTTCTGTTCAACCCTGAATTTACAAAAATCTTCCTCCTAAGTTCTCCAGTCCTTCCACCAGCGTTTAGCCCCAATGCATGCACTTACAAGTTACCCAGACTCTCTGAATATCCACAGCAGGTCAACTTCTGCAGGAAAACAGGTCAAAGAACTACTACAGACATCACTGACAGCTGCCTGTAAAATGTTATAACGGATGACGATAATGCCATTTTATGCAGGGCAGCAGCTTTCCCACACCTACACAGCACTGCTGAGGAATTATTTATTGGAGCCTTCCTTGCCAGGGGATATATGTCCTTTGCCTTCAGTGGTGATGCAACCTTCACATCCCAGTGCAGAGACACACGGCTGGCAAACACACAGCCCAGCAACTGACCCCGAACTCCAACATTGGCAATAGCAACACTAAAGCATTTCAAACACAAATGGAGAATAATTTATTTTATAGGTAAGGAGCAGTAGATGGCACTCTCTGCTCTGCCTTAGCACCAGAGCAGGATCTCAGCAGGGGGCACTCTGTAATTAGAGGGAACTTTTGGTGCAGATCTAAACCCAAATGCCAGTCACTTACAGCCATAAATGTTCTAGTAATGTTTTTTCCACAAAGAAAAATACTTATCTCAACATTGTAATCGTGTACAGCATCATAGCCATAATTTCCAATGATTGCTCATGTGCTAGCTTCAAATCATTCTGCACAGAGTTATTGGAGAGTAACTGCTCCGTCCTCCAGAGGCGGCTGTACTTGAGGGACGGGTGACCTCTGTGAAACGACCAGCTCTGCTGTTCTATGTACAGCAAGCTGTGGGTGGCCACCTATGGAGAAGGATAATTTTTCTGTATCAGAACTGAATGTTAACTGGAAGAACATCAAAAGTAGAAGGAAGTGCAAGAAAAAACAATAGGAAATCGGTTGACTAGGAAGGCTGGAACAAGCATTACCTCAACAAAATTAACCAGAGAGACAGACTGACCAATTTGTGGTATCTCCGTTTATTTTGTCTTGTGACATGAAAGCAGACTATGGAAAAGTGATGCACGCTTACTCAATGGATCTGCTTCCTAGGGCTGATCCTGCATGTTCAGTCCCTACTGAAGCAGAAGGAAGTTCTTCATATTTTTATTCAGGAATTAAGTTCAATAATTTTTGCTATAGAAAAATAATTTTCACTATAGGGTACTATACCACACTAAAAGGATTTTATGTACCTTTGTGAATTGTGTATGTATATATGCACAAAACCTCAACAAACAACAGCCTTGATTGACACTGCAAGAAAACAATGCTACCTGACTTGCACAGTAGTCTAAAATGAAAATTCCCTGGCCTGTTCTCCCACATTTTGCTTGATCTCCACCCAGAAAACCACTTCAGTTCAAATCCCACACTTCTCAGACCACATGCTAGGTTCCACCAGTATTCACTCAAATGTGTAACATGCCCAGCAGGCTGATGGACGTCAGCAGCCTAGGATGGGGAGCAGTGGTGCAGGGGAGAGATTGAGTAATGAGGGCTGAGCAGGTCAGGCTTCTCCACTCATCTCAGCTGTGGCACAAACTCACAGGAGGTCTCCTGGGTAGCCCGGTTTGAGGGCTTTATAAATCATAATGATAGTTGCTCAGAAATTTTCCCATGAAACATATTTCTGGGAGAAAATGCCAATTTATCACTACTAAAACGTTCTGAGGGTATGTACATTAATTTTGAAAAAAATGGTGAAGGAACCCCACCTGACCAATGGAAATCTCAGTTGCTCACTAGCTTGCCTGCCGTGCTTGCAAACCATGTTTAGGTGTGATTGCTTGCTCCATGGCAGTCCTGTTCCTAAGCCATCAGGGCTTAGACTTAAGAACTGCCTGCACCCATCAGGTGCATGTGCTGCTGTGTGGTTCGTAAAACTACCCAGTTCCCCCTTACCTGCACTGGCAGGGTCCCATATAGCTTGCAGAACCTCACAAAGACTCAGAGAACAAACAAAGGCAAAACAGCATGTCAAACACTGGAAGAAAACCAAGTCCGTGTACCCACAGATCTCCCAAGTGGTGCGGAAATATCTCATACACTGATGAACAAGAAGAGGTGGGCCAAGTCACCAAAGTATTGTTTTTAGGAAGATTAGCTTCATCAAATAGGCACAAGAAAAAAAATAAGTCTCATATTGGACAGTAGCACAAAGTTCAGTAGAAAATGGCTAGGACAATCTTCCAAGTGGTTTTTTTTTTCCATTCTTTCTTTTTTCCTCTCAAATAAAAATAAAGAATAAAATAATTAGAGAGAGTAACAGTTTAAATACCTGAGTGGGGAACTACTTCTGTGAATTTACTATACTGAAAAATAATGTTTCAAAAATTGAAGTGCCACAATCAAATCTTTGGCTGCACAGTTAGAAAAGAAAAAGGAAAAAAAGACCAAAACCAACCCAACACTTATACTTCCAAATGCCAAATACAGTGCAGAAGCCATGATCAGAAGTTACTGCGTCTCTGACAAGCCCACTCAGTGACAAAAGGTTTCAGAAATTACTCTGTTGCCGCATGCTGCCAAGTAATTGTTTCAAGAATGAAATCTGCTAATGCAACGATGGTGAAAGGAACTTATGAACTCTTCAGCATACCTCAGCATTTGGAGGAATCCTTAGATGAAAAGAAAAGGCAGAAAGCACAAAACTGTTGAATAAAATGTTCTAAAGAGACCAAAAAACCAGCATGAGTACATGACTTCAAAATAAAGTGAGATGTCTCTATATAAATGTTTGATTGCTAAATGAGTGCATTGGAGAAACCCAGTCTTCTCCTTCCCTTATTGGTTTTCCTTTGCAAAAGCAGTCAGAGGTATTGTCACACTGTCAAGCTAGATCTATTTATATACTGGCCAAAAGCTCTTCTCTGTACTGGTGTCCTTTCACCCACTCAAAATAAATCTACCTCCTCACAAGGAAGTAGATTAGTTACTATTATGATAACTCTAAATCTGAAACCCATATATTACAAGCTAAACTCTGTTCCCGCATAGACACCAAAATAAATCCAGTGATTTACTGTAGTCACTTTGGAATCACAAGGGGGTAAATCTGGCTCCATGTCACTTACAGTAATGTTTTCAATGGTGACAGAATATAGAAAGTTGGAAGTCCAAATTAGCATGAAATCAGACTGAGAAGTCTGAATTATGAGTGAGAAGTATAAGATTAGAGAAATCTGCATTATGCAAATGTACATATGAACTGGGCCTTCACTTTTCCATTTTGCAAAGGAAATATTCACGAAACATAATAATGCAAGATTATGCTCGAGTTTCTTCACTCCCAGGGAGAAACAAGGACATTTGCTAAAATCTCAAGTCAGACACATTACTGCCATTTATATACATTTATAAGATTTCTTTCTTCTGCAAAAAAACCCAATCCTAAACAATTACAGTGAATCCAATGATATTGAAAGTACAAAAAATTAAGGAGTTTATATCAATATCCAGCTAGCATGTTTTCTTCCGTTTGGGTTTTTTTTGAAGGTAAGCTGCTCCCATTCTGCATCCTTGGTGTGTGATACATTGGAGCCACTTGGCATTTTTTGATCGATTTCAACAGATTTTGTATCAAGCTCTTAGTAAAGTCTATTATTGGCCATCTTTGTGACTCAGATGGGAAAAAAAAGCAATGAGTTTAACTACTAAATGCCCTAAATCAATGTCTACCACCCATTTCTGTTTTGTTTACTTTCATTTTGAAGCTGCATTGCAAACACTTGGTCAACCTTTGCCTGGCATGAAATTGGAAGAAAAGCTCATAGGATCAGAAAGAAAACACAGACAGATTTTGAAAAGTATTTTTCAAGACAACTTCTCACACGAGGGGTAAACACACAGTCTGATTAATATCTGCTCATTTTTAGTTCATTTACTAGTGTCCTAATATAACTGCATGAAATAGAACATCAAATTTCAGTTTGGTAAATGTCCAAGAAGCCACTCTGCATGTGAGTGTCCAACACTTATCCTTGTTCGTATGTGACAAAACTGTGATCTTGCATATCTATATTTCTTTATTGTTCTTTCCTGGAAAGGTGTCAGTAAAAACACCATCCTGTTGGCATCCTATGGGTTTTGCTGTGCCAGCTGCTGAGAGAGTCATGAACATCCTCTTTTCGATGTCAATTCACTGGGGCTAAGACATAAACTTGAATAAGAGGAGGGGACCACAACAAGCGGCCCCTACTTTTCTGCTTAGAAGAGAAAGTTTCCACCTCTTGGCTGCAGTGGCGAGAGCTGACCTGGCAGATTTAGAGAATTACTTCGATAAGCCAGCTAACAGAGACTGAAAATGCTTCCATTACTTGCACTGAAGTGCATTATTTGCACGCAGACTTCATCCTTCCCATAGAAGAAAGAAGAGGTGGGGAATAACAAGAGTCCCTTACCTCTATGGCACTGTCTCCTTCTCCCTAGAGGGTAGGCCATTTGCAAATAGGCCTTTGGCATGTGAAAGGGAAAAATGCCATTTCCCTCCTAGCTCTGAATAAATTCATTGGAAAAGGTAGGGAGAGAGTTTTAGAAGAGAGCCTCAGAAAATCATAAAAACAAGGAGCAAACAGGAATTTGTGGCAGGGCCCTAGAAGTAATGGAGAGATCTGGGAATCAAACATGCTTAATGTATTCCTGTGTTCCCTCTTGTATATTTAAATATAGGGCTAGAAGGAACCACTGTAATAAAGCAGCCTGACCTCCCTGTGCAACAAGGGCTAGAAGGAATTGCCATAATAAACGAGCCTGACCTCCCTGTGCAACAGAGACCACAAGTCCTGCCTGAAATAATTCCTATTTGAGTTACAGCTTTTCTTCCTAAGGGGAGAAAGCAGGAGGAAGACTCCTCAATGAAATCCTTGCACTGCTTCAGCTTCCCCGTGAGGCACTGGCACAGCATGCTCTTCACCAGCTCTTGCTATGTCTCTTACAGTAAGTTTTAATACAAATAGGGGACAATCTAGTCCTTTAAACAGCATAAAAGAGGTCAACCTTTGCCTTTAGCACTGCATAGAGTGGTATGCGCCATTGACTTAAAACTAATGTGTTAGTTTATTTTTTTTAAGCAACCTGAGCAGGTCTCAGTCCACAGAGTTTCCACTGTCACTGCAAGTAGACCATTGCTTTAGGACCACAGTGGTGTGAACTACTTTCAAAGCCTTCAACCCAGTTCTAATTTTGCTGTGAGTGTATCTTTAAAAAGAAAAATTGTTATGATGACAGCTAAAGAAAGCTGAAGTCTCTGGGGCCAGCGTCATGTGTTCACATCAGGAAACTGACCACTGTTGTTAAAAATTAAATGTTTTACATGAACTAAAGTCACAGAAAAGTATGATTCAGTCTTTCAGCAAGCACTGTTTATGAAAGCTTGAAAGAGCTGAAAGCCCAATACGATTTATATCCTGGGAGCTGGTATGCAACTTTAAACATGTTCTTTTTTCAAGTTCATCTTGTCATCCATAGATAAATATAGATTAGGACAAACCAAAATAAATGGGTGGGTACCAAAATCCACAAAACGACTAACCATAATGGAAGTGCTTGTCCTTCTATTCAATAGCAAAAAACAGCATATACTTGGTTTAAATAGCTGGTTGGGGTAAAATGAGTATTATTGGACAGGAACACTTAGCCAGTATGATCCAAACAAGTCAAAAAATAGCCAGAGTACAACCACATAAAAGAAAACACTGACCAGATTTAAGTATAACTGGTCACCCTCCCATGTTTTCGGATTCCTGTTATTATAGCTTAGGAGGCTCTGTAATGTACCTTTGGAAAAAGTCAAATGGTTTCACTGGGTTTCTAACCTTTGCACTTCAGTAAGATGATCCACTGAGAATGTCACTGTATGATACTAAAAAAAAATTAAAAATTAGAGCCCACTTTACTCACAGAGGTGAAGCAGACACTTACGTGACTGTTCATCACCAGTGTCTCCAACCCTGTTTGCTTAACATATCCGCATTATGAAGGCAACATGTGGGCAATGCTAACTTTATACGTTCCACCATAACAAGTTAACCTATTTTCAGCATAAAAATGGCATTTAAATAAATATTTGCACTATGACATTGGGAAATAAAGGCCAGACAGCATCCCACTGTGTTTCCAGGATGAGCAAATCGAGTGATTAGACCACAAGTCCCCAAGAACACTTGCTCAGGACAGTGAGGAGGATTATTTAGCAATGTTACACAGCACAGCAGGCTAAATGGGTGCTTTGTACATGGGAACAAATGCTGTAGTATTTCCTCCACTTGAATTTTCTTTAGTTACCCTTTTCTAACCACTTCAGCCTGTGCTGTTCTGACCCTCTCTGACAGTACACCTGAATTCCTCCCACAGTATTTATTCTTACCAAAATACCAAACCCTGTGCAGCTCTCTTCTGGCCAGGAAGGACTGGGTGCCCTGCAGCCCTGGGAACACAAGGAGGACATCAATGGTGACCTGCCATATGGCACTGCTATATCCAGCCATACAGTGCCTACTAGGTCAGCTCTCACAAGCATCTTCAGGTTGTATGTAACAGGGCATGTAACACACTAGTGACATTTCCTATTGCAATATTTACAAAATGGTTACATGTATATATAGAGAGCAAAGCCCTACAAAACTCTGCAAAGATCCAGAATCTTTCAGAGCTAGGGAGCACAAGAGATAGGAGGAAGCACTTGCAGTTATCGTATGCGCACACTAATGCATACACATTCAGTAATTTGTTCATGAGACCACTGCTGTTTTGAAGAGGGAAAGAAAATTAGAAACTATTGTCTCCATTGTTTTTCCCTGCTCCTTAACCTCTGCCTACCTCCTTTTTCTTCTCATAGCTTGTAAGATCCTCCAGGAAGGATTGTCTCTTCTTCGATGTTTAGAAAGGGCCTAACAAATCACAACCACTAAATAAGCATGTATTAAATGGCATCCCAATTTCGAATCCTAAGGGACTGGAAAGTGCAATTCAAACAGCTGCTTTTTTTCATTTATGCATCTCCAAAGGTCAACCATGAGCTTGAATGTATAATACATAATCTGCCTGTGCTCATCAAAGGAGAGGCCCAATCTTCAGTTATTTTAGGGAGGAAAGAAACCAGTCTGGCTAACA
The DNA here is from genome assembly GCA_034008185.1 of Gorsachius magnificus. Classification (NCBI taxonomy): domain Eukaryota; kingdom Metazoa; phylum Chordata; class Aves; order Pelecaniformes; family Ardeidae; genus Gorsachius; species Gorsachius magnificus. Next base: position 28,637,227 of record CM067088.1, on the reverse strand, counting down.
CCTAGTAAGACGCCCTGGGGGAAGTAAAACTGGTGTCAGAAGCAATGTGGGTGATGGTCAGTTCTTTATCTAATCTTTATAACATTTGAATCGCTTGATGCTTAGGTTTGAAATTCTCAAGCAACAAGCAATATATAATCTTTGACTTTAGGAAAGCAGACTTCAAAGGAGCACAGTTTCCTTAGAGAAGTGATTGAAATTTTGTAATGTACAGAATCTCACCATTAAACATAAAAGCCACGGTATTTCTTAGACAATTTATAATGCCTTTTTGTTTCGCATTTTCTTTTAAATAATGAGCTTGTAAATCATTAATAATAAGATGAAGACATTTAAAGCATTTTATGAAATATTTATAACAAAATTTAAAGTACATTATCACCTGAGGTGGTGGGAACTGTTTACTAGTAGAGCATAAACATACTGCTACTGAATTTATGAACCCAAATTTAACACAGTATATTTGATTTTGGTTTTAAAGTTTTAGTTCCCACTGAACCAGATAGGAAATTGCAAATTAAAAGATTTCATGCTGTATCTGAAAGAGGAATGCAGTGTATTTTTTCAAAAAAATTGCCTGGAAAATGTATAATTAAGAATACAAATGGGCAGATCAGTAGTGTGGCAAAATGTACGTTGTATAATGCAGTACTGATAGATAGGGATATTTAAATCAAAACTTTGTAAACCTTTAAAAAATTACCCCATCTGATAGAAGAAAGTCGTTCATCCAGAATTTATCAGCAAACAGATTTGAGTGGGTGAAACCAAGTTGATAATGTGAAAGATTATACGTCCTGTTAGCAAATCAACAAATCTCTGAAATCCAGTCCCAGGCAGACCTTCTGGTCACCACAGTCCAGCTATTTTTCTTTCATCAAATGAAGGCTTGTGTACCACAGACACTGCCTCCTTTCCTAATCAAAATTTTTATTCTATCCACATTGTCAATCTCAGAAAGGACAAGCGTAACTAATCCATGGATTCCATTCTCTCTAATAAGTAAAGTAGAATGGACAAAAGTAGTTCAAGAAGATGGTCAAAGAATATTTCCTACCACCATAACTGTTTGTGGTGAGTGATAAAGGAAGACATTTGACTTACTGGCATAGGCTGACAAAAGTCCAAACCAGTAACATCTAACCGCACAATTGTTTCTCAATAGTTTGATACCTTGGTTACATTTTGGTGTTTCAAGCTGCTTGACAACTAGTTTAATATCCAAAAATATTTTTTTGTATCACTTAAGCAGCTTAGTGAACAAATCAGGGGAATTTAAAAAAAAAAAAAAAAAAAAAAAGCAGTTCTCTTCCTGGCTTTAGATACTGAACTAGTCCTAGTGACATTAACTGGTTTGGAGTTTTCCTCGAAGGTCACAGCCCACTGTTTATGTATTTGCAGAGCTGTCAGACCCAAAGTCTAAGAACAGAAATTGAGTTCACTGCATTTTTGTTAAGTGGCAGGTTTGACTGGTAAAATGATGCATTAACATGCTTGCTTGTAGCTTTAACAAATGAGAAAAGAAAATTTTAGCAAGCATTCTGGGACAGTCATGCCACAGAAGTTGCGATTGTCAAGGATTAAACAGACATAGCGTGAGGAAAAAAAAGTTGAGAAAGGCTATATACTATCAGATAACTCAAGAAGTGGCAAAGAAAGATTTAGAGGAAAAACATAAACCAGATTAGGACAATTTACCCATGGAAGAAATGTCAAACACACTGGGGACTGATTCCATTTTCAATCAAAGCTTTCCTAGGTGGCAGTGCCCATAAAAATACCATTGGATCACATTTTAGTTCTCTCCACAATATGGGTATTTTTTTTTCTGCTGTAAAGAGCACATTTTGTCTGCTAGGGGAAGACCCTTGTGTTTTGCACAGCCAAGAGACTTCAAACATACTTACACAGACTGATAGCATAATCTCTTGTCCAGTTAGACTATACTGTCACAGTTTGCCTTGAAGAAATGACATGTTAACAGTTTGCTCTGAACGGAAAAGCACTATCATATCCCAAACCTGAAACCTGCAAGTACAGAAGAATACAGATAGATTGCTTGAAGATGTCAGAGGATATTTTGGATGTACGAAGTCAACTCTTGCCTATGCTATATGAAGAACATCATATTAGGTCCCTAATTAAAGACATTACCTCTCCTGAATGCACCAGGCTGAAAAAGGAAACTCTGATTATAAATCTGGTCAGTTTGGAGAGGAAATGGTACGAATCCTACAGAGAGTTGCACCTTAAATGCTGATTTGAGAGTTCAAGCAGGGGTTCTGTTGAGCACTGCACTACACACAGAAAAATCTGGCTTCCAGCACACAAACTGACATGCTAATAAATCCATAGGAAAAAAAACACATGAAAACTGCTACATAAATAATTCAATCATATTGCCTGGTTTTAAACACAGAGTCCTACTATGCATAAACATGAGTTAAACTTTAAAAAAAATTGTTGTCCTAATCTTTTTCATTCAAACAAACATGAGAACAACAATTTATTTAAAAATTATTCCGTATCAAAGACTTCCAATCAGCTTCAGACAGAGCTTCACTATGGACCAGTTCTAATTCTGAACTACTTCAGCATGGAGTTCTGCCATTGAACCAGAAGGCAAAGTCTTTGTTACCTGATACTGTTAGGGGTAAGGTCTTACCCAAGTTCCTACCACTGAACTCAAGAAGAAACTTATGCTCAACAATGAAAACTAGAGTAAGGACTTTGGGCTTTGCTTGTTTGTTTGCTCTTTAATTATCATGTCTTCAAATTAATATGTTGTTGAGTACTGTACATAGGATACTAATTTCTTAATTCAATTAGATACTATTTTTCAACTTCCTTTTAAGTTTTAAACAACACATTTTAAACCTACTTTTAAAAAAGCAACCAAAATTCCAAGAATCTGAGGATCTTCCACTAATGCAAACTCTCTTTTTATAAACAGCATACATTTGAGAGGGCTTATTTTTCTTCTCTCCATCATACGTATGACTAAATCTCCCATCAGTAAAGCTGGTATTTCAAGTAATAACAATGAAGCACTGGAAAGCCTTAGCGGCTAGTACCACTACGAGGTGACTCACAAAGTGAGGTCAGAAATATCTCCTGGCAATGGGGTATTCTGAGGTTATTGGCAGGAAATGGGTATTCACAACTGCTAGCTAAATTATTTTTAAATTTAATGTGTTGGACAGAGTGGGCAATTGGCCAAATTCTTCTCTCAGCAGCACAAATGTAATTCTGAAGTAACTCCATTGACCTGAGCACTGAAGTAGAAATGTGAATCTATTTCTATCTTAAACGTATTGCAGCCTGTCGCATTAGTTCTGTGACCCTGTCAGATCCTACAAGTAAACAGGGTCAAGACATGTCAATACACAGATGGGAGATTGTCAAACCACCTCTAAATATGTGAAGGAAGAGGTGTTGGTACCCGCATAGCCATCACTTTCTGAGCATCTCTCTCTATGGGCTTTACCCGTGTGATGTCCGCTTGGGCCCAAACATTCCCCTTACCTTAGCTATAGTGCAGGAAGCCCCAAGAGACATTTCTTCTCATGAAAGGCTAAAGCATGTGGCTTCTTCCACTCATCCCATTTGATGCCCCTTACATCATCTTTAGGTTATACTTCTGAAGACTACTACCCTCCTCCCTCATACTCAGCTGGGAAAGCTGCTCTCATAAACGGACCCTATTCCTTTTCCATCAGGATGAGGTTTCGCACCAAAGACCTGCTTTCTGAATTACTTAAATGAGCAAATGTGCTTGGGACTGAAATGTTGTAGGAAATGAATGCACTAGTAAGTCTGCTACTAGATTTAAGGAAGAGTAACTACAAGGAGGCACAGAGACCTCTTCAGCTGCATCCCAGATGGGATGCCTGTCCTTGCCGGGCACTTGGGTGTTTGTGGCAAGGGAGGGAAGCAAGTCTCATACGTCTTTGCAGTGAGATGATCTAAGACTCATTTTGAGACAATTTAATCAACTTCAGAACTCTGTTTGCTCCCAGGCGGCTTGCCTCCATCTGAAAAGTTTGCTTGGTCCTAGCCCTTGTAAAAGCAACTCTGACCTATGATCCCCACCAAATAAGTTTAAATAGTTTGAATGGACAGTCTAAAATATGGGCAAGATTCCTGACGGTATCTGTAGTGAAGATGAACTGAATTTAAGCTTTGTGTGATGTTAGGTGGCAGTATGTTGCTATGTTAAAGATCTGATATGCCTTCTAATGCTCTAGGAACTTTTGAGATACTAACCCTGGAGCTTCAGTCAGATTATAAATTTCCATTCTACTGACCTACATTATTGCTGCAGTCTTAATGCCTGCAGTAGTCTTTGTTTCTTGTCCCAAGCTTCCATTCTTCTGAACAGACAACCTGAGAGACTTCATTACAGGGTAATGATTTCAAAGTACACCATTAAGTCTATAAAGCACTCCACAATCCTTTGACATAAATGAAAATATATGTCAGGTACTCTTAGTCAATAAAGATACTTAGAAGACACAAAAGAAGAAAAAGTCAGAAAATTCTCTTAAATCATAAATATGTTTTGTTCAGGTTAATAGCACAACTTGCAAAAAAAACCCCTCAACCTGTTTTGGTCCTTATCTATCAAGTAAACCACTGCAAAATACCAAGAAACACTAATAAAACACACAATCCTTCAATACTGAGAGCCAGTCTTTTTAAAAATGGTGAATACTTCACTTCTTCACACCAAGTTAAAAACCACCCACATGAAGTGACTTAAATTTTGCTCAGTCTCTGCCTCATAATAGTGCTTCAGTATTTTTATTACCTATGGCTCTGTGTATGTATGTAGGATATATAGGATCAAGCCGTATAGGCTGAGGTCATCTTTATTTCCACTCCCCAAAAGTCACTAAACATTGAATGAACTAAGACACCAGGATCAGTTGTACTATGCTAATTTTAACACCTGAAAATCACAATAACCAATACAACTGAAAAATCCATTATTTTAAATTAAAAATCAAATAAATTTCACATGAATTTTCTATCACAGAAAAACTTCTTGGAGAAAGATAGTCAAATGGATTTTCTGAGCTTGGTAGATTTTACATAGATGTAGGTACATATAAAAACTTTTTGGTGCTATTTTCAACATGAACTTTCCAATAGTCAAGCAACTGCAAACAGTACACATTGTCACAGTACTATTATTATGTCTTCAGTACATCTCCTGATTATCTGACCCTTGGATTTCTGTATTTTATACTTGCACATATGGTAATGAACCTTTTTCTTAAGAGTAACAAATAACATCAAATTCTCAGATTTGCATTTTGTTTTGCTCATAGAACATCTGTAAGCAGCTGCAAGCTCCTTTCATTAAACAGACAATCAGATTTATTAAAAGATATTTAAAGCTATCTGGAATATAGCTACTTAATATTAAAAAGTGAACTTTCCTGGAAAAACTAAGTATTTTTTCCGCAGAATATGGACCCAATTTTTTTTATTTTTTTTTAACATCTTGGCTTCTTACGGAGAAAAAAACCACACGTTTTTCAGCAACTTTGAAATTGTATGAAAAATAGAAGGTAATTTAAGGAAAACACAGTTTCCATTGAAAAAAATATAGATAAAAGCAACTCAGTTCTCTAATAAACATTAAGTTCCCAATAAGGATTGCTAATCAGAATGTTTCAAAACTGAGAAATGGTTTCTGATACTATGATTAATCAATACGGTAAAGCAGCCTTTAAGACTTTTAGTACCAGCTAAAAATTACTATAGCCACATGATATAAAGTGCTGGTCTGGTATAACCTTACCCTGACAGTTCAGATTTTGATCAAAAATTTTTGATGGGCTAATTTTGTACTAGCAAAGTGCATACTGGATCAGGTATCATCTGTCCATACCACTCAGAGTTTATGACAGATAAAGTACAGCGTGTCCTTCTACAGTCACCATAAAAGCATAAAGCTAGGACAAAGCCTGTGTAATGTGCTTTGACTAATTCAACAGAAACGTGATCATGCCAAACCCAGTTCGAATTAGAACTGCTGAGTGATGCAGCAGCGTCCAGGTCTGGTGTTAATGATTGTGAAAATGGCATAGTGACCAGTCACAAAAACACCAGAAATTATTTCTCTGCCCTCACTCACAGAACACTTCTTGAAGTAGTGTGCACATATGTGAAATTATGACTTTCATTCTGAAAAACAGTTTTGGGTACCACTGAGATTGCTTTTCTGTAAATAAATACATAGTAGAACTTGACAGTGAACATGCTCTGGATCAACAAAACTGAAAGAACATTTTCAAGTGAGAAAAAGAACAAATTCAAATCAAGCAAACTATTTGTGAAGTTTGTTTGCTGGTTGTCTTTTTTATAATAGCCACTCTGTAGTCATCAATCAACCAGTAATAGTAACAATTGATCTAATTGTCAAAACCTCAGGGCCTTGTTTAGGAATGCAGTAGGATGACAGAGCGTCACCCCACTGAGGGTGGTGACCGGGTGTCCGTGCCCCCTGCGTGGCTCCACAACTTGCTGGCTGCAGAGCCAGAGCCAGCTGCATCAGCTGCATCAGCAAACCTCAGTCCTGATTTTGATAAGTAATGTTCTAAATGTCCCATGGCCAGTGAGCAAAAATTTGGGTATGTGATAAAAGATACCTCTGTCCCCTCTGAAATATTTCCCCTCGGTGCTGTGTTTACTTTTAAGGCAATGCATTTGCCAGCCTCTGGGAAGCACCTCTTTAGCAGCAGCCTGTAGCACGAAACCAGCATGAGCAGAGCGGAGTGTGTTTTTACCACATGCATTGCTCTCTGGTGAGAAGGGGACAAACTCCAACCAAAAGCTATGTCTTCATTGTTGTGTCTTTTACCCACATGAAATGCCCGCTATGTGGGAATGCTGAGGCTGTGAAACTGCAGTATGCAGAAAATTACATGTTCGCTATCTCCATTATAACAGGCTGTCATCTTTCAGCACAGACCAACCATTAATCATCCAACAATCATTCATCCATCCTTTCGGTGAAGCATTAAACTGTGGCCCTTTCTGTCTGTCTCTGGTGATCATCCAGGTGGAAATTAGAAATCCCAGAGTGCTTTTCAAAAGGAACAGGGGCTAACCTGGGTGACCCTCAATAATAAAAGAGAAAACCTGTTTCCATTGTCCACAGCTGTGTGTAAGCCATCGCGGAGTACATAATAGGCACCACATTTACCTACACAGTCACCGCTTCTCCAGCATTTAACTCATTCATCTGTAGAGTGGTTTGGGACACCTTGAGTATGAAATATGCTTTGTGAAATCAAATTCCATTATCCTTTACAGCACACCGACAAGATTTTCAACCAAAAATTTCACAGTGCCCCTGTGATTCAATCTTAAGAGACTCTCCTCCTGGTGTAGCAATTTGCAGTAGTGCTTCACCTTCATGCAGGGAAGTAAGTGCTCAGTACACCATAAATCATATGCTAATAATGGTGGGCAAAAATCACTTAACATGGACAAATGTTTGCTGTTGTTTTTTCCTCTTTTTTTCTTATATTGATTTTCTTTGTGGTTAAAATTACAATACTCATGTTCTCTAGATTGGATGAAGTCTTATTCTTTCTTTTAGAGCTTCTGGATGAAAGACATTTAGGGACTCCGATAATCACCTTCTTAACTAGGTTTGATCTGATTTTGAGGTCATTTTCATGCATTAGCTTAAAAGAATTACAACACAATTTAATAATAAATTCTGTTAACATAACTTTGCTGTGAAAAATTGCACTTACATTGAGCAAGTAATATTTTTAATGTTTTACTCACTAAAGCCCGATTCTAAAGACATTTTGATCCATAATCAGCAATGTCATTAAGCACATCCCATTTTTCAGTGCAGTGATGAAATTTAAAACCAGAAAAAACAACAGCAATATAAGGGAGGTAAGTGTCTAAGTCTCATTAGAAGTAGGTGTAAATCAAGCGCCTGACTCCCTTAATATTTTTACAGTTCCTAGCCAAGGGCATATAAAATATACGCTAAGTGTTAACCAGGTCCAGAAGAAGGGGCTGTGACCCCCAGAGGTCCCCTCCATCCTACGCTCTTCTGTGATTCTGTGTGCTCTCCTACCTGCTCTTTTGAGGGAATTTTGCAGTACACCAATTTGTTTATAGGATTACAACAGATTTTGCACCATGCTCACTATGACGTTATCCAAGTGACAAAAAAGCAAACAGAGAAGCAATCAACTGGAGTTTTACTTAGGCTGCAAAATTAACTTTTAGCAGAGTTATGTTATATAAGAAAAAGGAGGCACAAGCACAGCCACATGGAATAAGAATAAATATTGGCATAGGGGACATGCTATTATGCATGCTCTGGACCATATCTCTGAAAAGTCTCATAAGTACAGTTAGATTGAGAGAGAGAAAAATGTGTTATTATTCTCTCACAGCTTTTTCAAATGCACAGATTACATGGACTGAATTAATTTCTAATTGTTCCCTGATGTGGACTGGAAGGCAAGATGCTCAGAGCAGAAGATTCCACAACCATGTGAATTTGTGTATATCCATGTGCTTAATTTTGTAGACCACAGACATGATACTAAACCCCAAATATCATTAAGCTCTACCTACACTGTGCAAAGTTGGTAAAGGTACGCATGTGCATTTGCAAGGGGGGGTGTGGTGGGGGCGGGGGGTGTAGCTAAACAACAACTGGAGAATGAGAAGAATATAAATGTGGGGTGCAGATATTTAATTCTTTTGGTAATACTGCTTCCAGGAGCACTAAACTTTAAAATATATTCTGCAATAAGGGAGTATTTACAACATGTGTTGGGCAATTGTGCATTCCTTTTTTGTTACACCCTTAGCTAAAGAACTAGGACAAATGGTCCCCAAATGCAAAACTACAGAAAGCAACATGTAAAACAGCACATCAGAAGCCGGAATGAACAACAAAATGCATGAAGTCATACAGAAGGCCAAGGTGAAGTCAGCACAGAGACAGATGTGCATTAAACCACACTGGCCCAACAGCCTCTTGGTGTCAAAATTGCAAGTGTCCTGCCTGCAAAAGAAAAGAGCAAAAGAAAAAGGCCTGCAACTCCCTTGCTTGATACATCGCCGGTTACTTGACCAATGATTTATATCAGGTGCCTAACGTATCCACTCTCAATTTTTCTGCAATTAAGGAGGGCAGGGCAGGCCAGTGACAAACGGTTTTCCTACAGCTCTTTTGGCTTTAGCTATTATCCCTTAGATATCTTTAAACTAATTCATCCCTCTCTAGAATCCCAGGTTTGGGTTGATAAATCAAGTGAGACCTGTGTGTGCTGGGAGCTGATTACAGGGTCATTCCTCAGCAGAAATATTTGACCATAGTTTCCCAACTTCATATTTTATCTAGCAGCTGGTGATGTATCATCACTAATCCAAATGCAAAGTATCAGGAAATAAAAGAAGGAGGCACTGTTTATAATAAATCACTGACAGGGGAAGCTTGACCTTTTCATTTCCTACAAGGTATTTCATTGTTAGACCACAGACAAACAGAATTTTTCATCTGGTGCTTAATATGCATCAGAAGAGAACAAAGGTTTATAAGAGAAGAAGAGGAGAGTACTACATCCACTAGAGGACACTTATCTTTCCATAGATCAAAACCCCAATGTTGTTAATAACACTTTTTTCTTAAGAATCCTTTATTCTTCTTATTAGATCATAATTTAATGATAAAATTTAGTCCCTTACCTTTCATCCTGAGAGAACTCCGTTAACTTTAAAATCCTTCTTTAAAACGTGTTATTTTTAAGGAAAATGCTTATGTTTAAAAGAAATATGACTACACCGTAATATGTATAAACATAAAATGATAACATTGCTGCTATTAATGCTCAAGCCCAAAATATATCTACCATATGTTGTTATTGGTATAGCAATTGTGGCTGCAGATGGGAACACTGTTAACACTGGATGCAGCACAAACACCTAATAAAAGGCTTCCTCTGCAAGGAGCTTCTGATTCACCTTTCATACACAAAGAATGGGAAACAAAGGTACAAAACAGACATGATTAATTCGACACCTTTCCAGGGGGGAAAAAAAAAAAATCCTGTTCAACTGAGGTATGTCCTCAGTCCATCTTCTCTAACCCTCCATCAGGTCACGGATACCCAATTGCAAGATTCAGCTCCCTGCCAAATACAGCAGCCACAGCATTTTGTTAAAAACATGGAGGTTGTCGAGACACACGTCCTCTTTCCTGCTTTTGAACAGTACAACCTACTGCCAGAATGAGACATCAGGTATGGCTGCCTTTACAGCCTGGAACGATTCAAGCCATGGCTCTGTATGCCTCAGCACCGAGAGCACCCTAAATACTCCTTCAAACACACATGTGCAACTAGAACCATATGGAACCAACTCAGGATCACAGCAGCGAGTCCCCATACCATCTCTTTTCCTGTAGAAAATTACATAGTTGCATGTATAGGCCAGAAGCTGGCTTCAGTTCCCTTCAAAGTTGGTGAGTTTCTGAGATTCTTTCTAAAAAAGCTAAGTTAGGAGCTTGGAGAACCTGAAGCCATCCATGTTTCGTGTGTTACCAGGCAGAACACACGCATCCAGCTTCCTTTGCTGTAAAACACCTGCTACCAATGTATCTAAACGTGCACAGCTTCTGTGTGCACATCAGCTCAGGGATGCTTTGGGGGTTTTTTCCCCCATTCTCCTCCCTCCCAGGGAGAGAAAAGGTCTGTTTGGGCCTCTCACAGACCTTTCCTTCTTGGATCTTCAGCGGGTACTTACATGTTCACCTGAGTTAATACAGCAAAAAGAATTAATGCATATGTTTTTCTATGGCCTACTTACAGTTTTTATACCAGTCTGGACTCTAAAATTGCTGACAGCTGGTGTCTCCAGTGGTACCAGCATCCTCAAAAGTGACAGGAGGAGAGCAGAGCGGTGCTTTGCTCCTACTAGCAAGTTGGAGGATATTCTGATCCTGAGGAAGCATCAGCTCAGCTTGCTCAACAATGATATTGCAGAAAACCCTATGGGTGTTTCTGTTGTATTGGTAGTCTCCAACCCCACCCTCACTGAGAGCTGTCATATCGCTAACTGCTAAGCTGCAAGAGGTTTTTTTAATTTGCCAGCATCTTAATGTATTTTACTATCATTAGCTGCTACTTCTCCTCTCACACAAAACAGGTTTAGAAAATCTATTTTACTAAGAGCTAGTATATCTAATTTGTACGAATTTACTAAAGCTTGTCAGTCACACTAAAGCATTTAATCATCTGTGACATTAAAATAAAACACTTTAAAACCTTTGGCACAGAGTGTTCCTGTTAAGAAAGTACTGTAATAGTATTCACTCTGCTGGCAACACAGAAAAGAGCAACAGAGACATTAACTTGAACAAAATACAGTAATTCACGTAAAACTTCCACACTGGTCAAAGTTGTAAAATCTTGGATGTTCTTTCAAAGAACAGCTTATTCCCATTGTAACGATTTGAGATGTTTCAACCTTCTATATAAAGCAGACATGTAGGCAGGGAGAAACTATTATAAAGTCAATACTAGGGGTTTTAGTGTAATTAGAACCCCTCATTGCCCAGAGGGAAGGAAAAAAAAAAAAGTAGGAAACTTTCTCTCTGTCTTTATATTACTACTGAGAAAAAATCTGAACACTTAAATTAGAGGAGTTACCTTAAGGGGAACACCTTTTTGCCCTCCTATGTTGAATCTTCACTGGAGTCAGGATAGTTAGAAACTGTCATTGAATTTCCTCTCCTCCTGCCTTCCCCTTAAAAAGAGAAAAATAAATTGGAATTGTCACATTCACTTCACTCCAAGATCCAGTCTCAAGGAACATCACCAAATATAATGCGACTCTGAAATCAGAATTAGCAAAGCCAAGCCTCGAACTGTGTTATTTAGTGCTAGGAGCGCAGCACTCTGTCTTCTCACTGGGGAGCAGCAAACAGGCAGCTCTCATGGGCCCCAACCCACAGCAGAGGGGAGAGCCCATGTGCAGCCACAGACCCAGGAGGGTGACAAGGCGATCCCAATGCATCAGCCTCGGAGCTCCCTGCCAGGTTAACACCTCTGTTCAGTGAGGTCATGCTCTGGATTACAAGATTAACAGTAGTGTGGCATGTCTTCTTTAAAATAATAAAAATGATACCAGTTAAACAGGAGGAGTAAATTGCTGTAATTTCATACGCATAAAAATGCACCCTACTAAACATACTTCAAGGTTTGCACAGCTGCCTATAGAATACTATGGATCCTATGTAAATGCATTGAAGACAATATTGCTACAGCCTGGTTTACCACTAATTTTCTTTCTTCATGTGCACAGTTTCCATTGCTGTTGATGAGAATTCTGTTCAGGTATTAGCAAGGGAATATATTCCTTAATTTTCAAATCACAATCCTATCTTCTGTAAACTAGAATCTCTCCTCCTCTTAATTCAATTTCCCTCTCTGACACTGTCCCCAACAGCAGGTGAATCACTTCATGAAAGGCACCTCTGCATGACTGCTACAAGAAAGTCTCCGTCCTCTTTAAGCATCAAACATGTACAAGGTAAAAGAAAATATATTCAAGAAACATAGTAAGGAAAAAGGAAGTGCCTGGAAATTTGCCAAATTCTAAGTTACTTTAATTTGGGTGTTATTATCCAAAGGCCAAGATTAGAAGTGTGCATATTTCATTTAAAAATAAATAGCAACTGTTCACATTTCCACTGAACACCTGCCTCGTGCAACAGAGTAAAGGTGACAGCTGCAGTGGGTGCCACGTTGAACTTTACATGCTCTTGAGAAGAACCTACACAGTCCTTTTGAGGGACCTGGTTTTTCCCCTCTGATTTCCAAAGGCCTTAGGACAAATGAGCTCATAGGTAGCTGGAAAAGAGTCAATCTGAAACAGGAGCATCTTTTCCAAGGAAAATGCCCCCTTTCTCAGAGCTCTACATTTTCTGTGGTAAAACATCTACTTTCTCCCCACTGAGGTTTTAGTTTTACGTCTGTAAAAGGCAAATACCAGCTTTCTTCTGGGGAAGGTGCTTGTCCATGTGATAAAATGAAGAGGCAGTGGCCAGACCAAGTAGGCACTGAGCATCTGTGGTTCCTCACAGCCCATGAGCCAGGGACACCAAATGCAAATAGCAGGCATGCAGCACGCTCACGGTGACCAGTGTAGACACCCTTCATGTAACACCCAGTTAAGTCAGACAACCGCCTGTGACAGAACAGTGTGGATGCTAATGGTTTCCATTGCTTCAAAAAGGAAAAGGATGAATTCTTAGAAGGAAAAAAAGTGCATCCAGGGCTATTAAATTGAGAATTGCTTAGAAAACTCATGAAACACTCATGTATGGGGGTGAGCATCCTGAGGAAGTATTACTGTAGGCTCACTCTGTCCTTACCCTCTCCCCATGATATTCATGACAGACCATTCTCAGAGACAGATACTAGGGAGACAAATCTCTTGTCTGACTAGGTATGGCAATTCTTATGCAGGGCTGCACAACCTGATTGCTTAGCTTGGACACCAGACACACGAGGGTCTGCGATACTAACATCATCAGTTTCCCCCATTTTCATTTCCAGCCTGGTGAAGATGAAAATCCACTGTCAGTCCCAGGTATAAAACTGGGAGAGGCTGAACAGCTCTGCTGTTGCCAGAGCTGGGAGCAGAGGAGCCAGCCCTGCACCTCTCTGCCAACTGCCCTGCAAAAGCCGCCTCATTTTCCTCCCCTCCAGCCCAGAAGCAAAATCAACCAATACCAGGGCTACCTAGACAGCATTCCTAAAACCTTCCTGGTAATTCCTTAAAGTCCTTCTGGTGAAAAAGTTTATGATTTTAATTTTTTTTCCCCTAAAGCCTGGTTTGATATCCCCCTTTTTTTTTATGCCTGTCTCTCCCCACAAAGAGAAGAGTTTTCCCTTTCCCTGCCAGGGACAACCAGAAGTGGTCCCATAGCCAGCAGTTTCTCCCCAGCTTGCTCAGATTCTCGATCTGTTACTGCGGCACCCACAATGGCTGTTGCACTCCCCTCTCCCCAGGATCCTGCAAGGGGAATTCGCCCCTCTGATATGCTTTCCTGAAATTATGAATAATGAATACTTGGATTTTTTCAGCACTGCTGCTACGTTGTCTAAACAAAGCAAAGCATGAGGACAAATGTGAAATATTATATTGGACTAATATAGTTGGAAAAATGGACAAGTTCTTCAGTGCATAAATCTCTCTTTAGGTGACCTTGTGCGTCCAAAGTTTGTGCTTCTTCCTGACAGTTGTTCTAGTAGACTTCTCCTTTGGGATTTTCTTTGTCTTAATTTGACAAACAATTCAGCAAGCTTGTCAAGAATTAATTAGGTGTCTCAGGCAAAAAAAATAACAACAATCTCCTACCTCTGTTTACAACAGGCCCATACCAGCCTAGCTGCACCTATGTTTCTGCTGCAATTCATAAAACCTGTATTAATCTGCAGATTGCCTTTCCTCACAAAACCCTAACAGCTCTCAATCTCCTCTGCTTCTCTGTTTGGCAAAACAAAACTCAGGGAAGAAAGAAAATGATACGGTAATTAAATTCTCTCTCTGTTTTAAAGGGACAAGCAGTCTTTCTGTACTAATCTGCTCCTTGCAAATTCAAGACAAATACAAGGGAATTAATATTGTACAGTTCTTGCTAATGCACTAATTATAAATTGCTGGCTACCAAATGAAAAGTAGGAACAATGATACAGAAGATGTTATTAAAGACCATTTACAGTAACAGGAAGTTAACAATTTCTATCCAGAGGATTCTGCTATAGCAGATGGGATTACACTGCAAAAATAAAATCTCCAATATAATTCTCCAATTCTTTCTTCATCAATCCTTTCAAGATTAAGGAGGTTTTAAGTCATGGTAATTTGGAAGGGGAGGAATCCAAACCTGGGGGTACTCTCAGTACCAAGTAAACCCCAGAATTTTCCATAGGTAAACACTGAAACTTAATTAACAGGTTGCATGAGTGATCTGAGGGATTTCTGTAACACCTGTTTCCATATGCTCAGGGGGAATATTTATAGCAATATTTGACACAGCACCCATATTGACTATAGGCCAAACACAATAAATAGAGGTAAACTGATTTTCTGATTTTACTCTAAACACAGTTGCCCCTTTCTCCATATGTTCAGAATTCTGTGCATTTTTTTTTGCCCCCCTGCAAAATGCATCATTACTATGGCAGAAAGGATGAAGGATTTTTATTTTTCCAACTTTGACAAAATGGAATATTTTCCATCAGGGTGTGTTATTGCTCAGAATAAAAAGGGACTGATGGCTGATAGAGGATGATACTGAAGTGTCACACCAGAAATATTTTTAGCTTAGCATACATGGCATCGAATTAATTCCAAGAGAAGATTATTGGTTTCATAGTGTATAACTCATGATTTGGGGTGGATTCATCTCATTCTGTCTCTAAGATTCAGCTCTAGTACCTTTAGACTCTCCACCTCATTAGAAAAAGAAGTGCAAATCCCTCAAGGCTGCAAAGATTTCAAGTTTCTTATGCTGGGAGTTTTGAGGGACTGGCTCTGCAGAACTGACAACACAGCAAACTAAGCCAAGAAGTCTCAGATGTGCCGACCTAGATCTACCTCTATGATGCTGTAAAGGCTAGAAAAAACCTTACAAAAGTCTTCATCAATTCTCACATTCAGAGAAGAATTTTCACCTAATCATCAAAAACGTAAGTCCAATCCTCAGCATTTTATGGTTAAAAATCCTATATGAACACTGAAGTGAAGAAAAGACACAGCAGGAGAAACAGGGATGTAATGCAAGACCCATGTGAGATCAGCAAAGCTATGGCTTTTGTAAGAATACATTTGTAAAAAAAATGTGTGCACTGTGACTTTTACCTGATCAGCCACTAATAGTAGGCAAAAGGATTCGTTATCCGATTTTTCACTTATCTTAGTAAGATTATTCCTCTTTGTATTGTACAGACCCCAAAGGTAAGATCAGACTCCAAGGAAAGTGCTCCAGAAGGTATTAAGACTGCCCTCGGTGCTGTGGCACTGATACATTTAATGGAAAATGTTGCGTCGGGTTACTTGTACTCTGTATGCTCTTACGCTGTAAATATAGCTTTCTACCTGGACTACACCTCCCATGTTGCAACAGGGTCTCATCATTCAGAGAGAAAAAAAAAACAATAAAGCATCATGTAAGACGTCTGCCCAGGAGGTCTAGGCACTAAAGGAGTATGTGAGCATGAAAGCACGAAATAAAAATTCCTGTGAGATATTACTGCAACTTTTCTAACCAAAGGTTTCTGGGTCCTATCCCCACACCCCCTGAAGGCTGATGCATTTTAAAAACAAAATCAATATAGCTGAAAGTCTACCTTTTTTTATCTAATTATAGCTGGTCTGGAAAATTTCTTGCCTAATCAGTGCTCACATAGATCCTTACATGTGTAAATAATGCCACTGAAATCCAGGAAAACACACACGTTCCTATCTCTGTTTAACGTGCCTGCCAAATCAAGCTCTCAAACAGCACATAAAATAAAGACATATGGAATTAAATTCATTGTGTTCAATCAGTAAAAAGTGAACTCAAATTAATTATGCAAACTTTAAAAAACACATTTAAGGATATGATTTGTTCAGAGAGGTACGTTTTGCACACTACCTGAATCTAGCTGAGAGAACACATAAAACATTAATTTCATTTCCTGGTATATGCTCGTTTAGTACAATACACTCAGCCATAATGATGTAGCTAACAATTTTATGGTCTTGTATGATTCATGCTGCAAAGGATACCATGCCACACTGAAACCTTTTTATTATCAATCACTGGGAAACACAACCTTGAAGACTGGCATTAATTAAGAGGATAAGGATTTACAAATGCTCCTGCTTTATTCTCTAAATATAAATATTCATGGTAGTATCTATGGATCACTTCTTGAAGTAAAAATTGATCTTGGAAAATGAGAAGCTGTAAAGGAAATAGAAACATAATTATGAAAGGCTGTCTTCAAATCTTACAGCTGGAATACTTAATAATTCTCACTTTTTTGTAAAAAAAATTATTGTTGTATTTCCATAATTATTCCAAAGGTGACCACAGATTTAGATTCCTTATTAAAATAAGTTTTAAAACCAAAAAAAGATTAATTTTCTATTCACTTTCTTCTTTTTCTTTACCAATAGTTTTTCTGTGGGTTCTTTGTGGTCTGTTTCTCCGTCCGCAGGCCTATTAGATATGCACATATCATATGCAGTTTTACATCCCCGTTAGCTTGTGTTCATACCAATACTGCTGCCACTTCTATCTGTACATCTTCCTAAACAAATCTTATAGTTTTTTTCTACTTGTAGTCCCAAGCTGGGCATTAGGCATAACTAAAGTAGTTGCTTTTAATTTGTATTTATATTCCTAATTCTCTTTGTGTAAGTAATTATGGTAAATGCATGCACATTAAGCACACATTAAAATGAACATACATAACTGAACGTGTTACCTCTCGAAAACCCATTACTCGTTTCAATTTTTATTCTTCCAAAGCACACTAAGTAATATATAAATGAAAAAATGACATATATAGTAAGAAGAAACATAGAAGGATTGGTTCCACCTCACCTAAGACATGGATAAATAATTCATTTCTTAAAACCAGATTAAGTACTACTGCAAATAAAAAGATTGGCAGCAACTAGCAGTGCCTGTGGTAAGGAACTCATTCCTGTAAAGAGTCTATACCTCATTAGACTGCAGTAAGACAAACACTTTGCTAACTACAGATCTGACGAAAGCACAGAAATTCTAAGTTTTTCCTAGTTTTAAACACAAAAAGAAACTAGGTTTCAACTACATTATTTTCTAGGTCATCAAGAAACAGACGTTTTTAATTTAAAATTTCCAGAAGTAAGTAACACTGCTCCTGGTGATAAACAATCAGGCAAAATGACTGAAAACATTGTCTCTACAACTGTCCTGAAGATAAGTGAACAATCTGAAATTGCCCACACTTGATTTCTTCAAGTTTAAAATCTGCCAGCTAACAACTGGCAAAAAACACTGATAAAAATCAAACCAAATTGACCGTACTCTGGGCTGCATCGGGAGAAGCGTGGCCAGCAGGTCGAGGGAGGTGATTCTGACCCTCTACTCTGCTCTGGTGAGACCTCACCTGGAGTACTGCGTCCAGCTCTGGAGCCCTCAGCACAAGAAGGACATGGAACTGTTGGAGCGGGTCCAGAGGAGGGCCACAAAAATGATCCGAGGGCTGGAGCACCTCTCCTATGAGGCCAGGCTGAGAGAGCTGGGCTTGTTCAGCCTGGAGAAAAGAAGGCTGCAGGGAGACCTGATCACAGCCTTTCAATACCTAAAGGGGGCCTATAGGAAAGATGGGGATAATCTTTTTAGTAGGGCCAGCTGTGACAGGACAAGGGGGAATGGTTTTAAACTAAACCAGGGTAGGTTTAGACTAGATATAAGGAAGAAATTCTTTACAATGAGGGTGGTGAAACACTGGAACAGGTTGCCCATAGGGGTAGTGGAGGCCCCATCCCTGGAAACATTCAAGGACGGGTTGGACGGGGCTCTGAGCAACCTGATCTAGTTAGTGGTGTCCCTGCTCACTGCAGGGGGGTTGGACTAGATGACCTCTAGGGGTCCCTTCCAACCTAAAACATTCTATGATTCCTTTAATTTTTTTTCTCCTCTTTAATGGTGTTGACAAGATTAGTAGATGATGCAAAAATATCCTTGTGTCTCTTCAAACCCCTTGTTGATCTATTTTGTCTTCATTATTTTGTTCCAACAAGCATGCCCCGGCTTCTGGAATTCATCAGCCTAAAACATAATTTAGTATTTTCTATTCTCAGACCAGCTCTTATTAACCTAAAACATTCAGTGAATAATGCCTATGCATATACAGCGTGTGATTAAAAAGAACTATATTCAGGGCTTTCATGTACGAATTCTGCTTGTGAGAAAAATTGCCATGCTGCTGGACAGCACATTAGAATTTTGTTCCCTATCACAATTATTTATTATTTCTATTAGCTAATGTTGTTTTACTCCTAATTATGGGTAATTAGATGATGAGTTGTCAGCACAATCAATTCACTTAGAAGCCTCTACATTTAATTAACTCAAGATGGTTTTGAACATCTAAATGTCAAAACAACATTTAGAAAATAGAACATTAACTTGTTGTTCATTGAACTGTACATTATAGAATGTGACTTAAAGAACCAAAGGTTTCAGTGTGATGACAGCTCTCAAATTCTGCTTGTAGAGTCCAAATTTGCTGTACATTTTGACAGCTTTACTACAATGGCTTCGGGCTTAGCAGGTCACCTGTTACAGAGCTTCAGGGCTGATCTGAGAATACGAGCTACTGCGGGACATGGTGGATAAGGGAAACACAGCCTTACCAAACCAGCATCTAGGAAACCTTCTCCAACCTCAACCTCCATCCATTTTTTATGGGTTCAGCATCGAGATGGTTCCTCACAACAGAAAACGGGAAAGAATTGTAGAATCAAGACCATCATCAACTGAAGAAGGGCTCTAGACAGAGGAAGATGTAAGATGGCAAGGCCTGCATAGCCATGTATGTTCTGGACTATAACAGATGATATATGCACCCATTTCTCTCTGTTTTTACCCAGTTCTGCAAAAGGATGGTCACAGCTAGTCAGGAGAAGGCTGATGGGGAAGTTTCAGAGAAAGAATGAATCTACCCCACCCACAGTTTTGTATTTAATGTTACTATTGCTGAAAAAGCACTCTTGAAAGCCTGACAAGCTGTTCATTCAGCCCACAGGAAAGAAAGTTCAGAGACCTTCTCAGCAGAATAATTTTTGGAAATTATCTTAAAGCATCATAGGTCTGTTACAAGAAGGAACACAAAGGTTCTGTTAACAATGGTGAAAACAATCGAGACAGACAGCAGTGTGGTATAATTGGAATACAGAAATTATACAGCACTTCCAGATTAAATTTGCCAAATAAAGCATCATGACATTGTTCTGTCACTACTCAAGCCAACTCAGAATAGAAATCAGATTGTTTCAGTAGTGCCAAACACCAAAAAAGAGGTTTGCATTATAGCTTATCTGCATTTCAAGAACAGAGAAGTAGCCAAAGCAGTATAACAAGAGACATTTCAGTTCACAATAACCTATAGTTTTTTTCAATAACTTAATGATCACATTTTCTGCACAGAGAAGGATACTGAGAATGTTATTAGTACAGCAGCTGAAATGGTTTGGTATTTACAATGAAGTTCATTGTTCTGTTTGAACGTACCTTTCCAAAACAATCATTAAGCAACCTGACCATCTTAACATTAAGGTTTCCTGTTTGACATATGAAATCATAATACAATCTTACAAAGCTTAGTGGCTAATGAACATGTTAGTGCAGTTTTCTGTTCCTGTCAATAGCCTCAGTCTCTTTCTCCTCAGTGGAAGAAGGGGTGAAGGATGCCAGCCCAGCAGGACACCAGGCACTGATGCTATATTGTTCATTAAGAATAGATATAAATAGGGATTTGACCTTGGGGGCCCTTATGGGCCCTCCTAGAGAGGAAAAAAGTAAGGGTGGGAGAAGAGCTCATGACCTGTCAATAGTTTTGAAAACATACCTGGGAACATCTTTTCCTGAGACTACCCTGCAAGGTACAGAACCCAGGCTGGTAAATTCTAAGAGTTAATCCTTATTCCAACAGTGTCCATATGTAAGAGTTTTCATATCAGTAAACCTGCCAGAGGGCAACTAAGATTGAGGGAGTATCTGACGAGGAGTTAACTTCTCTTATCAGCAGGAACTTTTGTAAGGAAGCTTGGAAAGGCTTGTGAGCTTTATGCCTTGCTCACAGCCAGCTAGAGCACTGGATGAAGGCAGATTCTCACATTGTGAGCTTCAAGGCTACACATTAGCAAATGACAGCTTTAAAGCTGCCTTTGCCCTGACTAAAAAAGTATCATTGTGAGAGATTCCTCTAATAAAGATTCAGAGGTAAGGGGATACATCCTGCTCTATCAAACTGTTCTCCAGGGTCAGAGCTTCTGGTATTAGGAAGGGCTTTCTACGACAGAATCTGAGCTCTGGTCATCTTTGAGCCAATACATTAATTTGCTTAAATTTCTCACAAAATCCCCATGGCCATCCAAATGCAGCTTTACAATGTTGAACAAAGCAGCTAAACAAAAAAACAAGTCACCAAGTCTATTTCCAGCACTAAGTCAAGTCATACATATTTCAATTCACATGGCGTTTGCTCTTTCACATCTCTGAAAGTTATCCTACTTTTCACTCTGACAAGCTGTCATTGTTCCTAGTAACACATTTTTATTTCAGTGTTGGGAGACTTTTCATTACCTTCTGTATCAGGAGAACTGTTTTCTACAGTACATATCCCAAATGCCCGAGTGAAAGTATGCCGCCTGCTTGCTTTAGTACCAAAGGTAGAACTTGAGAGTCAGCACAAATGACAATAAAAATAAATTACTGAGAATTTGGGGTGTGTCAGACCAAGTAGACAGAATACCTTTAAGGCCTATGAAATAAACACAATTGCCCTCTGTTGTATAGTAGGCATTATTCATTACCAGCATGGTTTTGTTGTGTCTGAGCTGTGTTTTGGTACCGAACATCAACAACATGACAGAAATGTTTCAGCCTTTCTATTCTCTTTCTACAAATGTGAATATAACAGTAAACCCAAATGACAGGTACTCCCACACATACTGGTATTCAATCAGCCAGGCACAGTTTGAACAGCATGGTGCCCAGCTGAAGCTGCGTAAGCCAGCACCTATTAGCTGCTTCCTTTGATTCTCCTGCTACTGCTCAGACACAGTGCAGGATGTTGCAAAGGATAAGCAGCATTAAAAACAGACAAAAAAAATATTATCCCAAACACAGGTCAATAAGGTACTCTGAAGGCTTTTTCTGTTTCACTTTCTGGTTTTTAAAACAAACTGTCCTGTCAAGATCACAATGGTTTTCCTGGGCATGAAAGATAATTCAAGATCTCTGTATAGTTTGAGAAAGTTTTAAAAAAATGCAGCATTCAGCTTAGCATTTTGGAGCCCCTCATACAAGACTGAAAGGTAAAGCAGCAAAGTAATCATGATGAACACCTTTTCCTGCTCTTATTTATTAGAATTCTAATTCTTTTTCTCTCTGTTCCAAAATTCCTTTCTATTACCAACACCATAAGACATAATTTTCAAAGCTAACTTCACTTTACAAAGATACTGTTAGGCTATGCTAGGACTGGGGATGTTACTTCTGCCTTTCCCAAAGCTAACAATTCTTCATGTATTCTTTTCAGCTCCTAAAAGTGTCCAGAATAAGCTGGGGCAGCGAGATTGGTTTGCAGCTATGATGTTCATGACTGTGCATTTCTTTTCCTCATGATAGTTATGTTCCCGATTCTTACACACAAACCCACTATTTTTCAAATGAATAAACTTAGAAAGTTAAAGTGCATGTCCTACAGGCTATGAGTGAATTTGTACACACATACACGAACCCATATAGAGGAACTCTTGGGCAACTCAGTAAAGCTTTTGGCTGTGTGCTCTTTGAAGCTCTATGCTGTAGAATTAGACATGCCAAAAGCTGAACCTTCAGTAGGACTGAAATAAATTAAAAATAAATACAGAAATTCTCAGAGGCTGGTACGTGTCTTGGAGAGCCTCAAATGGCCAATGAATTTCAGCTTGCACAGTCACTACACCATAATTGCATGGTTATGAACTTTTACTAGTTGATTGCTCCCTTCCAACCTGCCCCTTTTTAAAATCATCACAGGCCTGTTTCCGCTCGCACCGAAGCCAAAGGCTACGTTCCAGCTGCTGCTCCTGGCACGTGGGGCAGGACTGCAACCCACAGCACATGCTGCCAGCAGAGGGAAGGTCTGTGAAGAAAGGGGTCCTGCTGCTCCCACTGAGAAGTCTGCACCTAAAATATTCTTTGTTTCCATCAAGGACGTCCTGGATGCTAACGTATTTCCTAAGTGGGTTTTCTGGAAACTGCATAGAGAACTACAAAGGGATTTCCCAAACCACAAAAGAATCAACCTACGCCTGAGCTGGTGGCAATGGTGCAAGTTTGACAGAGTCAGGATAACCCCCTTCTTCAAATCTGAGACATGTTTGGACAGCATTGACTGTATTTCTCTAACACCAATATATTTGACTGAAATAATCCTTCAGACAGGCACCAATTACTCTTCTGTAAGAGAGACATGGAGTCCTGATCTTGACTAAAATATTTTGAATCTTTCAGTATATAACCACAGGCATAAGCAATAACTGGGGATATGTTTTAGCAGTACCCCTATCACAGTGAAGTATATATAAGTGGCATCAAAGTACTGGATATTGCTGCAATACTTATGTAAATCATTACTATTTTGGACACAGTTCTCTATGTTAGCACCAACATTTGTGGCTTGCAAAAGGCATTTTTCTATGCTTATGCTTTGGCATTCCTACTGGAATAATAATAGTGAGAAATCATCACAACCATCTAAAGGAGCTTTTGTGCATGAAGTCCCCACTCCCTTAAACACTGCTTAAGCCTGAATGACTAATGGTCTTTTTCAAGGATGACTAGATTTATGCATCTTCCCTGTGAACTCATGCTCCCATGAAGCCAAGAAACCTTTTATTAAAATACTAGCAATATAGTTATGTTTTACTCTCAACACCAGCAAAACTATGATTTCTACGGAGTAGAATACTTCCCAGAAGATCAAATTGCAAAAATGGCGAACCAGGAATGACTGAGAATCATACTAATCTCACAGAAAACTGGTACTCCATTTCCAAAAATAAATTCCAGTTCCAAACCTACCCTTTCATTCCCACAATCAAATACAGGTGCAGCTGTACAACCGTAATCAATGGCGGATACACACAGATGTGCAACTATCCAATTTGCAAACAAAGAACGCACATGTCAGTAGCATGGACAACCACGTCTTCACTTCAAAGAGTTTAGTACTGTACTTTGGCAGGCAAAAGCATACATGTGTTTGGGAGGCTCAACAGTGCAAGGAACAATCATACGCTCACTAATCAAAATCCAACTGAGGCCTTCTTTGAAAATTTGGCCCTAAATGTTAAGCAGTGCCTGGGGGCTGATTAAAATTGACCTCTCCAGGGCATAGATCATGCAACACTAAGAAAACAAGCTGAAGAAACAGAAGCAAAGACTGCTGTTCTCTGCATCTTTATTGGTATGAAAACTCTTAAGACGCCAAACAAGGGGTGTGTTCGGGGGGAGACGTTAATATCTGAGGAGAGAGATCAAAAGCAGTTAACGTTCCTGGCACTGCATTGTGGCATGTGTATCTTTATACTTTTAAACTTACAGTAAAAAAAAAAGAAAAAAGGAAAAAGAAACATTTCTTTGTTAAATCAAATATTGCCACATGTTACTCATTTTAAGTTTGCTGTCCTAAGATCCAACTTAATTTAGTCTGCATTGAACATTTCTGATCTGAACATTTAATGTGGCAGTGTTTTGCTCTGCCAGGAATATTATGTGAATGTTAAACATGAACTCAATTTATTCATCAGAATATGGCAAGCATGATACCAAAGGTCATTTTGTTTATATTGTCCTCTAACTCCATAACTTATGGCCTGTTTCTTTCATCTTCAGACCTCAGAACACTCAACAATATTGGATGTTACAGTGTGGGTAAGAAAACTGGATTCACTTTTTTATTTTTTGAGCCTTTTTATTTAGAGCTGGGGGGAGGAAACAGCCTTGTTCAGCAGCAAGGAAAAGCACAGAAAACATGCAACACATCTGCTACATTATAACAGATAACACAAGATAAGTTTGCCCTGGTATGAAGGACGCGTAAGAAGCTGTATGCATTACACCTTAATATTCACAATGCAATTATAGCTTTTTGATTCTTTAAGTAGGTGCTGATCTCTGTCATATCAGTATAAAACCACAACAACCACACACACATTTTTCCTGCAAAACATGGCCACAAAGTCTTCACAGAACCCATGAGCCAAATTCTGATATTAATTACACTAGCAAAATTTTGTAGTAATATCATATGCATATGCAGTTTCGCTGTTCAAAACTCTACCTCCAGCAGCAACAGTAGCTTAGAAACTGGTACCTATTTTTTAGAAAGTATCATACATTGCTTGTATTATTAGTTAAGATGATTCCACCACTGAAAACACTTGTCCATCCTCCCCTCAACACCTAAAGGCAGCTTGAACCAAAAAGAAAGAACCACACATGATAAGTAGGTAGATGAAAGAAATGTGAACGGGAACATCTATCTTGAAACAAGCAAACCCCTTCTCTTTTTGAAGCAACAGAAATGTATTTCCATTCTTTACTATTTCTCATTACTTCTAAAGAATTATTACAGAAGAGGTCACCCCACCTGCTGATAATTTGCTGTTAGTCTATCATTCAATTTGTGAAATTTTCTTCTGTTTTATTGAAGAGTCATTTGACTGCTTTTATATTGAATTGCTAGCACTTTCACACACTTGGATATGAGATATCACAAAAGAAATATCCATCTGCTAATGCATTATCAATAAAATCTGAAGAAACAAAACCGATTATTGGTGCTTAGGCTTTTCAAATCCAGTCCACAGAAACATTCAATATATTATTGATACTTCCCATCAAAATACTCCTCTGTGCACTATAAATGTGAGACTGAAGAAAAATAAATGTCTCAAACTTTACCAGAAGGAGCATCTTTGCAGAAAACCCAAAGCAAAACCCACCTAGCCACATCCAGAAACACTGCACTGAGAGAAGGCTGAACAGGTAATGTGATGCGAACATTCAGAAGTTCCAGAGGACCAAATCCAGTGCAAGGCCCTTCCCAAAAGTCTCAGCATCCCATCTAAGTGTGAGGCTGATCCAGAAAGGCATTTTCATGACAGTGGGATTTTCTAAAACTTGCAGCAATGGGCTTTATCCAGAGTTTGATTGCAAGCCTGTCAAAAGCATTAGGCATTGAACTAATTCTGCTTTCACTGAAGCCAATCATAATCTTAGCTCCAATTTCAGTAATGGCAGAATCAAGCCTTAATCCTCCCCAAAGCGTGTACCTATAATGACAGTTTAGAGCTTTAAGGTTGTATTTTAAGTGTGTGTATTAGTATATCCCTTAGTTATATTCCTCCTCAATCACATATTTTATGCAAGTAGTGACCTCAGCAGTTAGTTCTATTCATTCAAAGGCTTCCATTTTTAAATTTTACAGACACAGCCACCTTAAGTCTAATAATTTCAAAGAGGTTTTTTTTAGTGACAGAGAGACATACACAAGTGTGTTAATTGACAGAGTACCTTACTTACCTCCATAATGCATTCTTATGTTTTATATACAGGTAAGCTTCAAGAGTGAATTTCTTAATCCAATGAAATATTTATCAGATCTGAGATCTAAAGTGTACATATTCAATTTTTTATGCACACCTTTACATGATTCATGAAATTCACCCATAATGTGAGTTCTTTTCATTAAATTTTGTTTTTATATATCATTGTTACCTTTTTTTTTTTACAACCAGATTTATATTGAATTGACAAATATCATTCAGGTATCTTTGAACAAAGTAGCTCTTACCTTTTGATAGAAATCATGGAGCTCTAACACCTGAGGTAGGTTTCTCTGTAAACAAACAAAAAAGAAATAAATCCAGGATAATACTAAATTTGCCATGAAGCACAGTGTGTTACATGACATGAGTTAGGTTCTTTATTAGGAGTTTCTTTATGAATATGTTCAGAGAGGGCCAGTGCCATGTAGAAAACAGACATTAAAAAGAATACTCTGAATGCATACAGAAATGCACCGTCTCACCTAACCCAAAACAGAGTTTGGATTGAAGACTGCTTGGTTACAGAATACAGCATGGAGGGCAGGCGTATGGGAACTACCTCATATGCAGTATGGAGGACTGTGAGCTCTGTTACTCAAGCAGCAGTAACTGGTCCACGTCCTTCCATGCTGCTCAGTGCCTCCCAGCTGCACTCTGTGAGGTTGCTGTGAAGCGCCCTCCATCACTCAACAAATATTCCTTTGTCTGTCTCTAGAAACAGCTACCCAGCACTTGGTTAACATGGGCTTGAACTGAAAGCCACAACCAGAAACAAATTTTATTCCACTAGAAAACAGGTAAATGTTACATCACATTGATACCCTTCAAGCGAAATACGAAGAAATTTCACGCTGTTCATCTAGTATTATCAATAGTGAAAAGCATTTATTTATATAAACTATCTAACAGATAGCTGACATCCCACCTTAGCCCTTCTGTATTATTGCCTTTTTTTCTTTTTTTTCTTGCATACATAAGGCTTGGTTCTACATGCCAAACACATCTTTGAGGTACTCTCAACTCATACTGACTCAGTTGGAGACAAGGGCTTGGCACCTTGTAAAATCTAGCCCTCAAAAATGCAAGTAACAAGGAAGAGTTTACAATGTCATTTTTTTCAAACTCTGCTGAATAGCATAAGACTGCTGATATTACATTACAGTGTCACAAAATCACAGGAAAAATGCTCCAACTTTTAAAATCATTCGAGACACCAAATTGCACTACTTAATGAGAACTGCACATCGTATTTATTTTTGTTAAGAGAAGCAATACTTCTAAGTACTAACCCCAACTACTGCCCCTTTACATCAACTAATTCCTCAATTAACATATGAATCACTTTTTCTTCCCCTTGATTTCAGTAGGAGGAAAAGAAAATCCAAACAGCATCCCTCTTTCCTTCATAGTTAAGATCAACATTTGCTCAAATGTGAGTTACATGCAGAAGACAGAATTTCTCTATTGTGAAAATGGGTGTAGAAAACATCTCTTAGACTGGAAATTTAACTGAAGTTCAAAATGAGCAAAACAATTCTGACTTAATACTAACACCTATATATAAAAATGCATATTGTACACACAGATACATAAAAGTGTGTATAGCTTTATATGTTTTATATATATCTTCCACTAAGTAGTCAACTAGTTGAGATCAGGATTTTATCTTTCCTTAAAAAAGTTATTGTCACAAATACTAGAAAAGATTCCTGCAATAATTCCAGCAACAGAACTACCTGCGTAGTCAGCAATTTGAGCTCTGTTTATGGTCCAGAAAATATATAGTATTTTTGCAATTCAAACGTAATAAAAAAAGAGGCTTGTTTAACGGCTGAAACCACTATAAACTAAGGTCAACTACTTGAAAGAATAGAAAATGACCACAAGATGAGTTTTCCTTGAAGTTCTCCTCTAGAACCTTGTATTCTGGCATGCCAAGGAATACATTCACTTCTGAGAAAGAGCTCCAACATACCAGATTTTTTCAGATTTGGAACATCAATAAACCTTCAGAAACACAGTCCAATACTACATTTAGTTACCTTGTTAGGTTAGCCACAGCTCCTATAGATGCTTTAAAAAAAGATAATTACCTAATTGTTCAGTGGTTTCATTTCTCCACTTGGTTGGGATTTCCCAAACTTACAAAAAACCTTCTTGTTATCTCTAGCAAAAGGCCGTAAGCTTACTGGCTTTCAATAGCGAAAGGAATACTCTCCCCCTCAGGAACAAGAAATATTATTTGGGCATCAAGGTTATCCTGAACCTTTACTCAGAGAGAAGTAAACTACACAGGTCTGGAAAAAAGCATTCCTCAAGTTGAGCATGCATGCTTGTGGCTGGGCTAAACTTTTTGTTTCACTCCTGTGGAACTCTTTCCACAATTAAATATCAGTGTTGATAGCTCAGTCTCCAGCAGACTCTGTCATTATGTCATCAGAGAAAACTAATGTCGATTCCCTTTTGCAGCTCTCATTAGCGAGGACAAAGGTGGGAAGAGAAGCTGACTTAGTCTTTCAAAAGGAGAGGATCACCACAGAGGTGTCCTTCGTGTGAGGATACAAGTTACCAGCCTGGTGCGTAAGTCATGTTTTAGATTCATTTAGAAAAATGAACAAAACCCACAAGAGATGCTGCCACTCTCTTGCTAGTTCAAAGCAAAAAAGCACTTAAACAATTCATAGTTTATAACAAGGCAGATCACAAAGAATAAAAGAAAATAAATGTTACATAAATCATGTAATCTCCTTCCCAGTGCAGTTCATTAAGAGCTTCAAGAATAAATCAAAATAACATTGCCAAAAAAAAAAGCAAGCTGAGATAATTAGATTTGCACAGCCAGCTTATTGTGCTAGCATTCCAAGACATCTTGAAAAGCACACCAACAAATTTTTTGACTAAAAGCATTACTAGTAAGAATCCTTTCCTTTGAAAAATGGCTTAGTGTACAAGTAGCCCATCCAGAGCGGCTCCAAATACTGCTCCATGCTGCTTTTTCTCTTTCCCAATTTTAAAAGAAAATGCATGGTATGTTCAGCTAAGTATCCAGGGTAACAAAACAGAAGAAATGAGTGTCTGAAGTGACCAGGCACAGAACCTGTGGGCAGGCCACATTCCTTTTACAGCAACCCAGGAAGGCAAGAGAGTACAGATTTTATGCTTTCATTTATCCTAGAGAAGGATAACATGCAGCAAGTGAAACCTGCTGGACTCGACACTCACAGCCCTGGAGACTGTGGATCTGCTTGGGGTTTTTTGTACTTTAAAACCCTAGTAGAATCTTACAAGTTCAGTAGAGCTGTGAGGAAGAGAAGCTTAGATATGCCTCAATGAGCAGCTACATACTTCAGTAAGTTGCTACATCCTGTACACTATATAATATTTATACATCTTAGCATTTTTTAACTTCCCAGAAATTTCTACCAATGAAAATTTTAGCAATTTACCTGTGTCCACCCAAAGCTTCTTCAATATCTGTCTGCAAAAAGATTTTTTTTTTCTGAATAGGTGCTAGCACAGCCTATGAATACTAGTATTTTTTTCCAGGCTTGAAAAATCATGAGCACCTCCTAATGTCAAAGTTCCTCTTCTAGTTTACTAACAAAAGACGGGAGACAACACACGTAACGTGAGTGGAGCTGAGAGGTGTGTCAAAGTCTTCCAAAATTTATGTTGTAATTTTTTTTACAGAACACAACAGAAATATCCCTCACTCCAAGCCAAATACTTTAAAGTTTTATTGAAGTGAAATTCCTGAAGTCACTGGACTAAATCCTAGCTTCAGTTAAGACTTTGTATGCCAAAAATCTTACATAAAGGCTGGAGAAAGGACTGACAAAATTTAATTTCTCACTTCATAGACAGAATTTCCAGGGACAAAATACAGTATAGTGGTGATGCTGATGGTCATGAGAATCTGAATATTTTCAGTGCACGTACAAAAAAACTTTCAACACTAAATAGACATTTAATATGAACATCTTTATGTACAGGATGACAGCCTTCTCATTCACTTGTGTATGGACATTGGTTAGAGGTTCAACTCAGCCCACTGCGCAACCTCGGTTACACAAACACACACACACAGGGCAACCACCAGCACATCTCCCAGGATTGCAAACTGTATCCCAAGAGCTGAACTTGTCTTATACAAATCATCACAATGTCAGCTCAACTTTCAGATGCTGGAGAGAAAGGTAGGAGCAATGGTCCAGAAACTGGGCTAACACATCAAGCCACAGGTTCAGAATCTTCTCTTGGACCTCTGGAAAACCCCTCAATGCTTTTGTCTACCTTGTCCATAAGGTGAGATGATACTACTGCTATTTCACAAGACTGACTGCATAGTGAAATATGACAAGAATAGGACGTCTGGTAAATATCTAAGACAAGTGATATAAAATGCTAAGAAAATATGCAAAAAATATGCAAAACCAATCAATAGAACAACTAGAGCCAGGCAAGCAGAAACAGACGGAAAACGCTATTCAGGGACTAGAAAAGGCATCAGTAAGTTCTCCTCAGAGAGGGAGACTACAAACAGTCACAAGACTTCCTTTGGGGAAAAGGTAGCAGATAGGCAAATGAAAAGAAAATGTGTTAATCAAACCCAAAACAACACTAAAGACACTTGAGCAAGTTAAAGATTTTAACATGTTAATGGTACTACAGTCTCCAAAACCACAACCCAGACACAGCCATTTGCACAGCATTCTCTAGAACAAGCTATTTTATAGTTCAAGAGCAAGGTGATTAAAAAAAACTACCTTTGTCATGTGTGTCTTGGAGCATGCAAGAGAATACTGGTTCTGGTATTGTGCTGGAAACAAAGCACCAGTAGTGACAAATGAAGCCAAGACCCAGCAGGTAGAGCAGAGCAGGCTAGCATGTGTCCTGCTTCAAAGTACTTGGCCTTATGCTTTGCTGGTTGCCTTTGTACATTACAAAATTCAGAGTAATTGGAGTTGCTCTTTACTTCTTTATAAAATAAGCTAAGTTTGTATTTTTCAGATATCAAGTGCTACAGAATAAATCTGAAATGCAAGACAGCCAACTAATACAAGAATCAATTAATCATTTTTAAGCACAAGACTTGCAAGAGTTGTCATTGACGGATCATGTAATGCATTGCTCACAAGCGTTCAGCTGGCTGCATATATCTCTGAAAGCATTCACTAACTGAAAATTGCTGTTTGGGTAGTAATTATTAGTCTCTTGGGTTTTAATCTAACCAATGAGCAGAAAAAACACCATGTGATTTAGATGACCAACCATTTATGGGCAAGAACTACCCATTAAATTATATTTATAGTCATTCATTAATAATCCTCAGGCTGAACTTTGTTCTCTAATTATATTGCAGATACTTACACAATCATGTATACAACTGTAGAAATCAGAATGATGCATGAAGAAGAAAAAATGCTAAATGCATCATGTAAATCACATATACTACATAAATTGACTATCATTAAGTACAGCCCTATATTTAGCAGTTAAAACTATTGCTCTTAACTGGTTTTGTACTTTTTTCTTATGTGAAGCAACAGCGTCTTGCAACACTTTCACACATTTTTTAGTTTTACAGACTGAAGCTGAGACAGATGATACAATTTCCTCAATCAAAACACAACAGTGGAGCCAGGGATGAACCCAAATGTCTTAATTTTCAGTGCAGGAATTATTCCAGACTTCATTCTTTCATTCACTGCTGAAGATACTTGTTACAAAAATAATTTACACTGCTTTATGTTTATTTTTTGGATTTCAGTGGAATGGTCTTTTTTATTTGGTAAGTAAAATGAATACAATGTAATCCTTGAAATAAATCCTGCCATTGAAATTGTGTTTGGAAAAGGGAACCCTGTTACTTGCACAGGCAACCAACTCAAGTTTCAAAATAGCAAATTTCAGCAAAATAAATTGGAGTTCAACCAGTCATTTCTTCTATTTGAAAGCTCAGATTTGAACCTCTGACTTTCCTCAAAGTATGCAGAAGGAACAAGTTTTCAAGAATATTATTGCCCACTATGGTGTACTAATACTTAATTTCTTTTAACAAAAGTTTAGGCAGTGAAGTTATTAAAGAAGCTGTGCTCCCTTTTCTCCAAAAATGCACTGTGTTGTTAAAGACAGTTGGTTACTTCCTCAAAATTACTAACTTCAGGGAGTATGGGAATTAAGATCAAGTCTCATTAGCCACTCACAAAAAAAAAAGTAGAGATATATAATTTTCACAGTATTATGGATACCTTTAAATGTATAATTTCTGCACAATGCATGGGGTATTGGATACATATGCAGGGGAACAAGCGTGCAATTGCACTGAGACAATGCCACTGCGACAACAGAAACAAACCTGAGGAGGGAGTCAGGAGCTTCTAGGAGATACCAGCCTGTCCTCGAAAGGAGCCATTCTACAGAAACAACTCCAAGGGCAGGCTGCCCACCCTTCTGCTCCCCAAACTCTTTGGGGACAGCAAAGCATCTGGTCCTTCAAAGTATCCTGCCACCTCACTGCTAACCCAAACTGAATTCCAGGTCTACAACTTGAGCTTATACTCCCCATTTTAAAAGGCTTTTTGTGGTTAAAGAAGATATATAACCAGGGTGACAATCCACAAGACAGCACGAATTCATGAAGACAGAATTACTGAGTCAGGGCAAGAAAACGTCTTTTGGAATTGCTTCAAATTCTAATATTTTTCCTCAATAACTTTGCCAAGCAATAATAGAGAAAAAACAAACCACAGTCTGGTTTCTGGGTGGCTAAAGTGGTTATATCCCAGGCATAAAAAACCAAACAAAACTATCTTTTAATAAAAAACTTTCCTTCAAACATAAAATTGATACTTTTTTCTGGTTTATGGATAATTTAGCTTGATTACTATAATTGCCAGAAAAATGCTGAAATATAGCTCTCCTCTTCTTTAAACAAAGATTGCCTTACACGCTTGGGATCAATCCATTGACTCTTTTGGAATGGTAGAGTAATGCAGAAGGTAAAATTTTAAAGAGACCAGAAATTTGCCTGTCCTGACCCACTAAGCAGTGTTGAAGCCCCTTGCTTATACGACAAGATAAAATGAGAAGAAGCCAACAGCACCCAAAGCATTGCCCAGCTAAAGGAAGGAGGCACACAGTGCTAGACCCTGGCTGCAGGTGCAGAAGAGCCACGTGCGACTTTTTGGAGGTGTAGGGAGTGCAGGACATTATGTTGCCCCCAGCCAGCCGGAGGCAGGTTGCCTCCGTCTGCACTCCTAAGGTAAAACGCCTCAAGCCAGCTCCACTCTGCTGCTCCCTTGCTCACCACCCTCAAGCATGGCTAATACACTTTAAGACACAATTTAACCTGCATGGTTGCTTCCCAGAGAAAACTAATTCTCTGTATGGTTCTTTGAAAACATATGCGAGACCCTGAGACAGACAATACTGACACTTCAGTCTCATGATTTTACCTAAGTAGTTCCCATTAAAACACTGACAGCATTAGATGTAGTACGCTGACAAATGCATCCTCCATTGAAATTATATCACCTAGTAAAAAGACAGACCATACATGCTCAGCCCTAAGTTTCTGGACTTACAGTCCCTTTCTAATTAAAAGCAAACTCTCTCTTACTCTCTGAAATATTGGAGAAACTGGCTGAAGTTTTTATCTTACTGCAAACTCCTCCTCTATAAGCAATGAGTTACTGTGTCATTTTTAAATTGCTGCAGTAAGTTGCTGTCTGAAGTGGCTTGTCCATCTCTGGTTCTTATTTCATACTCTGATCACTGAGATACCATCTTTGGGTTTTTTACTCTTGGTTTTAGCTGGTGCAAAGCTGACCTCCTTGAACCAAATCAGAACACGGCTACAGGATGGTGTTCCTACATTAAGAATGAACTATTTGTTCACACATTTCACAGTCTATCAGTCTTCACCAACTTCTCAGTAGCAAATGAGAGATGTCATCACCTAACTGCTTGGCAAATGGCACCTTTTGCTAAACGAAGCCCGGAAAAAGTTAAATTGACTTCTTCTGAAGCTTTTCTCTGTCCATTTTACTTTATGTGCACACAAGGTCAGAGCCTCAACAGCAACATCAGAGACTGTGCCAGGAAACAATGGAGCTGAAATTGGGGTGTGCAGTGTGGGTGTGAGGTTATTTAACTTCCAACTAAAATTAAAGATTGAAAAAGTGAGCCTGACAATATTCAGTTGAAAAAACTACTGAGAAATGAACAATGAAAAGTCATGCTCATGCAATGACAATGCATAGCCGTGGCCTCTATTTACTTATGGACTCTCAAGCCATTCCTTTCTGCATCAAAACATTCCCCATGAGCTTTCCCCTAGTGTCATTCTTCACACAGTAGCCAAGTCACAGAGTGACTACAAAAACTTGCTGCAAACATTTAAAAACTGAGAAAATTTCTTGGCGTTACTGATATAGTCCTTATTAACATGTTAAAAATCCTTTGAGGGGGTTTCCTTTGTGTTTTTGCATGTGTTTGTTTTTAAACCTCAAGGTCTATTTAAACGGTCAGGTCAAACCTGGAATTTTGCAGCATATGTTTTGCATACCCTCATTCGCCTGTTCACTCTAACAGCTTCTCACTGTCTGTCACTCAGAGTAAAGTATGTCATCTCCCTGAAAGCTTAAATAGCGATAGAAATACTATTAAAACACTAGCAAACTCTTGTTCAGCAATCTAATATTTAAGTGATACACCACATTTGGCATTTCTACTGTTGCATATTATAACTGCTTTGTTCAGAATGCTTTACACATATTGTAATTTATTAGGATCTCTTCTAGTGAGTAATTTGTTCTCATTTGCTTGAAATATATAATACCTACTAGTTATAGATTATACTTTTCTTTTTCTGGCCCTCCAGTGTTTCAGTTTTATGAAGCTTGAGATTAAAAGTCCAGTCCCAGAAACTGGCAGAATTTACAATCTATTAAGAGCCCACATACAATCTTCTTATCTGCAGTTCACATTAAACACAGAAGAGATGTAATGTAACTTTCATTAAAAAAAACAACCACAAAATACATACTGATCAAAAGCAAGAAACTGTATTATGAATAAACTGGTGAGATTGTTCTATGTGAAATCTGATGGAGACTTTGCTACAAGGGGTTCTCCAGATTGGAGGGTACACGATTTAACGTTGGTAGGACTGTTTTCCACGTAACACTCCTAAGGATAAAACAAGCTCCCTTCATAGCTTGTCTGTATGTTGGCAGATATCTGTTGTTAACAAGGGAGTCTTGCATACTCTGTTCTCTCCTGGAGTTTTAATTTTGTTCTTTTATTTCTCTGTCAGTTCCTTTTATCTACAATGAAAGTCACACATCCCAAAAGCATAGTTCCTTGTGCACATGGAATACCGATCTCTAACATAACCATATACATACCCATATATGTTTTCTAATCCATTACAAGAAAAAAAAAAATAATCAAGGAATAATCATTGGGCACATATTATTTACCATATTTGGAATTTGAAATTTGGATTTGAATCTTTACTCGCTGCTGCAAAATGGTCCTAAACAACCTTTGGTCTACCAGATCCACGTACCCTATCCTACATGTGAGACCTTCCCACGAAAGACAATGCTTAACGTTTTGTCAGGTCTCAGAGATCTCTGACCCATCAATAAAGAGCACGCTTCTGGTATACAAGGGACAAAACTCATCCCTGGAGTACTACCACAGGGGCTGCCTTTTGTACGTTACATAACCATTATTTAGTGCTTGAAATGAATGTGCATGTCGGAGAAGTTTTAAGAGCGGATTTCTATTTTATATGTACATTAGCAAATCTTCAGAGGTTACCTGGCTAATTGAATACCATCATAATTCCCCTGCACCGAGCCTGTGGAATGAACTGCCATTCAAACATGGAGTGGAAACAGAGACTGCAATATGGCAAATCTAATACAAAGACTTTTAACAGCGATTGCCAGAGGAGCTCTCAAAATGAATGAATCACTTTCAGACAGAACAATGTTGCTAATTCCTGTTTAAGTTTGAAATATTTAACACGCTGATCTTTTCAGAGTGTAGTTCAAAGAGCATATTCGTCCTCTGCAGAGGCAACTAGGGGCTAAGTTTCTATAATAGGATTGCAAGAGCACCAGAGCAGCTCTGCAGCAGCATATAAAGATGGTGAGTTAGGCTGGTTACTGTGATACTTACTCAGTCTGTTTAGTTCAACAATAATTTTTAAAGAAAAAAAGCCAAAATAAGGGATCAGCAATGGTTCCCTTTTCTGCAGATCAACAGGGCTTGGCAATAGCTGATGTCAGAACAAGCAGAGGCCCAGTTCTCACCACATACAGTGGACTGGATATACCTGTACATCTATAAGTTAGATCTGTTTGGTTTCCCAGCACATGCTGATTAATTTTTATGTCAAACAGATCCACATGTAAACTGCTTATTGTCAAGTCTTTCTTCCTTTTATGCTTTGTTCCCCCCCTTGCCAAATACACACGCTTAGATTGTATGTCTGATCATTGCATACGAGCTGCCACAACTTCCTGCAAGGAAGACAACACAGGTGCCAAGATTCAGGTGAACCAACCAGCTAAGTGCTATCAGCACACCTAGAACTGCTGTAAGGCCTGGCCTAACGTGTGGACATTCCCTAAGAGCAGGTCTTATACATACAAATTAAGGATGCATCAAGAAAGATGAGGAAGAAAACAGGTGAATAACTAATCCTTTAACCTTGGCAGCTTTTGCCAATATCCTTAAAGCTGACATTTGAAAAAATGGAAAGTTTGGTTAAGAGTTTTATTAACAGAGCTACCAATCCTATTGGCTTTCAAGTGTCATGGAAATGCTCTGACCTTGACCTGAGGCCCAGAGATTGCTATTTACATCAACTACCTTTTGACTGAGCCATGTATAGTTATTTATATTCTACACTAGATGCATGAAAATACATTAAAAGTAATCTAATTTAATTAAATCTTTGCTTAATTACATCCATTGGAGCTGAACTTTCAGATAGAGCTTGAGTTTCCACAACCTTTTCAGAACAAAAGGCACATAAAGGGGTTTAAAACACTATGTTAAAAGTGTAATGCTTATGCATTGAAAGAGCTTTGCTAACATTTATCCATAGCAGATAAGAACTTGAAAGTTTAATTGACTTTGGTTTCAATTCTAAAGCTGCATAGGATTAAAATGACATCTAAACACTCAAGTGGATCCCAGCTATGCCACAAACCTCGCTCATCTTCCTCTTGTGGAAGAGGATTTATGGGCTTTTAGTCTCCTAATAAACATCTCGAGTTTGTTATGGCAACATATACTGTAGCACATACGGTAAAGTATACTGTGGCCACAGTGCAGTGTGACACATGGTGCAGGATCCATAGAGCCTTTGGAAGGAAGAGATCTGGGAGACAGCTGTCTGCCATTACAGGGGCCTAAACTAGGAACGTATGCTTCCCAGTTATGTTTCCTTTTAAATAACACCCTCAAATATTTACACACAAACATACATAAGCACATGCGCACACAAACCTTCCAAATACACTAGCAAATGATTTACTCACTGCTCAATATCATGCGTCTTCTAGAATACAAAATTCCAGTTGCATAAAACAGTTTAGCAGAAGTATATATTGAAAATCAGCTTCAAAGACCACAGAAGTTAGTGTGAGTTCAGTGAACTAAATTACACAGATTCATCTTGTTGCTGGACTGTAGATTAGTTTCCATTATATGAATCCTGCAGGCTTTTGAGTATAAGGCAGTTATAGGCAGTACATGTGGGTGAGCCATTGTTACCTCATCTTTGCCATTTATATTCGATGCCCATTTTTCAAGTAGCTACAGACTAAAACTGTATAGTATATACCCACAAAGCGCTTTTTATTTTGCTAAGATGATGATCAAGGTATATAGTAATTTCCTTCAGTCATAGCATTGGCCTATCAGAAGAAAATGCAAATGGGATTAATCCTCATCCTACACAAAGATCAATTTCTAAAACATTATCTCCTTCTCCAGACATCCATAGGCTGTAGCCACTAGGCAACATGAGAACCACTGCAGCCTTGTCTCCTCTCAGAGCACATATGACAAAGAAAACTGCTGGGAACTCCACTAGTTCTGCTACAAGCTTATTGACTGACCATATGCATTTTCTACGTGCCAGTTAATTCAGTTGCAAAAACTAGCTTAATGAAATCCACCTCTCTATGGTGCCCAAACTGAACTCCTAGTTGCACACTACATACCACTTCTCTTCACTAAGAACACTCCCTACTGCCTGCAAAAAATTAATATCAAGGTTATTTCTGCATTCACTTCTGCAAAGTTTCTGTACAGCACACAGATCTTACATTCTTCAAAACACCTGGTGGCCAGCTTCCTTTTTAAACAGGACTAGATTATTTCCTTCTTATTACTTTATGCTAATGCTTTTATCATCACATGCTAATCAACAGGAAAATAGAGTTCCTGTTATTGAGCATGTTCATGTACAAAAAGTACTGATTTTATAAAACTATTCTTCTAATTACATACTTAAAAAACTGCTTAGACACAGGGAAATTAAATAGATCTAATGAAGTGGAATGGAGTGCTAAGTTTAATTAAACAAATTAAAAAATTTGCAGAAAAGATATGAAGTGATCTTTTGAAATGGAAATGGTATACTTCATTCTATACTTCATATTAAGATTACAGCTAAGTGGGTAAAATACTCCCAAATGCACCCTGGTAAATTCTGCAGGGCAAACAAAGTACACATCTACACATACAATTTCTTATAAATATTTGCTCAGATGAAAAAAAAAATAGTTTTTCTGCATTTTGTCTCTGCTTTTAACAAGTATCCTAGGAAAGATGTTTTCTCAACACACTTTTTTTATACAAACAATGAGTTTTTACTGAATCTTAGAAAGAATAGCTTTTAAAACAATTAATCTCAGTACCTGAATATCTGAAAACCTGAGTATAAGTGCTCTGCTTGCCCAGATACACAACTGGAAAGCACCACCCAGGTAACCTCTTGGGTCTCCCCAGCATGGCCCCAATGCTTTCACTCATAAGCTATTTCTCCTAAACCATCTGCAACCAAGAAAGTTTGCAGAAATTGCCTGGTGAGTAATTCTGAACACACACACTCAGAAAAATCATTAGCTACATTAGCTACCATAAAAATGGAATGAGGCTAGAAATTAGCATATTTATGAAGTTATTGTTTTACAGCATTTCTCCTTATCTTTCCAATTTTACTTCAGCAATCTTTGGGATTCCACAGTCAGTCCCCCTGAAGGTTATCGGGCAGAGTGACCTACCCAGCTCCAGTTGGGTATAAATAAGTCTTCTGCAGTGTTCCTAAGTAGCCCTAAGTGAGTCTATGGCAACTTTCAGAGTTTTATGTTTTTTCTTCTTAAACCTTCATTTAAACAGAAGAAATCTATACCTCATAAAAAAGTGATCTACCCACCACATTTGCTGATGGCACAGAGGATGCACTCTACATGAAGAAAACCCCTCATCAAAACACCAGCGCTTCGGGAAGGATCATCTCCGACCCTCCTGGTTGTCAGAGAAGGGTCCGTCACTTCATTTCTCCTCAGACTTTGGGGTGGCAGCAGTGAGCCCAGAGCCGGGGGGCTGTGCTGCCTGAGGAAGCATTTGTTACAGACTGGGCACCCCTGCACGCCAGCCTGAGGGTTATGCGCTTCCAGACTCCCCTCAGACATCGGTGGGGCACAGGCTTCTGCCTCAGCAGCCCAGGAAGGCCTCAGCTTTCTGCTGCGGCAGCCACAACCCAACAGCCACCCTTTGTTTCTTTTAAAGCTGTAGTTTGAAGATTTGAAACATAAGGTTGACTTCCAGCCTACCACTATGCCTCGTCTAAATAAATGAGGCTCTAAGTGT
Source organism: Gorsachius magnificus (assembly GCA_034008185.1). Classification (NCBI taxonomy): domain Eukaryota; kingdom Metazoa; phylum Chordata; class Aves; order Pelecaniformes; family Ardeidae; genus Gorsachius; species Gorsachius magnificus. Next base: position 28,596,892 of record CM067088.1, on the reverse strand, counting down.
CAGCTTCAAGGTGACAGTCACTGACAGGGGTATAGAGTGTGGTAAAGCACCAGCGATGGCGAGGGGCCGAGGCGGGAGCAGCCCCTTTTGGCGCCCTTTCTGCACTAGTGACTGAAAGCTGCCTATTCGTTTCCAAGAGCCTGCGTGAAAACGGCCGACTGTTCAGAAACAGATAGGCCCCAGCTGAGGTGACTTCAGCCCAAAATATTGACCACAACGCTGACAAGCAGCCTAAGATGAGGTAAAATTTGGCCCAATACACTGACCGTCCCAATGCAATACCACACGTAAATGGGTGCCTTTTGCTCACTGCAATAAGGCCAGTGTTGAGCATGCGATAAAATGGAAGCTGCGGGCACAGATGGACATCCTGTGGAACTGGGGCACATTGTGCCACCAATCTTTTTGAAGGACAACCAGGGCTGATTTTAAGGTAAAGGAGCACACTCTACCCATGCTGCTCCGAAGCACTGAAATCCCAGCACAAACTGCCTCGTTCTAGATTTAAAAAACCACCCTCCCTCCTCAAAACTAACCAAAACCCCCAAAATAAGGTACAGAAAACACTGTTCAAGCTCTCCACTTGTGATTATTTCTTCTCCCCCACCACTTCCAATTGCAACTATTTTAGAAAGAGAGAGAAAAAAAGGACCTTGCCATAAAACCTAATGCCTGAAAAGCTTTCAAAAAGACTTAAAATAAGCATTTGTCTCTCTTCATAATGAGTTGAGCTCAGAAGTCACAGAAAGGTCATATCACAAAGGGAGTGGCTCCTGAGGCGAAGGGAAGCCTTTATTACTTTAACTAACCTCCTTGAGGGCAATTTCACATCTATAATACAAACCATTCAAACAATGCTCCATGGAAGTAGGTAAATGATCACCTTGTATGTGCTCAGATTTTGATTAGCCATTTTATTTTTCTCTGTTTAAAATCTGGCAGAGCTAATTCTTTAATCCAATATTTTTAATGTGCTCAATTATATCAGAAAGATTTTTTTTTTTTTGTCAGCGCAGCTGAATGGCATGGTAATTAATAATAATCCTAATGATCGGAGCTTGTGAAATAAATTATTACTGAATAAGCAGAATTAAAGTTCTATATAGTTCTCTTGTATCTGAAAGTAATGCTTACGTGTCTCTCTAAAGTGTTATATTTAATAGATAAAATTTGACTGGAGTGTGGCTGTCTTTTAGATATATTACACAGAAATGGGAATGATTTGTAGTATATTGTATGTATTATAAATGTAGAGAATTTCTTAAAAGGTCTCATATTTTGTACCACCTTCTTCCTGTTAGCAGTAAACCTTGCAGTGTTCTCACATTTTGATAAAATCACCTATAATGTGCTTCCCATCCTCTGCTCTTCCCCCCCACCCTGACCTAGGAGAGGACAAGACAGGCTATGCTTTGTATCATCATCTTTGCAGAGTACTATATACCTTCTTACTTTTTGGTTGACAAGAGTAGTACTACCTGCTTTATGTGCAACCTTACCCTAATCATGACATAGCATAGTCAAAATTGAGAGGAATTACCACATTCAGTGTTTTTGTCCCAGTAGCTGCCAAGTTTAATACAGAGATGAATTAGGATAATACCTCCTGTGTATACAGTCCATTCCATCCAAGAACTAAAATCCTCTTCCAAAGACAGTTTCATATTTTTACCTCTATTTGAGTGAGAGGGAAACAGAGGCAGTGAACCAATTACCATCAATATTTAAAAATATTTAGATTAATACAAGTCACCAATCCAGCTCCCACCCAGTGTCTGAAAGAAGAAAATGCCCTCTGATTTTTCAATGCTAGCTCATGGCAAGAGCACAGCTGTCCAGGTACCTTTGAGCTTGAGCACTCCGGGAGTGTTTTCATGCTACTGGGGACCATCCCAGGTGTACTGCAGGTGTTACAAGAAATACCAGCAACTTTTTCCTGTTTTGCACTCTGTGAACCCCTAAAACAGTCATTACCTAGTGAAAAGGCCTTCCTGAAAAACACAATGGAGAGAGGGGCATTCTGGAAAAAAAACAAAACAACAAAAAACTCACGAAACCCCCCAAAAACCAAACCAAAAAACCCCACAAAAATGGTACCAGTAACAACAACAAAACCCAAAAACACCACAGGGAGAGAAGGGGAGGAAATAGCCTAAATTAATGAGATTAGTATCATTAATCAAGGGAAAGATGCTTGAGCCAGAATCACCGTGTTAGAAAAGGGTAATAGAAAATGGTGGAGAAAACCAATTGATTTTTAGGGATTACTAGCGGAGAAGTCCTCTAGGACAAAATCCATAACACTGGCTTTTCTTCCATCATGAAACAGTTCAGGAAAAACGTACACTTAGTCTGACACCAGAACAGTGGTATCCTTTACCTGCCAGCCCTGGAAGGCTCCATGCAGTAAAACACATGTCGAGGAGACAAGCAAATTCTGAGCCTCCATCCAGAGACTTTTCTCACTAGGCTTCAATTTTTGACCCTTTCAACTTCAGGCTTCTATTTCACTTTTTACTTAGAGCAACATCAGCTGCACATTTACTTCAGCAACAAAAAAATGAAAGAGATTCTCACAGGACTCCAAGAGGCAGGGCTTTAAGAACAAAAACCTTAATACAGGAATATCACTATGCTTGCAATAAAATTAAAAGACCTGACATCACTGCTGTGCCACCTTTACTGTTTTGAAAGGCTCTGAAGAGATTTTCTTCTTGGGAAGATCAAATAGAAAATAGGGTCCAAGGACTTGGTCAGTATTCTTTAGTGCCTGCCAAAGCCTCATTCCAGCTCTACTTTTGAAGTCACTAACCTGAGTGCTTACAACACTCAAGCGCAGCACAGATTTATAATATGTTTTTATTTAAAGAGAAGAAATAGCCTACAGTACCAGGCGTGAGATGATGTATATCCTGTCTGTTCCGAATGAACTGCTGTAGCAGACATTAAAAAGGTAAGGTGAGTTTTAAGAATACAGCTTTAGAAAAAACACTCCACCAGCTAAACCTATTTCATCCCCACTAATATCTTATTTTTAAGAAGGGAAGACAGAATGAATTAAATTGAAAGCCATGTATTAAGTCTTTAGAATTTTCACAGAAGTTTATTGAACAAAACTCCTAAGAAGCTGCTTGCTTTTTTATCCACAGAAACCTATTTATAGGAGCTGAATTCTAATAAACACAGATTGCAGAGCAAAGAAAAAAGGTCAGCAGTGTATGCTCAAAGCTTTATTGATGTCTTGTCAATCAATCTTTTATTTTGTTGTTTAATTTTATTTTTTTTAAGAAAAAAACGCATGTAAGCACTTCTTCTCCTAATAGTGGATTTATTGAGCATTTCAACAAATCAGATCATAGATACAATAAGCAATGATGGCCGATTATCAACTTTGTGTTTTCAGGTCAGGTTGTAAATTGACCCTATGTTCGTATCTTTTCTTTCTGGGGAATAGCTAAGGCCCTTTTCAAATACAATAATTTCCAATAAACTTCTTTTTCCATGCATTCAACATTCTAGAAGAGCAAGCTTAGTGGGGAAAAAAGCAACTCTGCTGAACAAATATATACAGTCACATATATTGTCTCCTTGTAAACTAGTTAAAACAATAAAGCTGACACTTAAATCTAAGAGCGGTGAATCCAAGGGATGTAAAACTTTAGAGAATGGCCTTTAAAACCATAGCATTTTCCTCCTAACAGTTGGTGTGAGTTCTGTAGAGCCCAGTAACAAACCTCAGCTCTGATCCTGCACACAAAAGGCAGAGCTGCCAAGCCCTCCTGATTCTGGTTAAGTGGTCACCCCCTTCCTTCCAAGGCAAACCAGCCAACCTTTTCCATCTGGCTGCAGTCCTTCCTCAACATTTTGTTTCCCCAGCTTTTCCAACACCCCTTCCAGTTTTGTAATTTTGAAAGTGTGTGATCAGTACCTGCACATAGTAATTCAGACAGGACTGCCCATGATATTACTCTCTTATTTGTCACCTATTCCTCTTGCAATTTCACCATTCTCTTTAATTTTTTTATCTGCAGCTTCACGTTGAGGAGAAGTCAACACTGAGGTGTCTAATGTGACAATGGATTCCCTCACCTGAATTGACACAGTTAATTTAGCAGAGTGCAAAGTACAGTGATAGGCTATTTTCTTCCCTCCAGTATACATTACTTTGTATTCATTTGCCATCAACACTGTCTGTACACTATTTTAGTTAGGTCTTTTGTTCTTGTAAGCCCTTTCTTCCTCATATAAAAAAAGAACATGCAGACAGAAGAAAGCATGGGCATTGCCAGAGCCCCTCAGAAGCCCAGAGAAGATAGAAAATATATTTGACTCCATGAGGACATCCACTCCACAAAATCTTCCGCAAATTATATAACGCTTACACCTGGAACTCCATTGATCTCTCCCCATCTTTTCCATAATTCAGTATACTCAGTTTGAGAAGTAACCTTGATATTTTAGTTGCTAACTTTCTGCAGTATGGCAGCAGCCTAAGTAAGCATGTAGAAGGGAATCATGCTACTGTATTTTGATGGTTAAAAAAAAATACACTGCATTTTAAAACATTACCATTTTTACTATTGCAAGTTTAGAATCCACTGGAGGTGCCCCCAGGAGCATGCCTCAGACTGAATGACCGTAGCAGTTATATCACGTCTGAAGAAGTGAATGCAAATAAGATCACAGAAATGCTCTTTGTTGTCACAAAAATCATGACGTTACCTTTAAAGAGAGAAATGCCATCACATGTAGCCGTGTTTATTGATAGACCAACTGACACAGCATTTTAGAGCTACTGTCCAGTTTGACACCACATACACCTTAATTTTACATTACAAACATTTGTCTTGCCTTAGTGCCTTACAAGACAATGCCATTTTATAAGGACCAACAACTGGTTCTGAATAAACCCTGATGTGGTTGGTATTAAAAAGTGACAAGGACAGTACATATGCCTGGGTTTTTTTGCTTTATTTCAGAAGAGGTATGACTAGCTAATGTAGGTTAATGAGTTAGCGACATAACACTTTTTGAGGGGTTGAAACCAAACTAATTGCAATCTCTTACAAATATTTCCTAAGCAGCTTTTAATTTCTGTAAATGTGTTTGCAATTTACAGATCTTATCTGAACAATTAAAGTTAGCCTAAAAGTATTCCTGGAAAGAATTGTTTTGTGTTCCATTTTCACATTTTGCCATTAATGACACTTGATTAGTTACTGAGTACTTTCAGCTGTCTGACTGGATAGCACATTATTATTACTTTTTAAACAGAAGTGGATTTAGAACAATAAATAATGTAAATGCACTTCATGTTCAAACTTTTATTAAACTTTCACAACATTTTGAAGTATACCAGTGGTCGCATGAAAATTCACAACAGATAATCGGACCCTACAATGAGCAATAAATCAAATCTGAGTATCTCCCCCAAAAACCACTTCAGGAATCTGGTTTTTATTATTTGGACAGCTCTGATTCTGTCTCTCATCATGGAACAAAAAGCTCTGTCCAGGAAGGAGTCCCTCTGGGACAGATCTTGATGTTGTTCTTTTTCAGATAGTTCAGCTGATTAAAAAAAAAAATGGTGGAAATCTTGCCTTAACAAGATGTTTAGAAAGTTTTCAAAACAAAATGTCCCTAGAATTATAAACTGGGACTAGAGCTATTCCAGCACATCTCAGCATGGTTCATCTCTCAGGTGCAGGTGAATGCTTCCCTCACAAGCAAATGCCAAGATAAAAGGCTTCTTCAAGGAACCACTGCCCCTCTTCACTTTCTTTGTCTATGTTTCTACTATTTGGGAAGAATTCATTGCTGAACAAAAATGTATATTTACAATATTCTGTTAGGATTTAGAACAGTAAGGCTTTCATTTTGTGAAGCAACTTAATCAGGAAGATATCTGCACTGGGAAAGAGTCTGCTACTTTGGAGTTCTGGGTTGTCACTACAGAAAATTTAAACTCAGACATTAACTTAACCCTCCATTGTTCACAGGGTGGGATTACATTTATTTTATAAAATTGATGTAGAAGCCCCAAGTTGTTTTCTTCTTGCCAGATCCTTGTTACAGGATGTACATTTCTTCTTGTTTTACAAAGCATAAAACAAAAATGTCATTATATACTTCTACAGTATAGAGATTTAAGCCTTCCCTTTTGAGAAGTAAATCAATACTGACCCAGAATGAAAACAGCAGCTCTAAGAACAACAGTGGCTCCCCATTTTGAGTCATTTACACTAAAATTCTGACAGCACAGAAGTCAATGGCAAAAGTCCAAGTGACACTAGGGTATAAAATTCACCATTCATACCTTATTCAAGCTGCCATGCACTTAGGTAGCAGAGAGCTATTAAGACTCAGGTTTCAGTCCTGCTGTATTTAGTTTAATAGTATGCATGAAATATAGAGTCTCATTCCAGAAATTTTACAAGAGGAGTTTTTCTTTTCTTTCACTCATTTTCACACAAAGGATCACAAAGAACAGATGGCCACAGAGATCATCTAGTCCAACCTCCAGCCCCATTCATGCAGGGTCAACTGGAGCAGGGTGCCCAGGACCAGGTCCAGTTGAGCTTTCAGTATCTCCAAGGATGGAGACTCCACAAACCTCCCTAGGCAATCTGTTCCAGTGTGCAACCAGCCTTAAGGTGAAAAAGGGGGTTTCCTTTTGTTTAAATAGAATTTCTTATATTTAAATTCATGCCCATTGCCTCTTGTTCTGTCACTGGGCAGCACTGAGAAAAGCCTGCCTCCATCTTCTTTTCTACCCCATTAGATGTTTGTACACATTGATAAGGTCCTCCTGAGCCCTCTCTTCTCCAGGATGAACAACCTCAGCAACCCTTCCTAAGGCAGACACTCCTTAATCATCTCTGTGGCCCTTTGCTGAACTCACCCCAGTATGCCCATATCAGTCTTATACTGGGGAGCCCAGAACAAGCTCTGAATAATTTTATGTTCTATATCATAAAAACTGGGAAATGCAGATATGCAAATATCTGTAAGTGAACTAACCAAACATTTCATTAGTATTCTTGCATGCTTTAGATAGGCTTCTGATGGAAATGATACCATGTAACAGAGAAATTGTATGAATGCAAAGAGATTCCTTGCCCATGATAAAATATTTACTTGCCTCTGCCAACACAGCCTTTACTATATTTATCCTTCCAGCATCCCTTTGAGGTAAGGAATACTAATATACACATTGTACACATGGAAAACAGAAGGACATGGTGACCTACCTAATATCACACAGGAAGTATGTGGAAGATAAGGAATGTCTGAGCATGAGGCTAAATGTTTTACAGCGGATATGTGAGATATAAAGCAAAAGACTTAAATTATTGATGGAGAAAACTTACAATGCTGCAGGATTCATAGGAAAGGATTTCATAGGGTACACATTCTGTTTTCCTGGCATTTCAGATAGCTTCCATGAAAGTATACAGAACTCTTTTCCCCCTGTACCTTCACTAAGTCCCTGGCTGGTCTCAGAGTGGAGAAAAAAAAAAAAAAAAAAAAAAAAACCCCAAAAAATATTTTCATTTAAAATCTATTCAAGAACTATTGTTTTCTTCTATGTTGTCAGTCAGTTTAGGTATTTTCCTGTGTGTCTCCAACCATTATATCCTAGACAGAAACCATAAGCCCTCAGCTTTTGTTTTGCTGTGCTAGAACATGTAAAATCCTTTTGCTTCTTCTCATAAAACAGGCTTTTCCCTTGCCTTAATAATCCTTATGACCCTGCTCTACATCTGTTCCAGTTTTCCTCAACATTCCTATCCATGGGTGACCAACACTATACGATATTTCCGAGGTTGTACCACAGCCTCTATAATAGCACTAGCATTTCCTTTCAAAACACCGCTCCTAATGCATCTTAAGGTTGCATTGCCTTTCTCGCTGCTGCATCATTTCTTAAAATAATTCTCTTTATAACTCATGATACAGAGAAATAGAAGTATGGAATCACTATAATTGAAATATAGTTGGGTTTTAAGGAATTTCTTTGAAGGAGCGAGCAGTGTACACATTTCATAGATTAACCGAGAAGTCTTTTTCAACTGAGAAGCATATGGAGATGTGAGAGAAAAGAAGAGATGGAAAGGGAGAACTGGCGGGTGTTACATATACAAATGGAGCAGGAAGATGAGCGCACAGGAGTAATGACTTCTTATGTGCAACAGCAGGAGGATATAGGCTCACTTTCCTGACTGGAAGTTCTCTGAACAGGTCTACGCAGATAGAGGCTTGCCTGGCTCTCCTAATTCCTAAACAAAAGGGGCCAGTTATGAGAGCACTTTTTTAGACAGCTTGCTCTAAGAAAATGGTAGACAAGTGAAAACACCCAAGTCTACCTGTTTGAATAAGCATTATGCAGCAACAAGGGTCTGAATGAACCAGCTGCTTCACCCTTTTGGCTCAGTATTCAAACAGCACTATACAGCTTCTAAGAGCAGACCTTCACACTGTCATCAGAACTATGCTACTGTCAGGGGAAACAGCACACCATTTGTTACTTTAATACATGATAAAAATTAGGATAGTACCCTCCCAACATATTTACTAAATGTAAAAAGCATCTTTACATACAGCTGCCACAGTCACAGAGCTGATAAAAATCTAGAATCTGAACTCTTTGGGAAATTCGGAATTTTCTTTCCTTCCCCCTCAGCCCCCCAAAATAAACACAAGGAATTTCCTGTGACAACAAAAAGATCAACTTTATACCATTATATACATTCCTCTGAATGTGAAATCAATGTATCAACTTTCATAGTACTAACATCTGCAGTATATGTTATATATGTATTAAATATACATCAGTAAATACAAAATGATGCATTCAACATTCTTGAGCAAAATTAGAAAGCTGACAATTCATTTTGACTTTTTTATATAAAGATTTCAGCAGCATCGGCATGTTTCTACGACACATCTTTCAGCTTGACTTTTTGGTTTTCAAGTAAAAAAAAAAGTTGTATTGAATTTTTTTTTTAATCTCTAATGAATGTCAACTGACTTTTTCATAGGGAAAACCTAGAAATCTTTAGTCAGTCAAAACCCTCATTGATTGCATCCTCTGATGTTAAAAATTACTCATTGCTACTATATTCCCAGAAAGGAAAATAATGTTAAAACATGAACAAATACATACTGATTAATGATGCATCTTTTTACACAGTATTTCTTTTTCTTACAGAGACTACTTTCCAAAGATTCACCAGTGGATGAAGGGAACATCATATCTTGCTACCCTAATCAAGAACTTCAATCATCTTGCTATATAGAGCTTTCAGGTCAAGGAGAGACAAGGCCATGTAAATGTAAATGATTCTTAACGAGTTCTTTACCCATAGCTTTATTAAGGCGCAAATAACCATAAAATGACTCACTATATTGATTTTTGAACCCAGCATAAGACTTTGAGTTATTTCCAAACCCTGAAGAACAATGGTGGGGAGATAGAACATCTTCAGCCAGGGCAGTAATTATTACCAGAGTTAGTTATCTTCAAGAGTCACTATCAAGTAATCAGCAAACATGTAGGGACAATTGCATGAGACCTGGGAGTGTGCTTGCTGCCATCTGAACCATGACAGGACGGAGCACACCCACACTAGCCTTCCTTCTGCCACGAAAACTCCCATGGTATTTCACTTAAACAATGGAAGTGGAATTCTCCTGGTGCCAGTAGATCATACTCTAGTAAATTTGAAGTCAGCAGATTAGAAATTGTTCCTATGGGTCAGGTAAGTGGTTGTCTAGTCTCTAAGTGGGGCTAACAGTGCCTGTTTCAGAGAGAGGTGGAAAAAACCCATGCATCATGCAGCTATAGAAAAACTTGCATACAAGGAAATCTTTTTACATACCTCACCAGTTAAAAACTGCCTTTTCTAGACAGAGCCTTACGTGACTTCTAAAACTCTAGGTATTAATTTACATCCTTATCTCTTTCTATATATGCTTATTTCTGGCTGAATGTCTATTCCATGATTTTCTGTGACCTCTGTCCTCTTTAAGAATCCCTAAACCAAAATCACTGATGAATAAAAAGACACCTTTTTCACCAAATAAAAACCCACAACTGTAACATATCATAGAGTTATAGAATCATAGAATGTTTTGGGTTGGAAGGGACCTTTAGAGGCCATCTAGTCCAAGCCCCCCTGCAGTGAGCAGGGACACTGCTAACTAGATCAGGTTGCTCAGATCCAACCTGGTCTTGAATGTTTCCAGGGATGGGGCCCCACCACCTCTTTGGGCAACCCATTCCAGTGTTTCACCACCCTCATTGTAAAGAATTTCTTCCTTATATCTAGTCTAAACCTACCTGTCACCTTGTCTTGTCACAGCTGTCCCAGTCTTTCCGATAGGCTCCCTTTAAGTAATGAAAGGCCGCAATAAGGTTGGTTTTTGACAGGAACACATTGTCTTTTAAATATATACACACATACTAAAATTTCCACAGATCCTCTGTAGGGTTACTATTTCTTAGCTCCATTTACTAACTTAATGTCCAATTCTTATTCTATTCAGTCTCTTCCTTTCTGCAAAATCTTGTGACTGAGTTTTATAGGCTATGCAATTTCTGAACAACTCCTGAAAACAGGAATCAATTTACTTTTCCTTCACTTCTGACTTCACATTGCATTACCTGAACTTCCTAATGTTGTTTTGTCCTTTGATTCTTTCTCCATTTTAAAATTCTTACAGTGCAATTAAATAACTTCACAGGAATAATGCAAATAATCTATATTGCTAATGGGTCTATTTACATCTGTGATCTCCTCTTTGCAATACATGCATAATATATATGATAATACCAAACCTTGCTATGCATGCTGCTTCTTTCTTTTTCCCCCCTCAAAATGCATACTAATTACTACAGCAAAATTGAATTTGCCTATGCATACGTTAAGGTTAACCATGCAGTTAGGAAGGAATGAAGCACTGAGAATCAGTTGTGCAACCAAGAAGGAAATACATATTTAAAATCATGAGCAGGATTTTGATTACTTTGCCTGAGAAATAACTTAGTTAATTTCTGCTTTAAGATTAAATAATTCTAAAAGTTACTAACCTGTTTTCCATGCTTAATTAGGGGGTCGACTTCACTGAAAACCTCCTGAAACACTGTAATCAATGGCAGTAAAATATCCTCTCTTATGAGGACAGGCTGAGGGAGTTGGGCTTGTTCAGCCTGGAGAAGAGAAGGCTGCGGGGAGACCTGATTACGGCCTTTCAGTATCTAAAGGGGGCCTATAGGAAAGATGGGGAAAATCTTTTTAGTAGGGCCAGCTGTGACAGGACAAGGGGGAATGGTTTTAAACTAAACCAGGGTAGGTTTAGACTGGATATAAGGAGGAAATTCTTTACAATGAGGGTGATGAAACACTGGAACGGGTTGCCCAGAGTGGTGGTGGGGGCCCCATCCCTGGAAACATTCAAGGCCAGGTTGGATGGGGCTCTGAGCAACCTGATCTAGTTAGTGGTGTCCCTGCTCACTGCAGGGGGGTTGGACTAGATGACCTCTAGGGGTCCCTTCCAACCCAAAACATTCTATGATTCTATGATTCTATGATTCTATCTATTTAAACTGTTTTCTAGGATGTCACAGCATCTTTGACAGAAAAGTATTATTACTTGAAAACTTTATGGCATGCAGCAGAAAATTATTGTATTCTCACATTACAATTTTGTTAATAGGTAAATTGTCTAAATCACCACAAAAGACTTGGGAACAATTTACAGTGTACCATAAAAATTGATGAATGTGGCAGAAACACCATTTTGATACGAAAGGGCATTAAATGTGAAAGAAGAAATTTTAAATTAAGAAAGTCCTGAAATTGGAAAGTAACTATCAATTTTGACCAAATGATTCAAATATTCCCTCATCAACGTAACTAGTTTGGGGTTATAATTCTCACGAAAATCTGCTGTAAAAAGGAAACAGCAAAGAATTTTCTTGTCAGTGCATGAACAGTCAGTGGCAAAAAGAGTAACCATCAAAAAAAGCCAGTTGCAGCTGGGGGAAAAGCAAAAGAAATGAAAAGTCAGCGTAAACGCATGGGAGGGACTGTTTGTAAAATTGCTATGCAAGTAGCTAAGATTGTATCAGTCTTTCCCTTATAAAACTCCATTTTTAAAGAATTTATATTACTTGACTGTTAAAAGATGTTTTAGGCAGAAACAAGGGCACACTGTGCATGGGCAAATTTTTAAATTAAAAATGGCCTCCAAAATTGCTTCAGCAATTTTCTGCACACAATTGTTTCCATGTGAAAAGATCCACATTCCATCCTGAAAATGGCATACTTTAAAAAAAAGAATTTACCAACTCAGCATTCAGTCATAAGTAGTACTATGAGCTTCAGTTATTACTGCTGTGGATACACATGCTAATACCAAAACTCCAAATAAGAACAATGTCAGAAAGTAAGCATTGGTAGAGTTGCCCCTACATTTGCATATAAATACATGGCAAGTTTGAAAGTGCAGCTTTTGGAATAAATTTTATATCAACCAAGGGATTGTTTAATAGAATCTCAAACCAGAAACCATTCTCTTTCCTAACATACAGTTCTGTCCCTTGGCAAATATGCCAAAAGAAGCAGCAAAATGATGAGGCTTTAGGTTTTTAATATCTTTCAAATATTCATTTTTATTCCCTAAGTGAATAACATGAAATAAATCATATCAGCTGACTCTCTATCTCTAAATTCATTGTTTTGTCCTTACATTTCCAGCTATTCTACTTTTTTAACCAGCTAGATTTTTGGAAGATAGAATCAACGTTACAAACCATTGCATGTGCATTAATAAAGAGAATATAATTACAAAAAATGTCATCACTTTTAAGCAAGATAAACAGTCCTCTTCATCCAAAATGTCAAACCAATTATCTACATTTTGTTAAACCAAAAAGCCTTTTTAAAAACCAGCATGACATTAGGAATCCATGTCAATAAGTTACAAAGCAAAACAGAGTGAAGTTGCTAAACTGTTTCTAGTTTCAACGGAGAAAACACATGCGCCAAGTGGCAAGCCTTTTTTCATTCCCGTAAATCCTCAGTCTCTGTGCAACATAGGTAAATAGATGAACTGGAAGTGCCAGATCAGTTACTGATCTTGCTCAGCAATCTGTCCCTAACAGTGACAGAACAAGAGTCTCTGGAATAAAATGCAAGAAATCTCAATATAGGAAATTATGCCTTCCTCCAGAAAGAGTTCCCTGCAACTACAAGTGTTTAAACATGTGTTTGTGTGTGTGTATATGTGTATACACACAATGAACCTTAAAAATTATTCATTTATTAGCTGTTTGTTCTAGCATGTTCATTCTCTTGAAATATTTATATGAAGGCAGTTTCTGCAGCACCCTCCCACAGACTTTGGAAGAATGAACAGGATTTTTCATTTTTTGGAGCTTGGACACCAGTTAAGCTGCTCTGTGTGCACATGGCTTGAGTACAATCTACAGATGCAGAACCTTTGTGCTCTTAATAAAGAATCAGTTTTCATTTAGAGAGATGGAGGCCTCCTGTATTATTACCCATCACGTGGTACATGAAACAACTCTCAGTCAGGCCCGAAGGCTCATAGCACCGAGAGCCGTAGGCGCACAGATGAAAAGACAATGCCGGCCAAAGACTGATTACAATGCAAAGCTATTTGCTATCTGGAAGTGAAATAGGGCTCATCATGACAAGCCTGGAAGCAATACTAGTTCACTGATGCCTGAGCTGTTTATAAAGTTTGAAATTCACATTTTTGGAGGTGTTTTCTCCCACTGCTTTAAACTATGCCTAACTAGTCCTCACCTCTCACAACTGAACTGACTATGCCACTGCAGCTGCCAACCCTGCACCAATGCACATAGTTACTAACATGATTGCTTGAATTATATTACTATACACCACTATTACAAAGTTACAGAATCAGATGCATATGTTAAAAAAAAAATAAATCAAGTCTTTTCTCCCCAAGCAGTTTAGCAAGATAGCCTGGTACTCCAGATTCGAGATCAAAACCCTTTGCTACCACACCTTTTTCTCTCCCACTAATTGCCATTTTGCAATCATGTTATTTTTGCCTCAGCTTTTGCCTTTTAACTATATCTAAGTTCACAAAGTTGAGAACAAGGCTTTTCCCCAAGACCTTCTAGTTCTAGTACTAGATCTTTAAAACACAGGATGAAACACAATATATACAGCAACATTAGAGTTCTATCAAAGTGCATCACCACAGTCTTTTTTTTTTAAATGCAATTCTCTCCCTGCTGTTTCAGAACAAGGTAGGAACCAAAGCAGAAGTGAGAAATGCAGTCTCTTCACCTTTCTAAAACAATCCCCCACAAGCCCTGTTAATGGAAAATATTTAATGATCTGCTATCCTGATATGTGTAAAGAAACACAACAGATACTGTGAAGAGCAAGCAATGCCTCTGTGCTGGTTTTGGCTGGGGTAGAGCTAATTTTCTTCATAGTAGCTGGTATGGGTCTACGTTTTGGATTTGTGCTGGGAACAGTGTGGATAACACAGGGATGTTTTTGTTACTGCTGAGCAGTACTCACACAGAGTAAAGGCCTTCTCTGCTCCTCACCCCACCAGCAAGGAGGCTGGAGGGGCACAAGAAGTTGGGAAGTGGCGCAGCCAGGACAGCTGATCCCAGCTGACCAAAGGGATATCCCACACCATATGACATCATGCTCGACATCTATAAAGCTGCAGGAAGGAGGGGGGGGGGGGACACATTCAGAGCAATGGCATTTTGTCTTCCCAAGTCACTGTTATGGATGACTGAGCTCTGCTTTCCTGGAGATGGCAGAGCACCTGCCTGACAATGGGAAGCAAGGAATGAATTCCTTGTTTTGCTTTGCTTGCGTGCGCAGCTTTTGCTTTACCTGTTAAACTGTCTATATCAACCCAGGAGTTTTCTCACTTTTACTCTTCTGATTCTGTGTCAGGACAAAGGGGTGATGGTTTTAAACTAAAACAGGGTAGGTTTAGACTAGATATAAGGAAGAAATTCTTTACAATGAGGGTGGTGAAACACTGGAACAGGTTGCCCATAGGGGTAGTGGAGGCCCCATCCCTGGAAACATTCAAGGACGGGTTGGACAGGGCTCTGAGCAACCTGATCTAGTTAGCAGTGTCCCTGCTTACTGCAGGGGGGTTGGATTGGATGACCTCTGGGGGTCCCTTCCAGCCCCAAACATTCTATGATTCTATGATTCTCTCCCCCATCCCACCAGGGCAGGGGTGTGGTGTGAACAAGCAGCTGTGTGGTGCTTAGTTGCCAGCTGGGGACACACAACAGACTCTTTATCACTCACAAGTTCATTGAATACTCAGCTTCAGAATTTTTCCATACCTGGAGTCCCATAACCCACTCAGAAATGGGAAAGAAGCCTAAATTTGGCTGCAACTGTTTACTTGTCCTAGGACAAGAACTTTTAGCTGGTTTAAAGGAGTAAAACTGCTAATTATTCCTTGAAACTGTTACAAGATTAGAAAGGGGTTGCAGTTGTGGAAGAGGAGATCACATCTGCCAGGCATAACCTGAAGCCATAAGCCTAACAGATGGAGGAACTACTTTGAAAAGGAGTCTAATAGCCAGCTATGCATGCATACTAGGTCTGATGCCACTCCCATGAGACCCCTTCTTCCACTCAGGTGATTTAACTACGTACCTACAAAGCAATTTTAGTTTTTGACTATCTACTCACCTGCAGATGAGCAGCAGAATTATAATAGAGTATGTAAAGAGAGTCTAAGCACAAAGTTCATTCTGCTTGTGAAGAACTGTGCATCATTTCTTCATGCATGCTTTTCTCTGCCTTGAGGCACAGCTAGTGGAAATGCAAGGTGAGGCCACTTCACATGGTCTGCAGGATGGAAGTAGATGAAACTGGGGGTAGGCAAGCACTGGTCAGTGGCCAAGTAGAGCCCATTTCATTCCTTGGCCCCAGGCTAGCTGGGCTTCACCACTGCTTCTGCAAGCTCTAGTGCTTTGGAGACTCCCATAGGAGAAGATCAGATGCTGCAAACTCAATTTATGTCTCTGATGCTCCCAACTTCATCTGTAGTTGAAACCTGGCAATTCAGAGCACCCTAATCACTTCTCAGAAAACCTGTCCTCCACAGCCTTTCAGGCCCCCCAGCGCTTGTGGTTTCAGCCTGACTCAGACAGACTCCAGGGGACAGATGAGGAAATTTTCCTTTTCAAACCAGAAAAGGAAATTAGTTCCCCCAAATCTAAAACCCAAGGTCCCCCACCATCCCTGCAATATTTTAACTCAAGCAGTGTTTTCTCGTGAAGGGACTTCTCTTCTGATTCTCTGCTCCCAAGAAGAAAAGCCAGTCCAAAGGACAGGCCTCCAACAAAAGGAAATACAAAATCAGCTGTGGGGGAACTAATACAAAAATAAGTCACCTGTGCCACAAAGTATATTGGCTCTGCCCTCTCATCTCTCCAGCAGTTCTTACTATTAAGATGGCTCATTATCCAGCCAGATTCCGGATTAACAGCAAACTCCTTACTAGATACAACACCCAATTTCAGAGAATTCACATTGATTGTATACTTTAGCCCCTGTCCTTAAACCAACTCAAATACTTAAATTATTTGCTGAAAGGAGACTGTAGTTGCTTATTTAAGCCAGTAGCTGATTATCCACCTAATTTTAGCACCTGCAATATATTAGTGTACAGATCAGATCATTGTAAGCAGACAGAAGGCTTCTTCCCCAACAATACTCAGACAGAACAGCAAGTTAAACAGCTTTAAAAGCATATTCTCCTACAGCTTCTCTGTGAATAATGCTTAGAAAAGACTTCTTTCTAACCTAGCCATCTAGGGCTTAATGCAACTGTTGAAGAAACTGGCCTGCTTTCAGTTCTTTTCATATGACAAAATGTTTAAACATTTGGAACCAAAGTTTTACCACTGTATTTTCTAAGCTGACAACAATGGACATATGTACAAGTCATTTAAGACTAATACAAAGAACAATATAATTTTATAGCCATAGATTAACTATCCACAGGAGGCAGGCTTGGCTGGCCTTGTAGCCTGTTCCCTACTTTATACATATTGTTAGTTCTTCTCTTCCAGGAAATACTGTAGCTGGGAAGAGAATTTGGTTCACTGTCTTAAAACCAGTTTTCTTTTCTTGACTTGGAGATATCAGTAAGGTAGAAATATTTTTGAGGAGTCTCTTATTATTCAAAACACTGGCATACTTTTATTTCTCATGTGCGAGTACTGTTTTTTTCATGCTGTATTATACTCAGTGCACACATTTTTTATTATTATTAATACTTTGGCTATACCAAGGTAATTCTTTTCAACACAGAGGCAATGCTGTGGTTCAGCAAGCAAATTAATTTGGCTCAGGAATGATAGTAGCTACCTTCTGAGCCATAGTATTTTTTCTAAAACACAAGTGCTGAGTGCTCAGCTCACAGCAGGCCAGTAACATAGGCCTTCTTCCTCAAGGTACATAGAGATACTCCTATCGTTCAATGGGACTATTCCCATGTATAAATGTTTGCAGAATAAACAGTATAATTTGTATTTAAGTACCACCCAGCACATCCATAAACACCTGAGCTCAACATACAAAAAAGGCCTGCTAATCCGTGCACTGACCCAGAGGAACACAAAGCGGGCAGTGGTTTTTGTAGATATATGCAATGCAAGCCCCTTCTCAAAATTCCAACTTTTAGACTGAAAGAAGCAAACCCTTCCAAATTCTGTGCTTTCCATTAAAGCCACAGTTCTTTTAGTTCATCCATCCTTCCCCTTGGCTGGAGCACTAGAACTGGAGTTATAGGATGCTACATCCTTCTTAATCCTGACTCATCACTGTCCCATCTAGTCCTCACTTCAACGTTATGAAGTGCTGAAGTACTGAGATTCTTGCTCTCTTGTAAAATCCTGGGGTGTCATATCTCTCCTTAAAATTCTCCCCTTCCTTAGTACAAATTCATCCCACAGAGCTACCCACACCTTTAGTAGCTAAGTCTATAAGTATTTCCAATTAATAACGAAGAATAAGAGTTGGGATGAATTCATAAAAATTTTACTGTTTTAATCCTACATGGATATTGCATTACCTAAGCCACTTTCACTACCAAAAAATAGTTTTGAAAAACTTCTACTACCTGTAAATTAAAATCTGTCCATTAAATTACTGTAAACATTTAGACTTCCTCTGTAATAAATACATATAGCACTCTGTTTTAAAGACAATTACTCAGCCTACAGGCCTCTTGCCTTAATAGCTGTTGGCATTTTTACATATTTTTTTCATCAACTAATTTTTTTCCCAGTGATATCAGTGTAATTATTTCTATTCAGTGTGGATGTTTTACATTAGTTCAGTTAGATAACATTTATATTTTTTGGCCATTTTTGGAACTCAATCCCCTGTAAAATTTTGCTCCCTACTTTCAGGGTGGTTCCCAGCCAGCCATGGTGGTATTGTTCTGAGGGTAGGTCGCAATCATTTAGCATTTCTATATCCTAGCAGTTTCACTATATTTTAACATCAGAACAATGGCTTCTCTGAGCACACTGGCTCACGTCACCTTTCCCTTGGTAGGTCAGATAGCAATCACTATTTCAGCAGAGGCACTGTGATTGAAAACACTGGCATCATTCTTGCATTGGAGTGTCTCTGCTAAGAGTCATAGATTTACTCATTGATCAAAATGAGTCCCCTAACCAAAGTTCCAGGAAGCACTTTTACCTGTGCTTAATTTTAAGTCTGTGGGCAGTTTCATACATTCAAAACTTCTGTGTTTTCTTCGACTGGAGTCCTTGCCAGACATAACAAAGTTTGAAAGACTTGCTCTAAACTGGTAGTCCCAAAAAGCCTGCCCATTTTCTTATACATTTCAAAGGATCAGTATCATCATACCATGAATTAATAAAGGAATTAATAACCTGGTTTGCTGTTTTCCTGCAGCATCTAGCAAATCATTATTATCAATAATTGTCAATAATAATTGGCAGAAGCCTCTATTTTATTGCCTTTATTGTTTGCCAAAAATGCCCCCCCCCCCCCTTTTTTTTTAAGTCTGGGTGGACAGGGCAGAACATGTTGGTAACATTTTGAAAACTGTCATCTTTATCTAAAGCAACAAAGCCCTGTCCCCCAGAGCACCAGCAGAAAACAGCAAAACTCTGTATCTAAGTTAATAAGTAAGAGCAAAACAACTAAAACCTTGGGATTTAGCACTTTTTCCAATTGTGATTTTCCAGAGTACCTGTTCATCAGTATTTATTATTTACCTTTTAGCTTCATAGTGTTTCCTTTTCACTTGGGATATAGGTTATTGCTTTGCAAATTGTATATTAATATTGCTCACCTACAAATACTTTAGATACAATCCCAGGGGCAGTGCTGCATGCATTTTAATGAACATTCGAACTTTTAAAATTCAGTAGCGTTTATTTTAACCAGAACTAAAACACAAAGCTGAATTCCAAGTTTGGTGATCAATTTGCATCTACTTATGCTTAAAGAGAGACTGAAGTAGAGCAAAATTCACTCCTATTAAGACGACTTGCATTAAGCTTGTGTTCCATTGAAAGCCTCCCAACAATAGACCTTATATGCTTGAAAAAAATAGTCCTGATGCATGCCATGAAGAGAAAATATTCGTTTTAGCTAGGCAAGAGCAAAGTAAAATGTATTTAAGATACAAATGTCGGCTTAGAAAATTTGGGACTGTAACAACTTTTGAAGAAACTTGGCAGACCAGCTTATAAAACAAGCAGTTGTTCCCTCTTTGGATATTAGTAAGACATCATGAGAGAATTAGAAGAGCTAAAGTATTCTCAGATGTTTGCAGAGATCACTCCCCAGTTGAGCATTTGGAAAATCCAATGTGTAAAATTTCCCATAAATGAAAGGATTTTAAAAATGTCATTTCTGGGATGTTCTTGGCTGAGATTGCTGGAACAAATAGGAATAGGTTTATGTACATAAATAGTCAATGTGGATTGTCCTCAGGAATATTTGTGCTAACAAGCCAAAATATAAATAAAGAAAAGTAAAAAAGTAAAATTACAATACAAAAAGTGACAGAGCTGGGAAGTCTGGAGTTGGGATTGCCTGTTCATTTTTGCTCATTCTGTTACAACTCACTACAGTGGAACATGTGGTATAAAACCTGACACCTGACACTAATCCCAGAACCAAGCCACAGTTTTAATGCTCCCAACCAAGTTGTACAAAAATATGTGTGAACCTCCTATCTTCTTGCATAAATGGTCTTGCTGGCCTCACCCCAAGTCTTTCAGGCAGTAGTAGTTGAATACAGGGGTGACAACATGCCTTTTACATAGAGAACTTTCTCCAGTCTCTGCTAGTCACAAAAGCTAGTTGAACCTTTTTCCTTTCACAAAAAAAATAATTATGGATGGATACAGGAAAGTGTGTCTATGAGATGACATGCAAAGTTTTGGAAATACAACTGTGAGCAGCAGTGAGGAGTAGAAGGGACAGAGCCCAAACTCTAGAAAAGACACGAGGTAATTTCTTACTTTTCTATCACGATTTCATTAGCAGCAACAGGTTCCAGGTTTGATTTCCGGCTCTCTTCTCAGAAACCTAGGAAAATTAAACTGAACTGCTTGAGTGTTCAATGAATGATACTTTCATCTTTGCCAGTGAATGAAAAACCATAACTTCACTGGAGCGACAGTGGAGAAAAGGAGTAAAAATACATTCAGCGAACAGCTGTTTCTTCTCCCAAAATATAATAATGATTAGTCAAATCATTATTCATCCACAAGTACAATGAGTTTTTGGTTAGGAAATTGGTCCTAGTTGACCAAAACCTCTACCCCATCCCTATCTCTCAATCTAGAAGGTTCTGCATCCCCAAGCTTCAAGCATTAGGATGTGAGACTAGATTAGTTCGATTGCATCACAGTGACCACAGCTAAATACTGGATTACCCAGACTTTCCTGCTTTGTTACAAGCATATACTCATCAGGCTTATACCTTTTTTTTTAAAAAAAAAAAAAGAAAAAAAAGAAAAATATCCTCAAATAGGCAAAACAACATACAAAGCAAAGGTGTTCTAGACCTCTCTTTCTACCACTGCCAAGAAATTCCTTCTGACCATCTGCTCTCTGGAAGGGCCTCCTCACATCTTTTGGGCCTTAGCTATCAGGATTTTCTGCATTTGAGAAAGGATATGTGGCTGTGCCTGTGCATGAGGCCTTTTACTTGGAAACTATCACAAACACTCTGTTTTATTAAAAGGCTTCTTTCTAAAGCTGCAAACAGAAAAAATTTCCAATCAATTGCAATCACAGCTAAGGCTGCAGAAGGTCAGTGCAAGGCAGCATAGGAAGCTCCTCAGCTAGGATTAATTAGTGACCATCAGCCTGCTTTAAACCATAATCACAGTCTTGGGGGTTCTCCTTTACATGGCAGTTTAATGTCTGGGTTCAAACATCAGAGCACCGATGAGTGCTGTACAGCTGTCTTTAAATCACTTTCAGTGTGCTCAGCATGTGAACATACATACAGAAAACACACTAACATGGCTCCTGCCTGTAACTCAGCTTATTGTCTTAGTTTTCTCTCTAGATGACACAACACTTAGGATCACTCCTGCCAGGAACAGCCAGAGTTGACAAACAAGCATGCCACAAGGCAGTGTAGTAAGACCTGCTATTATGCCCACCTAACATACCAGCAGACATAGCAGGCTTCTTCAAAGCAACTAGTCATCTCTTACTGAGCCAATTACTCAGCCACAGCAGGAATGAGTACCTACCCAGAAGAGTAATCCTATGGCAGAACCTCATACCAGACCCAGAAAAAAAACCAAACTATAAAAGCATGCAAAACAGGAACCGGAGGTTGTGCTTCTCCTGCCAAGAAGTAACCGGCAGATCAACACTCCCCAAGGCCATTGGGCTTTTATGGACAGACCAGCCTGCCTTTATGAGATCTTGCTAACTGAATACTGTACATTGATGGAAACTCAGAATCACAGAATCTTAACATAACTTAGGCCAACAGACACCTCTGGGCTCATGTTGTTCAACATACGCTCAAAACTGGGCCATCCTGGATCAGGTTGGTGCTACCTAATTTAGATTGGGCCACCTAGTAATCGACTTTGACACCAGGCACCACATGCATATGTATCCCTGATGATATTTTGGATCACACCAACTACAGCACCTTAACAAGTTGATAGAGGGGGGGAAAGAAGATAGTACAGAGAGTATCCCATTCACAGCCAAATTCAGACCCACGCTTCCTTCTAACCAGAGCAGAAATACATAATGTGGGTTCAGTGCATCCAATGCTATTAAAAAACCAAACAAACCTAAGGAACTCAGTGGGGTCTGTATGTATTATACACCTTGGCCTTGCTGATATGTGGTTAGCCCAGAGTTTAGCAGATATAAAAATAGAAAATGCACCTATAAATGCCACACATTTAAAAACAGCCAGCTGAAGTCTATTTACAGTGCTCAAAAACATCAGAGTATTTGCTAGGTCGCACTGCAGGATGGCCCCAAAGCGCCATGCTTGGCAGAGTTTGGGTTAGCAGCTGGTATTTTCATTTACTTGGCACTTTAGCTGAGACTTAGGAAACTTCACTTCAGGTGAGGGATGAACTTTATATGCTAGTTGGAAAGGTAAGACAACAAAGAAAGATTCAGTAACACTGTTTTGAAATAGGTTAGCCAAAACCTTTCATCTGCAAGATTTTTTTGTCTCTTCCTGTCCCCTAAAAGCAATGCCACAACTTTACCAAAGATAGAACAAGGCAAATATGCTGAACATATGGATACTAAAGGAAATTATTTCTCTAGCAATGACCACATGAGAACTCTTAGAATTTCCTTCCGCAGCTCATGACTTTTTAGTGGTTTGGATGACCTTGATAGGAAAAGCAAATATTAAGGATCTGATCTGAATTTTCTGTGACACACAGTAAATGCCAGACAATCCCTTCCATTTACCGCAGCATCAACAGCAGGCTTCAGCAAGTACCCATTTATTCAGTCTATCTAATGGCTGCATATAAAAGTACCCAGAGATGATGTAAAAGACTACTTCAGAATTTCTTAGACAAACATTTTTCTTCAATATGCAAAACCACTGTAATCATCATGGTGCCAAATTATAACTGACCATTAAGTTTACTAGATAAACCTGCCTTGGGTTCTTAGATGACTCCTTTATCAAAATTCAACACTTAACACTTCTGAAAGTATTTTTGCCCTGTGAGGTGAAGAAATACACAATGCAGAAGTGGTGAGGGTCAGATCCAAACATTTTTGTGATGCCTACAGTCAATAAGCCTGCACTCTGATAGCCGGTTTTGAGGGTTTTGCCAGGATATAATAATAGTAAAGCTCTGAAAGTGCAGACACAGCTTGTGCTAAGGGTCTCTGAAGCCCAAAAGAAGGCAAAGTGGTAAAAACTATATAGAAAGATACTCTTCAGTTGGAAACGGAAACATATAAATATTCTCAAGTGACATCCCATTTCAGGAGGGCTCACAGGCCTGAGATTATAATAGATTGGATATAATTCTAATAGACTTGTAGACTGTAAGCCTAGGAGAACTCAGCAAATCTTGCGTTACCCTCAAACCACAGGCCATTGCCTCCTGCACTAGCCTGTATGAATAAGCATATCCTTGGAAAAGAAGTGTTTACCCTATTTCAGCTGAGAATGTTTTCAGCGAGTTGCCACATCACTGCCTGGACCACTCCAGCAATGGATCACAGCTATAAACTTGCCTCCTCTCTAACCTGCACATGCCAGCTGCCAGTTTCCAGCCTTTTGGTCCTGTCCGTGTTTCATCTGCCAGGATTACAAAGTCCAGCAGATTAAGAAGGGTCCCCCTATAATGATATTTGTTCCCACATAAGTAAACTCAAACACAGGGAGTATTTGGTATCTCACCTTGTCATGCTCTTCCATAAAACCCATTCAGCCTGATTACCACTGTAAAGGCCACCCTTATACAGGATGGCAGAGATACAACTGCCAATATTCAAACACTCTCACCTCACACAGGATGCCTCAAATCTCAAACTACCGACAGTTTCACAAAAAAATCCCCATCTTCCTGTCAATAAAAACATAAGGGAATTTACATTTAGCTAAGCTAACACATAACTTTCTCTTGTTCCTTTCTGTGTGTTTGCTTTTTTACAAAAATACCCAACATTGTGTGCTCTAAGGAAACCTGATTACAGGAAATTGTGCAGCTTTGATTCTTTGTTGCCACTTAAGTTTAGTGTTGTTTCCCTGACCTTTTTCCTTAAATAAGCTAATTAAAAGCTCTTAATAACAATGATAATTTGGTAATGGATAAGAACAAAAGTATTTTCCAAAGGAGATTCTCCCTTCCCTGCATCTATATTTACTGTGCATTGTGTGAGCGTTTTCTCCCTGTGTAACAGAGAGCCAGAAAATCACCTGTCAGGGGATGATGGATGATGAATTCTGCTACTTAGGCCTCAGGGCCTGGCCCTGCTGCTATACTTGACTTAGCCTTCAGTAGGCACTAAGTGCTCTGTCAGATTCATGCCAAGGGAAAAGCATATGCCTGTAACTCCCAAAAGTGTGGGAACCAGAATAAACATGAGACATTTTTAATGTTACCACACGTTTTAAATCTGCTGTGTCACTTTCCTGTAAGCATTGTCCGTATTTTTGTAATATATACAGTCATTGTGGGTTTGTGGCTCTGTCCATCACTGCTATTCTTTGTTGTATGCTAACCAAGCAAACAAATGAAAAATAAAAGGAATGCACAGAATACATGACCATTTGGCTGACTACTACGCTCTGTTAGCAAAGAAGAGGTGAGTTCTTGGGGTTTTCTTCTCTCCCTTTGCCCCCGATGACCCTTTCGTTGGTTTGTTGCAACAAGGCTTTTCTCACCTCACTCAGCTTCATTAATCCAGGGGTTTTTTAGAGTCCCCTTGGGTACATATCACCACACATAGATATGTTACCACAGGGCTATAGTTAAAATCCATCTTCCACTTTTCTCTCCACCCCAAAAATTCCATCAATCGCTGAATTATGCTGCTTGGCTTGGATGGACTGCAGCAGGACTCTCAAAATCTCAAGCATTTCCATTATGAGCCCCAGGTCCCACAGGTCCAAGGTAAAATGATGGTTTAAAAATTACGCCAATCATAAGAATGGTTTTCTAATGCATGCTTTTATTTCATATTGCCTAACTAGTGATTATAACCAGCCTTTTAAAACTATTTTCTTAAAAGAGAATGGGTCAAACGCAGCCATGATGGAATTTCTATTCTTCAGAAATTCCTCAGAGATTAATACCACTGTGTCTCCTCCTCTTTCATCACTGCCTTCTTACAATAATATATTTATATCATGGCAAGTATTAAAAGGTTTGATTCCCTGTTTAGGAATCACGTTAACCCTTACAGGCATCAGCAGGGTCCCTGCATCACCAAAAGGTACATAGCAAGAGCAAGTACTAGAAGTCATTGAAAAGAAGGTGGGGTATTTTTAGGCTAGAATCAGTGTCACAGCTCATGCAAATTCCTAATTTCTTTGGGTTTGACATGAATATTTACCAGATCATGGTGCCCATTCCTGAAAACTAGCTTTCCCTATTCATATAAGGATTGCCATTTGCAACCCTCACACTGAAAACTGAACTCTAAAATGATTATTAGATGAGGATCCACTCCTCTGCAGTGTTACTAGGGATTTCTTTTTTACAATACATGTTAATACAAGAAGATATCCACAGGTCCATTCATCTTGCTTTGCTGATGGGTTTAGCTGACAGCTATGAGCCCAACTTACCCTTTATATCAATGCATCCATCCCAGCACTACCCCAGGCTTCCCTACAAAATATGCCCATCATTCAACAGCTGCAGAGCAGTTTAAATGCTCTTATCTACTCACTTGAAATCCCCCAGGGCAAACTCTTTCCTGAGATGATCTTTACCCTCCTCTTAAATCTAATGCGCTGAGACCTAAAAAGGCATTATGGTCAGAGACTGGTGTGACTACAGTAATAATTACCAGTTCAGCAAATAAGCTTCTCATTGCAAGCACTACTAGGGCTATATATACAAGCCAAGAAGAACCTAGAATCATTGTGTCAGCAATTCTCAAAGACTATTTTAAATGCTATCAAGTTTAATAAAACTTTTACAACGGAGTACAGAGTGTACTTCGTGTTCCTTTGAAATTGATGGAACAAGCCAATTTTTCCAGGTTTGTAGGCATAACATGTATTAAATTATAATAAGAAAATAGCTATTTAAAACCATGAAATGAAAGACTATAATATACATTTAAAGGTCAACAACTGCATGAGTTTTCTTATTATATCTTTTATCTGAGAAGTACTGGGAGACAAAGGAGCTCTGGCACCATACATGTACAGCTGCATACTGGTGCTATTCCCTGCTCTGACTTGGACAAGGAACTACATACTGTTACAGGATGGCCCTGCTTCACCTGAGCCTCTTACAGAATTGCCTTCACCTATTAAGATGGAGACTTACACCCTTTAAATAATTTCCACTATATGTATTACATATAGATGGAGCTTTTGTCGCTGCAGTAGCAAGGTCAGACTGAAATATGGTGATTTTATTCCATCTCTGCACTATACTTTCTTTAGAACTTTCACTAAATTGGTTTTACTACCTCCACTCCAATTTCTTGCCTGCAAATATGGGAGGTTAATATGTCCTTTACAAGGAAAGAGAGGCTGTGTTAACTAACACCATCAAACAGAAGCAAGAGGGATGATCAACAAAGAAAAGCCAATGAGAAAATACCCAGATGAAGTGGAAACTTCTTCACTGAGAGACTGGAAAGAAACGTGATCTAGGTTTTGCTTTTAAAAGCATTTTAATGTTTCAGCATTAAAAAAATTTTTATTTCTTCCTAAATATGTTTTAAATCAAACAAACTAAAAAGGAAAATAATAAATATTGCTGTATTTTTTTTTCAAGTGCCTTGGGCCTCAATCCACACTCTAGTCTCTTCACTTAAACTGAGTAGGTATTTAGAAGGATCTCAACGAGACTTTTTTTGTTTTTTAGCAACACTTAGAGCAATATAACTTCCTGGCTCCACACACAACAGCATATACACATGGACAAGAGCACAGCATCAAGCCTATTTTGTAAACACCTTTCATTTGTTAATAATTACAACCATTTTTCCAAATTTGTAGTGTAAACCCCAGCACACTGAAATACATACTTCATGATACAAACCTGCCTAAGTTTCACACACCTCAAAATCTTCATTAATGCTTTCTTCTAATCTGTGGATGTATACCTATATATTGCACACGAGCCTGATATAAATCCATTGACATCTATGGAACGCTTCAATAGAAAGTAATTTGGATCAGTATGGGCAACCTTATACCTTTAGGCTACCCATCAGCTTTCAAGCATTAAATTCAGCTGGCTTAAATGATACAGAAGAAATATGGAGAGGCACAGTATTCATCAGATATGCAAAATACAACATAGAAACACTATCACAACACACAAATCCAGGTGTTTAATGATGAACGTTGTAAAATTGGCACAACTTTGAAAAGCACAGCTGTGATCAGGATATAATTATCTTATGCAAGAAATCCATTTCAGAGCTATAATTCTTCGCTGCTAGCGACAGGAACAGATTTTTATTATTTTCCACTCACCTTAATTCTGCAAAGTCTGCGCAGCTATAAAAGAGTGATTTGGATTCTAGTCTGGCTCAGAGTTCTAAACAAACTTTTCTGTAACTGACTGAATAACAGTGATTTCTTGTGAAGAACCCAGCTTTATTTTTGGATCTCAGATTGATGGAACAAGGCTGGCAGCAAACACACCTATAATTTATTACTGGATACTATGATATGAAAGTAATTGGAAGAAACAGGGACACCACAGATATTTCTAAGTTACACAGCTGATCTGTGTTGAGATTTTATCTCAAGTTTCATCACATCAGAAAGACACCATAGTATTGGAAAATAATTCTACTTGTGTATGAACACAGAGCTTGGACACACAGATTACCAACTGAACTAGCTTGCCTATTATATTCTGCATAGACATCCATAGAAACACATATGTATACCATATGTATACTTGTATTTTCAGATCACAGCCTGTTACCATTTGACTACAATTGCAAAATTGCACAAGAGCCATATTGTCAAAACTGGCTCAAGGGAGGCAGAGATGTGGCTACGGATATATAAAACTCCTTCCACCAGAAGGAAAATTTTCTTCTGACATAGAATTAAAAAAAAAAAAAAAAAAAAACAAAAAAAAAAAAAAAAAAACCCCAAACACCAAAACCCAGCTCTGTCCTGTGTGAAGAATCCTTCCTCAGCAAAACACATTAAATACAACTAAAAACCCAAAACTTTAAAAGTTGTTATTACAGTGACTTAAAATGTTTAAAAAAAAGAGTCTCTAGTTTTTTCTCCCTTCTAAATTTTGAATGCAAAAGGTGACATTAATATGATCCAAAGGTATTTCAGGATTTAAAAATCACAGCCTACGTAGGGGCTGTATCATTTGCAAAGCCTAGAAATTAATATTAGAATCTACTTTTCAGAAAATTAGTATCTATTTTTAAACCATTTTTTATATTTGGTATGTTTAATTTAAAGAATGTAAGACTTCACACAAGATGAATTTTCTAGTATCTTAGTCATAAAATTATATCAGTGTTACATATTCACAAAATAGTTAGATAGTACTCATAAATTAAAATAATGAGTCTAATAATTTAGATTGTCCTAAAACAATACTAAAGGTGAGTAAAAATAAAATAGTCCATCTGGCCGTTTTAATTAAAATCTGCTACATCATAACAATAAAAAAAAAGTATTTGGAATTAATATAGTCAAATATATCTGCCAAAAAAATCCTTCACTCTAAGACTGATTCAAATCTGCCATGGGCTCTGGCCACAAGAGAGAAGCTGCACTGGATTACACAGCACTATTGAGACATCTTCTTTAAATAGGTATTTTAAAAAGTCATGATCCTCTTTTCCACTAGATGTTCTCTGTAAACATTTGGGAAATGAATCACTCAGCAGCCATAGAATATAAGAAAAAAGCACTCATAACTTGGAAAAAAATAGCTGTATTTCTTGAAAGAAACGAGATGGCTTTCTGTAATATGAAAGCACAGCTTAAAAGATATGTTGGATCCATGGAGATCTATTGCATAAGGATGAAATTCACCCTCTGTGTAAAGAATCAGTGATTAGCCATGATTAAGTGGTATTTTACAGATTTAGGTAAGACATAACTGAATAATGGATATTATGCTGGCCCTCTTCTATTAGCATTAATGTTACCATATAGAGCTAACTCAGGATATCAACACCCAAGCTACACCTCCTGAATTAGCCAAAGTGAAAATAAATACACTGCAAAATAACTCTTTGTATACCCACTTTACTCTTTCATTAATGGTATTTAAACTTCCCAAAATGTATTTCACAATTCTTTTAACGAGCTAAAGTCTCTGTAACTGGTTTCCTAGTCAATTGTAGGAACCTAGCATACAGGGAAAATGGATTAAAAACACACCAGCAGTAATGGCACTGAGTTAAGCTACCTTCCATCCAACAAGTCACCCATGTTCTAGCCAGTAAGTCACACCAACAAAACACATAACCTACCAACCTTCCTTTTCCCACTTCTGTAACAAACTCTAGCTAAAAGTACCAGTGTGCTAGAGCTGAGGACTGGCATGAACACTTCTGGGAAAATTCTTGGAGAATTACTTGAATTATCATCTATGGTGACAAGCTGTAAATGGAGGAGACTATGATTAAGTTTTGGGGTGTAAGACTGTTTGCAAATGACTCAGAAATCACTAAAAGTCCCGAGTCTTCCGGTGATGAGGCTGTTCTGTCTGTAGTGGTGCAAATGTAATGGCATCATTCAAAGACCACCATTCTACACAAACCAGAGCATTTCCTGAGCTCTGCTCATTTTCCTAAACTCTCCTGGCAATCAAGAGATGAAACGTGGAAGCACTACAAGAATGAAAGTTCTCGCCTTCTAAACTCTACAGCTAAAGTGGAAGTCATCTGCAATAAGGATATTCCACAGAGAAATAAGCTGGAGTGGTTTATTAACTCAGGAAATTTCTGTTCTCAAAAGGTGACAAGAAATCTCAAGCCAAATAAATCTCTAGACAAATTTTACTGTTTCTGTACCTTCCACTAATACTCAATAGGAAAATTAGAGGAAAATATGCACTTTGTTTTAAACTGTACCTTGTCCTCTCTCCTTTTTCCTTTCCTGCTAGCAGGATAGAGGAGACTACAGAAACTGCAAATTAATTATGGTAAAGATTATTTCCCTGAGATTTTTCAAGCCTCATTAAAAAAACCTCAATTCTTATCAATTTTATAATCCAGTAACATTTGTTTTGAGACTTTGTCTCTTCCCCAAAACAGAGAGTGTGCCAGTAAACCGGGTTCAAACTCTGTATTAATCAAAATAACTTTGAGTTCAGCAATTATTAAACCCAGTTAATAAATGTGGAATCTGCGACGTATACAAAAAATGATGTAATTTGTTTGACATGCCTAGTGGTCCGGTGCATTAATTAGGGGCCTGACAAGTTTGTGGGAAGCATTCTCTAAACCTAGGAAAGCCCAAATCAGGCAACATTTATACAGACAATATGGTACTTGCAGCCTGAAACAGGAACAGGGATTGTTGGATGAATGAGTTAGAGCATGACTCAGTAGCTACAAAGCTATCTGGGACTATGCAAGTCAAGAACCGTGATTTGTATCTATAGAAAATACAAGGGTCAAAGGTAGATTTCTAGATTCACTCTGTACATTGTACAGGAAATTATTTCCTGTGTGCAACCTGGTTTTGCAGATACTAATCATGCCTTTGGGTTTTGTATGTGAAAACATGCAGGTCATTTTTGGTAGATGCCTCCTCTGTCCCCTTCTCCCCATTTCTCCCTCTACTCCTTTGTGGGTGGGGTGAAGTTAGAGTACACTTGAGAATTTGAAACTAAAAGTTCAAGCTATCTTCAAATAAGAAAAAAACTGAGGGAAAAACATGAATTATGATGAACAATGAAATGACTGCGGCAAAGTTTCCCCCATAGCAGGAAACTGGTAAATGTTGGGAAAACAAGTCTTTGTAATTATTGACACTTGTGCTGGAGCAAATCTAAGCCAAACCATTAAGTTGCTCAACCACAGAGAGATGATTAAAATCGTTTTGAGAATCTGGCTGTGTTTTTCTTTTGGAAATGAAGGTGAAGTGGAAAATGGAGTTTATGCCTAGATGTTCCACAAAAAAGCCAAGCTAACTTTTATTTCTAATTGTTGGGTTAAGTGCAGGAGGAGGAAAGGGAAGATAAAAAAGGCCACTGCAGTATTTCTGTGGTGATGAAAACCTAAACTGAATGTATTATTTTGCAATTAAAACATCTGAGGCTTTTCTTCATTATCTTCACAACGAGAATGTTGAGAATATATTCAAGGGTAGGATTCTCAGAAACAGTGATTTTCAGTAAAATACTATCTACGTAATCAGAACAGCAAGAGAAAAAGGCAGTCTTGAAGTTGCATTATCTTAAAGAAATGTCAACTTGTTCTCCAAAAGATGCAAAATAAGACAAATTACTTCCAACCCAAAAAAGAACATTTGCTACTCACCAAAAGTCAAATTAGTCATTTCAGGGGGCACCAAACATTTCCCAATATCACCCTTCTTAATTGAGATAAAAACAGTTTAGTTTAACCGTGCTGAGCTAATAGTATTTTTTCATGCCATGTTCTGCCTTTATGGCTACATCTTGTTCCAATTTTGGTTTCATCCATTCCCGTTTCCAAACGACCATAACTTTCATATAGGCTTGCCATACACCAGATCCCATCTGTCTGCGACCTTGAATAAACAAGAGGCCTTTGATGTTCTTATGCACTTCAAACCACTTTGTCATTTCCAGTGATATATGAGCCACACTACAGTGACATGCAGTCATTATTGGTTTGTGGAAGTGCCTTCCTGCTTCTTCTCTTGATGTAAGTTTACCATAGAACAAATTTACTGTAATCTTTGTGTTAACTTGTGCTTCCCTACAGAGTGAGAAAGAGGTCAGAAAAAC
The DNA here is from genome assembly GCA_034008185.1 of Gorsachius magnificus. NCBI lineage: Eukaryota > Metazoa > Chordata > Aves > Pelecaniformes > Ardeidae > Gorsachius > Gorsachius magnificus. The sequence goes on along the minus strand of CM067088.1, from coordinate 28,564,692 downwards.
AGCAACGGGAGGCTGGAAATAGAAATCCTGCACATACAGCACCCCAACAGCCAAAAACAAGGGTCTGTCTCTAGAGAAACTAAGAAAACCTAATCATGCAAACCCCATCCAACAAACCAACTGATGATCAGAACTTCTTGAAAACAAATATTACAAGGAATTTGTTAACTGATGGACAGATTTACACACCCCACACAGCAGCTTTGTTGTGGCATTGTGTATTCATCCCATTACATTTCAAGGCTGCTGTTCAAGGCTGTTGGGTTTTGGCACTGTCAAAATGAAACAGAGATTATGTGGTATCACGTGTCAGGCAGCTGAAGCAAGGGATTCCTGGCCTAACATGTTTGCCTTTCCCATCTGGAGGGAGTATTAAAATCAACGGCGCAGGAGAGGTGGGTGATGCAGCTCAGGGTGGGACAGGGTGTTTTCACCCTTGCCCCAACACCTCAGCAATCCTGCTTGAGCTTCTGAAGACTAATGTCTGGATGCTTCTGCCCCTGCCAAACGTCTTTTCCTCCAAGACAAAAAGAAAAACACAAAGCTAAACCCTTCAGCAATTATTTTTTAATGTAAATGCATGTTTATTTGATGCCCTCAAGCCTTTTAGTCCTGGTTGTTTGTGACAAACATTCCACAATAGACTCTTTAAAGTCTGGCATATGTGCTAAAAAACATACAGCAGAAGACATAAGACAATTAAAATGAAAGACGACAACAACATGCTGCTAATGGTTTTAAATTATTACATTGTAGAATACTTACTGGTACATCATGGAAGAGCTATCCCCACAGCTCTACACAAACCTGTGCTCCATCAATAAACTAATCTTTATCATGTAATACACTGGTTTTCTGTTACAACGATGTTTGCGTCGTACACTCCAGCATCCTGTAACTACAGATAAAGGAATGATGCAGCTACACACCAATTAGCTCAGGTCTCTGCTTTAATATATGATAGATGTTCACGGTCCACATCCTCAGTCAATATCCACTGAGGAGGTACCATTGATCAACTTTCTAAGATTGAGTTTTACTCAATAACTGCAACAAGACCTGCAAGCACACCAAGGTGCCCAGACTGCAGGCACTTGAAGTAACTTACAGAATAACCCGTTTTTAGGAGGAGTAATCTAACTGAAATAGCATCTGAGATGCACTGTGAATTAGCTCACAGAGGACCCTGGAGGCTGCAAGTTGCAGCCACTGATATGCAAAGTTGGCTTTCGGTGCTGGCCATTATTTTACCACAACATTTCAGTTTTCTGTGTAGCCCCAGTTCAGCTGAGTGTCCTCAATAGACAACAATATTTTGAAAATGGGATTTAGACACCTGAATGGTTTAGGTATTTTTGGTAAAAAGTTACCCGTGCAGAAACAAATGCACAAGAATAATCAAAAACATTTTTCTAATCCAGTAAGGAACAACAGTGGGTCTTGATTAACTTGTTTTCTACAGCATGAAATACAGAGAGGTTTCAATGTCCTTTCTCCTTTTTGAGTTTGTTTAGGGCTTTTTGTTTGTTTCAGGGTTTTGGGTAAGAAGGGAAAACACAGGAACATTCCATAGCAACCTATTGCCAAGTAACTAAGGGCTCTTCTGAGCTCTAAGAAACTTAGGTTCAAGTCCTCCATCTTCCCCATTCTAGACAAGTGCCCTTGTACCATCTGTACACCACCTTGTACCAGACAAGTACCATCTGCTTCTAGGTAGCTCACTGCTCTTCACACAAGTGGCAAAACTACTGCTTTCAAATAAAGAGTTGTAAAAGTCAGATTTCAGCAATGTGGAGCTCTAGCCAGATTTAATAGATATCACCTCTGAAAAGCTTAATTTTTGAAAGATAAAAGGACAATTACATTCCTTACTTTAGGAAGTGACTACCAAGAATGCCTTTTTCTAGTTCTTCCCTTATGCAATATCTGTGCTTTATAAATATTTCAGAAAAAGTTTTCAATGCAATTTTAAAAATAAAGATACTGCTTTCAAGAAAGACCAAGCAAACAAAATAATCTTAACGTTGTCCCTTTATGTTACTGTCACAGCTAGTAGAAGTAGCATATTTTTCCCCATCCAACTGAATTTCTATTTATATTTACAGGACAATAACTAAGCATGTAAAGACACACCAAGCAGCTCAAAAGTTTTTAGAGAGTAAGAATTTTAGAGCTACATGGAAAGGACAAAGCAAAAGTTTTTAATATAGCTTCTACCCATCCTTTCTTTCCCCTCCTTCCAGACTTAATTTTTAACCAAAATGAAAACACCAGGTTAATGCCATGAAAGGAAGAAGTTTTAAATCCTATGGAAGAGACAAGACCCTATAAAGCTTAACTGCTCTGAATTATTGAAGTATTAGAAAGACTTGGAATTCTTAAGCAGTCATGAAACACATTTGTAAGGAATATTATCTGTTTTAGTGGAGAAGAAAATATTACCTCCAATGTCTTGTTGGCAGCTGGGATCACGGCAGACAGGCTTGTCCAAGATCACATAGGAAGTCTGCAGTGAAACCATGCTGGGTTTCTAGGTGAAGCAAGTGCCGTGGTCACTGGCCCATCCTTTCTCTCCACAGCTCAGTAAGAAGTTAAAACCCATTCTCTTCTTGACAACTGATAAATTTTTACCTGTCAAAGCTCAGCCACCCTATACAGGTTGAAACCCAGCTGGGAACCCAAGCAGTTACAGAAGTCATTGCCACGTTCTTTAAAACTAGTAACACACAGGAGTACTTGCCACCAGCAGTTCCGTGAATGGTGTCTCCTCTCCCTCCTAAGAGTCATATTTAAGCCTATAAACCAGACCGGAAAGTGAATGATATCATCTGATATACATCTACTGAACACGATGAGAAAGCTGATGAATTGCCTCAACAACCAGGCTTTGGACAAAGGACTCTCACTGAAAGGAAAAAAAATAAACCCCACCAATCTCACCAATGCTTTCCAGCCCCTAATCCAATCCCACAAAGCAATGAGGCATTTGTATGAAAGATACAGCAGCCTCTGCTTTGTTCTCCACTGGCTGGAGCCAAGGGAAATTTTTAGACCCCCCTCTGACAGTCCGGTGTGGAAGTGGAAACCTGAAGGCAAAGCAATGGGGACAGAATGGTCTTTTTGCTGGTTTACATCTGAAAACTTGAAAAAGCATCTGTTCCTTCCTCCCCTGCACAGAGATGGATGTGCAAATATACACATGAACCTGGAAGAAAGCTGAAAAGCAGCACAGTATTTATCAGTTTGTCAAAACTGAAACATTCTGCTGAGACAGCTTTCTTCCTAAAGCACCTCCAACAGGGTCACTTGGGTTTCCATGAGTCCAGCTGGCTGACTCTGCCATCCCACAAGACACCGCCGCTGACCTGGCCACGCTGCAGCACCAGGACAAGCTCATGAGCTTCCTCACAGAGGGCCGAGAAACCTACAGACATCAGAGCCCACACCCAGGTGTCAGTGTACGGGTGAGCTTGTCAGAGACAGCAGAGAATTTCAGAATTGGGGTATAATTTCCAATCTAATCTCAGGACAGCTTCACCGTGAAGCAGAATTCATTCTCGAACCAAACAGAGAAAGGAAACAGTCTAGGACATAGAAATCCACTGACACAGAGTAACTGGTATCACTGTTAGCACTCTGATCCTTCGACATCTGAACTTTCATTTATAGGATTGTTTTTTCCCCTGCACCTTCCTCCTGATTTATGGATCACTGTTTATGGCACATAATGGTAAATCATGAAGTTTTAATCCAAAACCATTGTCACTGATAAGACAATAGATAATAGTAGTGCCATTTTATATAAGTGAAAGAGACTTCAGCAAAACTTACTTCAGAACTACACTTGACCTAATTTTTTATTATGTGAGTGGAAAAATTAAAGTCCTCTTCTGGCTGAAATATTACCTTTAAGTCCCTGTAGCCTCTAACAAAAGTTTGGCAGTCTAGGGGAAAAAAGTGCTTTCTTTATTCTACAGTTGGTGAGGACAGATATTGCTAGGTTTATGCGCTCTTTTAAAAACCTTTTCATGAAAGGGGCATTGCTAGCCTGAAAACCACATTCCAAGTAAGCTAGCTACACCTCCTCTAGTTAAAACAGAACATCTCAAATTAATAGCAAATACAAGAAGAAAAATATTTTCTTACTATATTCCTTTCACAGCATTTTGTGTATAGCTAGATCTATTCTGCTCTCCTGGAGAGTCTCTTTATTTCAATCCTCCTAGAAAGAGATATATAAACACCACAACATTCAAAAAAAAAGGCATTATCTAGGTCTTAACTGAGCACAGCACTGTCACCCCCTTCTTCCTCATCTCATTAGGATTGGCCTGCAGTATATGCTTGGCTTAACATCTGGCTTAACTGAGATCCTACATTTTGTGACTGCTAAAATAAAATTTTCATGTGGAGCACTCTTCTACCACTACAGTCTTCCTCCACAGATCGGCACAGGGAAAAAAAGGGAGACACCAGAAAATTCGAAACTGTGTAACCAGTCACTTGACCAGTCACTCTGAAATGAGTTTGCTGTTTATAACATCCTATTTCTACGTACGTCTTTGTGGTCATCCGTGCCAAGGAGCTCTATTACAGAGGCTGCGCATTTATCTTTGTTTTCCAGAGTCTTTTGAAATGCCTTGCCTGGGGTTATCTGTCAGTCCAGAATTAAAACATACCTCTTGAATATCACCCCCTTGATCTGTCCAGCAGATGTAAATAACCAGGATTCACAGTTCTTCCAGACAGGTGCAGCTCCTACATACCAACTTTACTGGGCCTTTTCCACTAAAGCTGTTTTTAGAATTATCAGCTCCCTTCCTAGCGAATTAGCAATTCTTCACTGAATGAAAGCATTGCACACATTTTTTAAGAAGATCACTCCCCTCATACATATTCAGTGACTGCTAAAATGAAGTTTATATTATCCCTAATATCACATTTAGATTCCTTATCCCTCAGCATTGTTACTGCTTTTGTATGCTCGCTTTGCAGCCTCGCACCAACGGGCACCCCCTCTGCAGTTTGATTATACCCAAAGACAAACCCTGGAATTTTGGCCCCTTGGCAGAAAGTCAAGGATGTAATTTAGACACCTCTTTTCCAAAGTTCAAGAGAGCTGGCTGAATTAATTATTGAAATAAATCTCACTATACATTTTCTAAACCATCTGAAACAGATAAGCTGAGAAAGGCAGGAGAGTCTCAGAAGTACATGGTCTTACACACTTTGTAAGTCCAGTAAAATTAACAAGAAAGTTTCCATTAGCTTTCATTTTCTTTGCATTGCCCAAATTCTGCAAGACATTTATGTATGCACTCTGCAAAATCAATTCAGGCAATGCAAAGAGACCTAATATCTATTAAAATTAATTCGGATGCAACTTATTAAAAAAAAAGCAGATGCATTAATACTTTTTAAAAGAGAATACCTTCAAAGTACTGAGAGTGAAATGTTCATATAATGAGCAAAGACCAAACTATTGTAACGTATGTTTCAGGCAAAGCAGAAATCCAGTGCTCAGAATAAACATTCATAAACTCTGCAATCTAATTTTATACAGCAACAAAAATGTACAATAAATTTCACAGTCCTATTGATCCTAATACCATTGGCATTGCCCCAGCAATTGATTTAGTCATTCGATCAGCAGGAGAAAGGGATGGGGAATATAATATTTTAGTGGACTTCATAAATTAAAGCCTCAGCTTTCAAGTCCAACCAAATAGTACAATAAACCATAGAGATCATAAATGAAACAACTAAAGTTTTGTAATTACAACATGGTTTATAATGTAATAATTTAGAAAATGGCAGGCATGTTTGATTTATGCAAGATGCAGAATAGTAGGTTGTTTCTCATCCGAGCTGCAGCAATGTATTTTCTAGATATTCTGAACAATGAAGTTTTGCATCTAAACCTCTCCAAATGGTGATTGCTTGCCTGGCATTGTCCAATTTCAAGGGGTCGTTTTAAAAGTGAAACATCTATTTCCCATCTTCCTTCTATGGATCTTTGAACCCAGTGTTTGTGTGTGTAGCTATAGGGAATGAAATGGATTTTTTTCATGATAGTAGGACCATTAAGTACTTATAACAGGCACAATACTTAGCATTGCCTGGCCAGTCTAAAAAGGCTTAGAAATTACAGTAGCATCATTCGGTGGCTGTTTAACAGCCTGTCTACTGGAGCATATCAGCAGGAGCTAACAGGAGAATAGCATTCCCCATTATGCCCTTGTATAATCTACCTGCTTACAGAGTGCTTCCAGTCTGGGTGCCCATCTCTCTCCACTTATCGAAGACCAGGCATGAGGTGCTGGCCCTGGATAGCCTTCCAATTTTGCTCTCCCACAATCCTGCCAGTGCTGAGGCACCGATGCCATCCACACTGCTGCTCCCTCAGGCAAGAGCTCAACTTTGGCTCTTTGGGAAGAGGAGGGATGCAGGAGGAGGCTCAACGTGCTGAGCAAGATGTCATTCCTGAAAATACCCCAAGCAGCGCAGCCCCTTACAAGGGCTTGTGGCTTTATGGCACCACAGCAACTAAAGCACTCTAATGGCATTTCAAGATGCCTGTAACACATGCCCCTGCAGTTTAGTGTTTTAAAAAAATTATTTAAACCAAAGATTGCATGGCAGAGGGAATAGGTTCAGAGATACTAGCACATTACGTGAAAGATGCCTCGGAGCAGACTGGCAATGGATGCTTTTGCTCAGTTTTAGACCTACCCCTTCAGTTACACTCCCAGAAACACCCTCTGCTGCAAACAGGCCTGATGAGTCCAAGCATGTGTCTACCTTAGCAACCGGGACAGCGTGGTCAGAGCGCTTTCCAGTTTAGTGATAATTTTGTCCAGTTTAGTGATAATTTTTTGGATATGGAGGCTTCTTACAGTGGCTTTCAATATGTTAAATGGCAGACTTTTAAAACAATACACTAAGGACAAAGAAGCCTGCATGCCACTCAGCCAGGCAGCAATGCCAGCCAGCAAACACCGTGGCTTTCAGGAAACTGTTTCAGTTCATGCAGGCTTCATGCCACAGGCTCGTGAGCAGTGAAAACACATTCAACTTGCTGTGAACAGGGGATAAGAGAAAAGGGGTTATTATGTCTGGCTGCTGCTGTCTAGTTCACCTCAGAAAACGTATCTGTACTGAGAGAAAAGAAACCTTTATTCTCCTGATAACGATACATCCATTTTCATAAGTTCATTTCAAACTCAAGGAAAAACCCAAGCCCACAGCAACAAACTGAAGCACAGCCCCACAAAAATCAGTTTCACTGTGCTGAAATCCCCGTAGCTGTCTCCAGGCACCCTGACAGTCGGTAGAAGCCCAAACTCTCTTGCTGCAAGCCCAAACTCTCTTGCTGCAAGCCCAATACCTAAATCTATCTAAAATTCAAGCTCAGATAGCGTTGCAGTGCTCTTAGGAAGCCAGTTTTACACAGAACAGATCCACTTTTTTGAACAGGGCAGAACAAGGGAATGACTCAAGACACTGCTCCTGCCCACAAATAGGTTTGCACTTGAACAGAAGCAAAAAACCTGGTGTAACAATAAATAATTTTGCATGAGTTGCCTCTCTCCTGTTAGATATTTCTATAGGGCTCCAAGAAAGCTTTTCCACCATTTACTCTATGGAGCATTCTTACGTTTTGGCCAAAAGTATCAAACTTCAAACAGATTTTCAGCAAAGACTTAGTGGAGGAAATGTCTAACCCCTTTAGGCTCCTCCACCACAGACCTTCTGCAGCAAACGCAGAAGCTGATGCCTTACAACGGAGAGCTACCGCACTCTCCTGTGCCTGTGAACAGTCAGCCAGACAGTAGTGAGCCAGAACAGTATTCAGGAAGCACCCAACACCCAAGGCTTCACAAGCCTCATAAAATGTGTTAGCTTCAAATTTATAGCAGCTCTTAACCAGAAAGTCATGTATTGCTCAATCCTCTGTGGAAAATCCACAGTAAGAAATCCCACGTGAGGAAACCAGCCGGTGACATGAGCCTCCCTGGCAGAATGGGAAATTTCGGGAGGGACTGCAAAAATCCAGCTGCTGTCTATTCGCAGGTCAGGATAACGTCACGTGAAATACCTGCCTGCAAGGGCGAGGTCTCATCCCTTTGAACGAACAGCACCCGCTGCTGAGCAGTTCAGCCCCGTCACACAGGCTGATGTCACCGCAGGCCTGCATGAAACAGCAGCCTGACAAATATATGACTTATTTCCATTAGTTGTTACTTCTAAAGAGGTGCTTCCCCTACTTTTTAATCTTAATTTCTGAGCATCTCTTAAAAAAAAAAAACCACCAAGCTCCTCTTGAGTTTCATCAGAAATGACTTGGATGATCTTCTGTTAAAAGAATGACTTTTATCCTCATTCAAATACATATTGTATTGGCTTAGAAACATCAAAGAGGCAATGTCTTTACATATTCTATTTCTAAGAAAAGAAAAGGAGTTCTCTCTTTATTAACATTGGTAATGTTGAATCTTATAATGAAAAATGCACAAAAGCAATATTTTTGATGAATAGGTAATAGAACAGCACCAAATAAGAGAGCATTAATATATTTTTTCCCAAAGACTCCCTCAGATAATGCATCAGGAGGGTTTTGAACTGAGATGAAGCCACAAGCAAAATGAGGCCGGTGGTCTTCCGCTCCCTCTCTTACTGCCCAATATTTTTATTGGCCTTGAAAAACCACCACACAGTTCAAGCACCGCTATCAACATCCAATTGTCACAGCCCAGGATGAACACAGCAGGAGTGCTTTCTCTCAGGCCAGAAGTACTTTGCAGGAGACAGATAATGCTGTCTGACCATACCAATATGCAAACATCACCTAAGGCAATTATTTGAATTATGAGTGGAACAAGCGCAGTGGCATATTACAAGTAGCATATTTGTACCCATGAGTATTTTTAGAGTTTTTATTACACCAGCAAGTGACCTGCACAAAAGTCTGCAGCATTTTCTGGTAGAGGGTGGGCACGTATCCTTTCTGTCTCTGCTATGCATAGCACAATAGAGCCTTTGTGATGTTCCCCAGAAAACCTATTTATGCACTTGCATTTTGAACATTCCTTTCGGTCTTTGTCATCTTTTACCATTGTCTTTGAACCGCACTGATAATACAATTATAAAGGGCCATATAAACAGTTAGATTGGAAAACAAAAAAGGAGGAAGAAAATGTAAAAATAAACCAGGCATGACATTCCCCTACATTTTTCATCACTTAATTACAGTAAATAGAAATAAAAAATTATGTTAATTATATTAAATTGAAAAAAATTGTCTCAGTTAAATTCTAAGGAGATTTCTGTTGAGGTGTGCAAAAGCGATGTCATAGGAAAAGACACTGTACTAGAACAGCAGCAATGTATTTTGGGATCTTTATCACATCTGGAAAATACCATCATACGTATGCACAAAAAAAAAGGATGTTACTTTATTCTTCAAAACATTTCATTAGGCTTTGGGATTTCAAAAATCCCAACAAACCACATTTGGAAAAATCAACACAATTTCTGCAGTGATCCCTTCTCACCGTTTTCTTTGCTCATCTGGCTTTACACAAAATGGAAATTTTTATTTGGGAGTAACGTACATTGCAGGAGTAAACATATTCCTTCCTAAGTCTTCCCATTTTCCTTTTTATTTTATAATAAAATAAAGAAGTGTTTCACAGTAACAATACCTTGAAAAATGAAGATGTGCTGGGATCAGAGTTTGTATGGGAGAATAAGTATCTATGTAAAAGTGGTAGACTGAGGGTAAGGATGTAGTAGGAAAAAAAACCCACAAAACAGAGCACTAAGTGAAAAGCAGAGAAGCATTAGTGTATCTTTGAGGGGCACCGATGAGAGACTGTACCTTCGCTGTATTCACGCTCACGAATCTTTGCTTTCCCACACAAATGTATTTTCCACAGAGCAGGATTTAATCTACATCTCTATTCAAGACCCAGTTGTCTGCTCATTTGTCAGCTTCTCCCCCCAACATTTCTGGGCCTGAAGTATTTCAGGCTACAGCCAGAGAATCGCAGAAGTGACCGATCTGAATGCACTGGACAGGTTCTCACTCCATCCATTTCGAAATCCTTTGCAAAAGCAGTGCTACCATGCTCATTATGTTAACTTATATAAAATTTGCCTATCCCCCTCCTTATTTTTCCCTTCTCCTGTATCTGTCTACTTGTCTATCTTTAGTACGGACAACACTCACAGCAAGGACTTTTTCTTTTCAATGCATGGAGCTTGGCTCGTGCAGGGACCTACTATAGATAAATAATAAGACAACAATTTAATCTGCACTCAATCACTGTGATCTATGGAATAGCATTGTCTTGTTTGAAGTATGGTATTACATTTAGAAACAGCAAACAAGAAGCTAATTATTTTTTGTGTTTGTATCTGTCACTCTTTTTCCTATGGACTGAGCCACAGCCTCAGCCTGCTGACTTTGAGCTTCAGAGAAACAAGAGACCAACGTAGTTGAACGGTGTTAGAGAAAATAAAAGTTCAAAGAAAGAGAAAACAGTAAATCTAAATGTCTACACCATCTGAGGTAGTGGCTCAGGACACAGACGTAATACTGAGTTACATAGTGAAACACCGGCATTTCGGTGATTATGGAGTTCAAAAGATGTCCACAGTCAATCAGATTGGAATTAACAAATGGAGTACAAACTGCACAGGAATACGTAACTGAGATGAGAGAAGAAGAAAAGAGTACTGGGATTAGGAGCTAAATCACAGCTTCAGTGGGCTCACAGGGTTTGCAACAGCTACTATAACTTCTGCATGAGAATAAACACTTCAGAGATGGGAAGAGGAAAGCAGAGAAAAGAACTAACAATGAAAAGAAAGGGAGGCAGCAATCATTCCCTCTGCTTTTAAAATATAAACCATTAACAGGAAAAAGTTTCTAAGGTTATTTTCAAAACCAAGAGTCCTAACAGCTCCCTGTGCTGTCATTAACAACCAAAGATTCTGTCTTTAAAAGGACTAGGAAAGAATTTCCTTAACAATTATTCAAAACTCTGCTTTTAACGTACAATAAAAGTCATGAAAACAGAATTTGCACATGAGATTTTACAGAGCTGTGAAAAATTAAACCATATGGGAAATAGCCAAAAGAAACGTTTCAGATACTTGTGTGTATGTTTGTGCATACATTCCAGAATACAGCACACAATGACAGCCAAGAAGCTTGCGTGCCACAACGAAGGATTTATGAAAGTGAAGTCAGGCCTCTCCCGAGGCTGGAAAAGACTGTATTTTGCTCCAACGTGCCTTTCGGTTTCACCAGCTTTTGGATTCCACACCAACATTAATATATATAACCCAAGATATACATCGACACCAAAACACACAGGTCCAAGAATAATCACTGCACCACAGATTCACATGAAGGACAGTATTTGTCTGAGAAAGGAGAGCAAGTAAACGAAGCACTGACATACGCAGACTTGAGGCCACTCCAGGAAACAGACTGCAGTCTGCAATCACTACTCTCCACGCCTCGCTGTTACCACCCCCAAAGAACGAGCAGAGATACTCCACGTTCACAGTTCCTGCTGCTCCCTGAATGTAGGCATTTCAACAGCGCCTATGGGATTTGAGTAAACAAAATCCTACCGCTTTGCTAAATCCCTACCCATTTGGCTATCGTTTAAGAATTAAACTCCTGGAAATATAATTACATCCAATATAGATTTTAGGCATTTATTGGCAGATGTCCTCTGCTCCTGCTTTGTTCCTGCCACAAACGGGCACATGGCAATTCTTAAAAGCCTTCACAACATCGCTTTCTAGGGACATACAAGCGTGCCTTCCCTCACCACACACAAAGCGGAGGAGAAGCTGCAGAACTCGCTCAAAGTCATGCAAGCAGCCTGTGGCAGAGCTGGGGAGGGGAGCCAGGTTTGCTGCCTGTGCAGGCAGGCCTGGAACAAGCAGCCTGCTCTCTGCTTCTCCAGTTCCGTACTGCGCCACAGCAGATGTACTCCGCAAGGCTAGGACAAGACAAGGCATTGCAGATTTTCATTAGAGACTTTTTTAAACATCTGTCACCAATTAATATGTAATTCTGTTTTCTTTTTAAAAACATAGGACAGAAGATGCACAAGCCATAAATCCTACCCAATTCAAAGATACAGCACTGTTTAATTATTATACAACCACAAAGGAACAATTCCTGAAATCCTTTAACTGAAAGGAACACGCTATAGCCACAAGGGCAACATAACGTGAACTCTCAATTGACAACACCAACTGCATTGAAACAGAAAAAACAAACAACTTATAGCAACCAAGAACCAGGCAAACAAAGGATCTAACCACACAGAGAAGAGCAAGGAAACAGAGAGGGGATGATTTACAAGAGCATTTACACGAATATGTATGCCAACTGGAAGAAATCCCATTTCCCATCTCCTGGTACTCTTCAGCACACCATCACCTTGCCTTCGCAGTGGTAAAGGGAGATGAAGACATGGCAGAAGGTTGGACAAGGTCATCCCCAACGCTGTTGCAGGCCCTGCAGGACCGATCTGTCAGACTCTCTCAGCTTTGCTGCAATGAGAGGCAAAATAGCGGGGATGACTTGGTAGCATCAGAAATGGATTCTCACACTACTGCCAGGAAGAACAGGGATGTAGCTTGTCCAGAGAGGAGAGCAGCAAGATCCACCAGAATTGAGGTTAGACCTTGGGGGTCTAGAGAGAAAACAGCATTAGCAGAGTTCAGCTGTGATTTTGGGGTCTGAAACAGTAGGATCCTAATACAAGTAGCAAGCAGCACAGGTCTGAAGCAGGCATAGCCGGGCTTACCACAATCACCCTGTATGCCAACAATGAAAAATCCAAAGACAAGCTTTTGGATCTTCCCAACTTTCTCTGCAGCAACTACCTTCATATTGTTGTTATGAATATTGTTGTTGTTCTGAATAGTAAGTTGGAAACAAAAAGTTGGAAACAGTGATTTCTGCTTTGGCTGCACTCATGGGAGACAAAGCTATGGGTTTCCGTTATGTACAGACCTAGATGAGGGAGGTTTTCAATTTCTTTCTTCAAACTTTCAACACTTTCTCCTAGTCCGAGCTTTTTCTCCCAAGAAAGATGACTTTGCAATGGCAGTGCTATAAATTAGTGGTCAGTTCTGACAAAAGAGGACAGACATGTTTAGTATTCTCACTCTGCTTACACTTCATAGACAAAACATTTAACATGAAGATGGGAAGATGATGACTGCACTGAGAGAAGGCTGCAAAGTTCTACTGCTTATCCAGACAGCTGCGTATTGCACAGCTTGAATGTAGGAACTCGGCCATGATTTCTGTCACTCAGTCACTGCTGATGGAAGTGCTATGCTATGATTTTCTTGTATTTCAGCAGCATCTAGAAACACCAGATGTGGTTTAAATCCTGTGAGATTATGCAGAACACAGACCTTTTGAAAAAGACCAGTTGCCTTCACTCAGCTGCCCAGGTTTGGGTGACATGTAGTGTGAAAGCTGCTCTCAGCCTCAGAGACTCACTGCTCCAAAAAAAGTGCTCCTTGGTTTTGTTCTTTTTTTTTTTTTTTTAATAGAAGGAAAGCCAAGCCATTGTACATGACTTTCCAAGATTTAGCAGAAACAAACCTCTGGTTTTCTGAGGCTGAGACCAGTACCTAACCACACCATAGATCACCTACCTTCCTTCAGTTATGGCACGGCCTGCTGGTGGAGATCAACAGTTTGCGTTCCCTCAGCTGCAATGCCCTGCTCTAACAGCCAGCAACAGTGCCCTCCTAGGCCGCCAATAACTGTGCTTAGTGGTTACTGTGCATTTCAGCTGTGGCACTTCTGCATGGGGACATATGGGAAAAGCCTTGCTTAGAGCAGTGGATGCTAGTGGTGACAGTGCAGCATCATCCTGCCACACTCAGCCGAGCTCAGGGCTTGCTAAGGATGAGGGCTGGGCATCCTGGCCAGCATAGCAGTCACCTGCACGGCCTCAGCCACGTGTGTTTCCCTTGGAGTGACTAGAAACTGCAGGGGCAGAAAGAGGTGGCACCTCTATCTGGTGTTCAGAAAGCCAGAAGAAATCCTGCCAGGATTCTATTGTTAACATTGGCTTGTATTATTAGATTTTAAAAGATTGCTAGAGTCCATCCACAGTGAGCTGGCAATAAAAATTCAAGGTATGTAGCAAGTGGTCAATCTGATTTCCCAGGTTCCGCCATTAATCTAATACCCGCACGCCACACCGTCATATAGAACATCACACAGTGAGGACTCTCTGTATGAAATCCTGTATTCTTGCTAATCCGTCCAATTACTGAAAAATAATACATTAGATCACGTGAATACCAGAAAACAGAGGAATGCTGTGTTAAGTAAGACTGCCCATGGTTCATGTAGAGCTGCTGCGTTAAACAATACGGAGATGGGCTGAGGTCTCTACTGTCTGAACGATCACTGGGCAAACTAAGGTGGCTCTTCCAAGACCCTGCAGTGTAACGCGGTCTAGCCTGGAAAGTTCAAAGTTGTGTCCTGGCTGTCCTCCAGCTACACAGGTTCAGAGGAGACACAGAGATACTGGATTCGGATAGATGCAGAAAACTACACTGATCAAATCTGAAAAAGTCTCAGGACCCCAAACCTATTTCTCAAATCTCCTTGGAAGTTTTTCGGGATTTTAGTAGGTTTACCTTGTATCCAGCATTCTCCTATATCCCCAGAGGAAAGGGTTCTTACAGCACACCTGACCTGCGAGCACAAAGACAACTTGAGACAGCTGGAGCAAATAAAGGAGCTCACACCTTAGAGGGAAAACTCCTCTCCTTGAGATGATTCAACCTCCTGAGCTCAGTGCTGAGTAGCGACTTCCCTACACCTCCATCATTCCCCCTTTTAGTCCCACTTTTGAATGTCCCCTGTCTGCTACTACCACTGCAATACTTGGAGGCTGGGCTCTGTTACCCAAAATACAACACTGCTATCTTCAAGTTCGATTAATAATAATTTGGAACTCCTTAA
Source organism: Gorsachius magnificus (assembly GCA_034008185.1). Lineage (NCBI taxonomy): Eukaryota > Metazoa > Chordata > Aves > Pelecaniformes > Ardeidae > Gorsachius > Gorsachius magnificus. The sequence continues at coordinate 28,549,661 of CM067088.1, read as the reverse complement.
CTGGCTTTAGAAGCTGTGAGCACTAGAAATTTTACTTTTAATGAATAAAAATGAAAAATCTTTTATTTTCATTTACCCCTAGAATTGGGACCTTAAGAAAATACCCTCCTCATAAGAACTGCGCAAAACCATCCTGATTTCACCCCAAGGACTTTCCAGACTCTGGGAGATTCTGAGCTTATTTTCCTCCTACCTGAGGTCCTTTTGTCTGTCTCCATTACAAGAGCAAAACACAACACATTTCTAAATTGCTGAGAGCATCACCATTATTTGTGCTTCTGCAATTTGTCATGTACAAGGGGAAAACTTGCCGTCACATTAAGTTATGGCACTTTCATAACTACTTGCCACAGTCAGCAAAAGATTACTTGAAAGAAATTACTTCAGGACACCAAAAAAATGGCTTGCTTTTGCTCTGATAATTTTTCAGCGTGCCTTCTCTGTAGAGGGGAGTAGGAGTACTGTCTTGGTGTGCAAACATGGGGCCCAAATTCATCTGTTTATACACATCCTGCTTCTCAGATGCGCAGGGTGCAAACATGCATAATACATACGGGTCAAGTTTGATTGCTTAGGAAGGAGGCAATAATACTGGACTAATTATTTTCCTGACCTGATGGGTAATATTTTATTTAACTCCACACTAGGGAAGCTAAACTAGCTGGTGGGAAAGATAAATGTATTCTCAAAGGGATAATGCAAGTTTGTGCAGCACCTTTGATTTTGCATACAATCGATGATTGAGATAATTTCAAAATATTATTTATTCATTATGTTTTTATTTGGACTCGAATGCAAAGGTTCCATTTTCCTATTCCCCTCCCCATGCCTAATATTTGTTACAGTTGCATTTTTCAAACCATTTACTGTCTGCAGGGTAAGTAGAATGACAGTGCTCATAATGTGCAAATAAATGTGAAATAAGCTAGTCAGCTCAAGTGGAATGAATTACTGTCACTGGCAAAATAAGGCAAGAGGGAACAGCTGCCTTGGGAGCTAAAAAAGACTCTGGCAGGTACTGCTATTGAGCGACTGGAATAACACTTACTATGATTTATCAAAGACCACTTGAAAGCACTTCTGAGGCATTAAATAGGCATGAAAAGAGGCTTTAGTGGCAACGGGACTACGCCAGAACTGAGTGATTAGGAGACTCAGAAGCTTGACCCTAACATGCAGCCTATGAACAAGGGACGCCAAAATCTTCAAAGACTTGTGGAAGAGAGTGCAGAGCACAGTCAGTTTTGAAGAGAAGAGATGACCACAGAGCTATTGGGTCCCCATTATGAAAAGCTGATAGCGTAACTATGGAGAAAGGAAAAAAACCTAGCCCATGATTACTACCGCAGCCACGCACCAGATCACCAGAAAACAGCTTTGTGTAGGAATAATCACATAAATGAAAGAAAATACTTAAAATATTTTCAGTTGCAACATCACTGTGGTTTTACAAAGACAATGTGCTGCACCCACAATTTTCACTGGTAATCTGCAATCACGGCCATGCCTTTGTGGCAGGAGCTGGAGCAGTGGCAGCAGATGATGTGCTGCCTCTGCCAGGCCCCTGCAGCGCCTGCCGTCCTCCACTCAGCTGACATCAGGTCACAACTTCGCTTTGCACAGGCAAACATCATGCTTCCAGATCTCACCTGTCTAGCCACTGCTTAGTCTGCCGACAAGAAGAAAGCATTTTGATGTTGGGCAAGCTTTTAAAGACAGTCCCACCGCACAATGTAGATTCCACTGCCTGCACTGTATGAAAACACAGGCTGGAGGATGTAGTCGCTCACCAACCATGCCGCCAGCAAACAGCATTTCCCTCCACTCCAGCCCATCTCACAGCACAGATATGCTCAGCTGCTCTCAACCAGCATGAGTGATTCCCAGGAAGGGAATGCTCCAGTCTTCCCAGGGACACAGCAAGGACTTCTCTGCTCCTGATGAGGCAGTGCTCTGTGAGCCACTCAAGTCATCCTTACTGCTGAAGTCTTAAAGGACCTGGTGTTTCAGCCCTTGACTTCACTAGAGGGAGGCATTCTCACCCATTTAACATTGCATTTCAGTATTATTTTCTTCATAAGAAAATAAGCCATTAAACAAGTTATTAAAGTGAAGATTTTAGAAACAAAAACCTTAGTGAGAGCTGGTGGGTGGCAGAGTTCCCAGTTCCCTGTCTCATCTTCAGAAGGATGGTTACCTAGAGACTGCTGTGGGTGGGGAAAAGCATTAATGAAGAATTGTGAAGCGGATGAGGGAGTACAGTTTTTCTTTTTAGACTGCCTAATAAACTACCTTTCACCATCCAGCTTTATGATTTTCTGCCAAAAAAATAGACATCTCCCTACTTCTCAGCAAAGATTTAATAGCAGCGAGCTGTAAAGTGATCTCACATTACTAAGACTTCATTATTTTCACAAAATATACTACTGTCATTTACTTGCACATTATGAAGTATTATCATAAAACAAATCCCTTAAAGTCATTAGTATGAATTAGTGAAGTTCTACTGTCTGTCCAAAGACAATTGTTGCTATTCTGGGTCTTTTAAAGAACTAAACCCTGTGCCTGAAACCAAACCATGCTTGAAAAATACATCAAACAAATGCTGATAGTGAGATGCACAAGGCCCATAGCATTTCCTTACATTCCCAGGAAGCTCGTGGAGAGAGGCATCAGTTATAATAACGTAATAATGGCACTGAAGATTTATCAGGTTTATCCGCAAGTACTCCTAAACAGCACAAAATCAAAACAACCATAAGGCCATCTCTCCACAGCTGGTAAAACAAAGGTAAAACAAAATAACCACTCTCCTGTTAGTTTAACAGGAGCGAAGGGACCAAAACAGGGCAAGCAACTTTCCATGAGGTTCTCCTACCCAGGAACTTGTGGTCTGAATGAAAACTGGCCAGCAATGTAAAGTGTGAAATGTCCTGCAGTTGCAGACATGCTGCAAGGTCTGGTTTCTCTGCTTTGAAAAATCTGTTCCAAGAGTTTATTTCTCCTAAGTGTCCAACTGTAGCAATATGAGCCAGCAGTATTGTAGTATAGGCAAGTTTTGTCTCCTCAGATGAGATACGTCCATACAATTGCACATGCACAGACAGAACACAGGAAAGTCACAGGAAAGGCAAGGATAGACCTAACTCTCCTTGAAAAGCAAGTGAACCTCAAAACCCCTGCATATAAATTCAGTATGCCTCAGACAGTGCTGCTATTCTTTTTTCTTTTTCTTTCTACATAAAAATATTTCTAGTGTACCTCTAAGCAAGCCATCTCAGAATACAGTCCTTCTCCGATAGCATCAGCAGGACTCCCAGAGCTTCGACAAAACCAGTCAGAACCAAAATGACTGTTACCATCAAAATGGCGCCAATGCAGATTGCCAGCCATCTTAGCGGGCTGTGTTTTCTGGG
>CM067088.1:28363745-28541245 GCA_034008185.1 Gorsachius magnificus | reverse complement strand
AGTTGGGCTCCATACTCTTCTGGGCACTCATCATACACAGATAACAGAAAATATCTACTCCAGAGGTCTTGCAGTCAGAGGCAAGGGATAGAGAAGAGAACGAGAGTGAAGTGCTACCTCGAGGGGGTCTCAGCACTGTAATTCTTAATGCAAGCTATTTGCCTGACAGATCCTTTCTTTGTTATTACCTTCAGCCTGTATATTAAATATTTCTATTCCTTGTAAAATCTACTTGCCTTTTCTGTACCCTTATTCTTTCCTATCAACCCCAAACGTCAAAACAGACACATCCACAAACAAGAGGAAAATCCAAGCACACTTTCAATAGTGAGTACGAAACAAAAAAATTATTGAGGTTATACTTGTACATCAAGAAAAAAAAAGTGTTTTACATAAAACAAAGATATTCAGAAATAAATAGGTGGGCAGCACAGTTATTGAGTGCTTTGGGAGGAAAAAATATCACAAAACAACTGGCTGAAGAAAATACTGTAAATTCAAAAATACTTCAGTAGAAATGAAGTCTACCAAATGCAGTAAGTCAGGTGACATGACTGGACACAGCAGCAGCTTGGACCACAAGTACAGAATCCAGCTTCTCAGGAAAGCAAAGTACTCTGAGTCATAATGAAGTAGATAATTCAATTCATTTTACAGTAACAATTTGTCTGTAACGCAGTCCAAAAATGTTCTAGCCTACCTTCTGGGCCAAAACAAGTACACAGTAGCATGGACTGCCACCTCACATTGCAGGACAGCTTCTGCAAGAGGAAGAAAGGCAGGCAAAATTTACCTGCCTTGGGTTGTAAAGAACCTTGCACTGGCTCTGTTGCTGCTTGCATCGACCTGTCCAATGCCCACCAGGTCTAGCACACTTATGGTATCATAAACGTTAGCACAGCATAACAAGCCTGAACTTTTCTCTATAGTTTTGCTGCCTCCACCCGAGCAGTACAGAGCTCCTGTGGTTAAGGACCAGACCACGGGAGTACACCACAAGCAACGCCTGGCAGCACCAACCCAAGAAGGCAAGATCATCACAGGCGCAGGGGAATTCCAAAATGCTCTTGTAGACAGAACATATGGAAAAAGCTTTATGTTTACCAGTTCTTATGGACAGAAACGTCAGCATATAAAAACTGTCATGAAGCATAATAAAATAAACAAACTAGCTTCAGGAACAGAGAAAAAAATATTACCTTAGGGTAATGTGAAATAATTCCTTTTTTTTTTTCGCATAGTACCATCTTACTTCAGGTCTTTTCTATATACACAGTGACAGTCATTTGCATACGTTCACACTTCACAGTAATAGAGAACTATATAAAAATCCCAATTTGTAAAGCTTCCTCCCACTCCTCCTTACTTTGGTGCAAAGGCTGTTATTAGAATTCAGGCAACAAAGTTGCACGTGTGTAAAAAGAATATGAGCACAGACAGCATCCCATGTATTTAGTCTGCATCCCAAATAAATACTTGCAATACTATATTGGGTTTTTCCTTTTTGATTGGCAGATTTTACATGCATTATTTATTAAGTTATGCTAAGGTCATGTCCTAGCCTCAATGGGGTTTTTCCCCATTTATTGTTATTTATTATTTGTACTGTAGTAGCACCAAGTAGGTCCAGCCATTGCCTGGATCCCATTCTGTTAAGTAGTGTAACAGCTAGACCAAATGATAGGGATGCACTTTATCTGGGTGGAAGGCAAAAAAGCCTAATGCTCTGCAAGCACGGACTCGCTGAGCTTTTTGCATGTTTCTAACACATCCATCTTCCCTATAGGAGGAGCATATAGAAGAGAACGGGAAGATGAAGTGGTGGTGATATGAGTCCAAGAAATCACAAGTTTCAGTAAATAAGCAGAAAAGAATCCACACATTGGCATACTCACACAGTTTCTATACAACTGTTTGCAATACACGTTGCCCCAGCAGACTTTGTCATGCGAACATTTAGGACCCTGAAAAGATGCATAGGTTTCCACAGAACAGCGCATTTCACAGCCACATCACTGAAGTCCAGGTCCCATGTTCAGGACTTAATAGAGCAGACTGATACTCCCCAGAACTCAATGTTCTTTAAAGAAATTAAAACAGACAAATAGAAATACAGAAGTGCTCTCTATTGGGAAAGATGTTAAGTCTAAAGGAAAGTGTCAAGAGAATTATCAAAGTGGTCAGTAGCATTTCTCACTGTCCACACTGGCAGACTAGATATGGAAGCAGGAAAAGTGTCACAGTTTTGGGGAATCTTTGGTACCATTTGATTGGTACTCTCTTAAATTTTAGGAATGGGAAGGAATGAAAGCTGCCTTTGTTTCAATCGCTGGGGAACAGCAGCCTATTTGAAATTTCTTGTCAATCTTATTTTTCAACCACACCCCAAGTTAAAAGCTGCAGTAGAACCTGCCTTCTGCTTTGCAGCACGCAAGGTTGGCACACAGCAGAGACCAGCAGCTCCCTGCATTTACCTCCTCCCACGCTCCAGCTTAGAGTTTTCATAAAATCCTGAGCGAATACACAGCTTTGGTCTTGGCAAAGCAGCTTGCTTGCAGTTGTGAAGGGTGGAAAAGAGCAACACAGATGACTTCCCTTTCTTCTTCCTCACTCGCCCTATTTAGTCTCCATTATCTCATATGCCATACAGCCCATTATAGCCATGCTATAGGGAGTCATGGCAAATTGGCAGTAGTTTCCATACAGATCTCCTTCAGTGTGGATGGTTACATAGACATGGACAAGGGGGACTCATTTGCTTTTTTTCTCCCAGGGGTTCATGGAAATGGACATAGGAAGGCACCATCTCCAGTGACAATTGCTACCGTACCCATCTAGACTGCATATGTGGTCGGATTAAGTCACGCATTCAGTCCACAAAGTCTAGTTTTAAGGCAGTGAAACTAATACGGCATTCAAAGGTGAATGCAAAAGTATTCGGGACTAGTATACATCCTTTTTCTTTAATATACTTGAGAACATAAATACATCTGTGAATTTTCTTAAGATATTTTGACACACAAACGTTGGATAAGATGAATACCATCTACGGGCAAAACTGTGGATTCACACATCATGCTGAACCCTAACCCAGACAAAAATGAGTGGTTTTCCTTCCCTTTGGTAATTATGGTGATATTCTGTGCTTTCTAAAGGAATGGCGTGGATGGCGTGCTGTGCTTGGTTTTCCCAATCGGCACTGAGTTTCTAACCCTCTATTTCTCTATCTGGATTCTTTTCCTCAAGGGTCTGTGGGGAATCTCTGCAAGTTGATATCAATGCATCCCACCCCATGCTGCACACCTAGATTGCGTGATTTGGGGCAATTTCTCCCTCACCCTCAGCTTTATACTGCTTGTTCTTTGAGTTCTCTCCTTTCCATGATCTCTTCTACTTTTGTTCAGGCTCCCTCTCTAGCCTTCCACAGTGCTTCCAGAAGACAGAATCATCTGGTCTCATCCTTTACTGCTTGAGAAAAAGCAAAATGCAATAAATCCCAGCAAATCTGGTGCCTTTATTCACACATTTGTATCCCTATTAAATGCCATCTAATAAATTTTGCATCATGAAAAATTAAAGTTGAAAAGGGAAGGAAGAGGAACTTACATGGCACTTCTGAAAAATCTCACCAATCTAGCTGATGGGAAAGCATGATGGAATAGAAAGCTGGTGAAGACAAACTGCTGCTTCTCTTGAATTTATTGGAAAAGTAACAGCTAAGTCAATTCCAGCAATGCTTAGGGATCCATGAGAGGAGTGGCAAGGACAAGTTGTCAAATTTACCAGCTTAAAGCAGGGAGGAATAAATATAATACCAGTGTAAAAAAAAAAAAGAAATAAAAGAGTAGCATAACATGTTTAGTTATTGTATTTAGTTCTTGTTGTGTGCCTCTGGAAAAAAAAAAACCAACACAACAAAAAAACCTGAAAACAGAACTCAAGGGAATAGAAAGGACAACAAAAATTAGAGGAGCAGAAAGCTATCGGTACATGGAGAGGTGAGTTTAAACAGGAAACTACAAATGAAGTGCTGAAGATGAACAAAACAAACAATGGTACAGGAAAATCTTGCAGCGAAAGACCGAGTCAATCCCTGAAAACAAAGTGTTTTCTCTAAGGCCTGTGCCCACCTCTGAAACCACGCAGCCAGAGCCCCCCTGCAGACTTCCCCAGCCCCACCCTGCAGGAAAGAGCCCACTGGGAGAACCCGGGAACCCATCCCTGCCTGCCTGCATGCAGGGCTTCCATCATTTGCTCACAAAGTGCACTTTAAGTGACGTTGGCTGTTAATGAAACAAACACTTGGTGGACTCGCAGGAATTTGTTCTTTTTGAAATGTCACTGCACACAGGCGGCTGCTATTACAAATTCAGACAACAAGCAGCATCACAGTGGAACCGGATGGGGCAGCACCGCTGTCCCGCCAGTGGGCTGCTCTCAACCAATTTCATTTTGAGGACAGGAGATGCCCAGCGGTTCCCCCAAAAAATCAGATGCCATCCCCACCTCTCACAAGCGGCCTGATGGTGCAGCTGGAACCCCATGCTCACTGAATGTTTTCAACTGAATTTTGAGCTGTATTTCTTGATGCCTAAAAGGAGGGTGTACCTAAACCACAAGTTCTGAAGACACACCATGGCTTAAGGAAACCAAGCAACACGTAACCTGAGTGGGCTCTGCCATTCATTCCCAAAGCAATTAAAATAAAAATGACTGCATTTAGCAGTGGCAGAAGTGCGACGAGTGAGGCAACAGCAGCAAGCAGCTCTCTTTATTCACCACGGCCCCTCATTATGTATCACTCTGAGAAATCCTGCTGTTTTCTCTGTTTGCGAGGAAGCCTCAAGCCTTTTCTCAGCAGCTGTCACTTGGTTCACAAAAAAAAAGCCTCTCAGCACCATGGCGATTAAATACCATTATAACTTTCCTCCTTCTGCATACTACAGTAGGCAATCAATATGGGCTTACATTTTATGAGACAAGGAGTTAACTTGTTCAATTACGGTGCAGACAGCTCTATTCTTTTGTAACAAGTAATCTGGGTAGGGAAATCGATACTGACAGGCCCGATGCACGCCAGCTAATTTCATATTATCCTCAGCCAATCGGGTACCTGCGAATAATAGAGTTGTTGTTACAGTTCATTATGGGGAGGTGGGATCAATATCGGTACAATAAGAGGATTGGCAATGCATCTGCTGCATAAGTAACCCTGAAGGGAAAGAAGGTCCCACCAGTGCAGCCGGCACGCTCGCATTTACATAGCCGGGGAAAACAAAAGTGCTGGAGAGGTCCCTGCTCCCTGACCTACAATTAAAGATGAAAACACCCCAGAATTGGAGCAGGATAAACAAACCTCCCTCACCTACCACCAGGATAAACCAGAGAGGGGGCAAAGTTGAAGAAAACGTTAATAGCAGATTAAAAGACATGCATATGCTTCATAAAATGAGATAACACACGCACGGCTAAATGAACCAGAAACAATCTATTATTTTTTTGAAGCATTACATTAATAGACAATGTATGTTTGACAAAATACAAGGCAGAAAGGGAGAAAACATGCAGTCATATTCTGATGAAGGTTATATATATTTTATACATGTGATATTTCATGGAGCATGTTTTCTTTGATGATGCAAAGTCCTACCTGTGTTAACATTTATTATGCAGGGTACGTGAACAGGTCATGAGAAAATGAGAGATTCTGGTATTCAAATTAGAGGCTAGAGAGAGCATTCTGTGGTGTGTGCTTAAAACAGCTTGAGAAGTCACAATCTCCTTGTTCTTTAGTTGGTTTAAGAAATACAAGTAGAATAAAAACAGTTTTGAAAATAAAAATGTTCTTTACAATAGCACAAGTGCTTTTTTGAAAGAGTTGGGTTTCTTTAGATAACAAAAAACCCCACAATTTTTACTTGTCCTCACTCACAGAATAGATACCAGGGGTACCCTAGGAGGAGACACTTACACCTAACATTTTCATAAAGCTTTTTCTTTTCCCCCTAGTAGGTACCAAATTTGAGATGACAGGTTTTGATTTCAGAGGCAGTGAAAGCTCACAGTCTTAACTGACTTAGAGTGGAGCTGTAGCTGTTCATTAAACACCACCCTTAAATCAATGGCAAAACTTTGCTTGGCTTCCTGGGGACAGAAATCCACCAGAGCTGCCTAAAACCACATCCCAAGTCAGGAAAAGCTTTTTGAAAACACAAGCTTTATCACAGTGAAAAATAACACACACCAAGATGAGCAGGTACCAACTTTCTAATTTCAAAAGCGCACTCTGAGAATCAAGATACAAAGGTTTAAGTATCAAAATGTCCCCAAATGGAATGTAAAAACAGAGGGCATCCAGAATGCATGGACTTTGAAGAAAACTGTTCCAAGGACTTTCACCTCTATACTAATTAGGCATTTGTTCTTAACCATCTACATTGCTCTTAATGTTTCCCCATTTAAGCTTCCCAACTTTTCCCTCCTAAAACTTCAACTGCTCCATACCTGGATTTTTCCTATTATTTTCAAGAGAACCGTTCCTCTCTGCAGGACACACAGCATCACCTCTCCAAGATGAGTCTCTTTACAGCTCACCAGAAGCCAAATTAGCATCAACTGAGGAGTTAGAACCTCATTCTTCCATCTTAAAACAACTCCTTTTGTGTATTTTGATACTTATGGGTCCCTTCTGTCTCACGATATTCTATGATTTTCTTCTTAAAAGTTCTCTTCTACCTGCTTTCAAATAGCAGTGTGAGCATGGAAGACAAAATCACTCCAAATTTTGAAAAACACTATAATCACAAGGTACCCGAAATTTTAGATGGACTCATCATTTATTATACAAACATGAATTTTCATCAATTACCAATTTCAACTTTGAGGAACGGTATCTCTATTTAAACCAAGACAGGATGGGTTTTAAGACTATCCATTCTTTTCTTGCCTATCATAGTCAAGAACCCTTGAAATTTTGCAATAGTGGGAATACATAAAGTTGGCTTGACGTCTCAGACCTTTTCACATATTCTATCAATTTGTGTTCAGAGAAACCAATAAAAGCAAATGCAGTGTGACTTCCCTACGAGACCTGCTTTTCTACAGAAAATGAAAAGACCCTAATCCTAGACAAAAGTGACCCACACACGCCTTGGAAAACACAATGTATCATGGTTTGGTGCAGATATATTTTCATAAATATTTGAGTGGAGCAATCCCAGTACCACTCACCAGTTTCTGAAAACCAAAATATCCATCAGTTCAATCCCTTCCCTCTGCTTGTACTCCCTCCAAAATTCTGGATGGGATGCAAGTGTGTCATTAGTATTAATGGGCTTTTGTGAGCCAGCCTTAAAAGAACAAGTTTTTGTTAACTCTGCAGTTCCTTTAACACTTTACAGCCTTTGGAATAGATTACTGGTAGCCTAATTTCATTCGTTATTTATCCTGGGCATTTTTGAAGTCCATTAATTATTTTTCATCAAAATGCAAAACCAGGCATAGTTGAAAAGGGGGGCAGCACTCGCGTACACGCTGGATTCTCACTCCACACTCACAAGTCTCACCAGCTCAACTTATGCAATAAACAGAGACTACAGGCAAGATTTTATGCATCCGTCACTAACATGTGTCAAAGCCATCAAAAATGGAGTTTGGAGAAGCCTCAGTCCTAATAGAATTTATATTACTTATGGTAGAGAAACAAACTGCTTTGTCTGTGCCATGGGCACAAAACAGCTGCCACCAGACTTCATGGCCGCAAAATAGTGTGGCCTAAAAGACGCTTTAGGAGGAGACCACATTTATACATCAGAGAAACCAGTCCTCAACTGTGCAACACCTCCATCCACTGCTGACACAGCAAGAAATCAGTATTTTATTTCCCTCACACATCAAAATACTGCACAGAATACAGAGTAATATGCATGGAAATACACCCAATTGTGTTCAAATTACATCTCATTAACATGGAAAAATAGCATAGAGGTTGCAAAAGAGGAGGAAAGAATTGCATACACTCTAAATGCTCAGCTATCTTAACCGTTAAGCAAGGCACACATACAGCAAAGAACATGGAATTCTGATCAGCAGATTCTTATCTATCCTCATGTACTCTAGTGTAAAAGTAAATCAATGTATATTAGCTGGGAGCTACCAGCAGCAGCCAGACTCCAAGAGTCTCTCCAGGTACACTTGCAGGTGTAACCAAGAAATATGTGCATTTCTCAGTAAGGGATAAATGGTTCTAACTTGTCCTCAGAGAGCCCTCCTATGTATCAGCATTACTACTCTCCTGATAGAGGCTCATTTCTTACAGTAGAGTGTCATGAATACAGGAAAACTTTTATATCACAGCTCCCAAGTGACCACCCTTTTAAATTCTGAATCATTAGAGCTCTTCAAATCCTAGCTAAATTAACAGAAGGGTGAAACGAGGTTTTGTTTCAAAATCTTAAAACCTGAGGATATGGAATTCTACAAATGTGCTTCCCCCACCCTATCATGCCCTGTGTGTCTACGCTGGCAAAATAAATTCTATTTTTTTTAAAAAGGGCTGAATCTTCAAATTAAATTTTCCACAGAAACCAGGCAGTGAACAGATAGACTGAGTTCACTTAGAACAGTTAATTTTTGAGACAGCAAAACAGGGCAGTATTGGAGACCAAGCTTCATCTTCCATAACATACTGCGCAGTCCCTGCAAATCCTACATAGCCGAAGAGAATGCAGGAGGCTCAGCATGCTGATGTTTCAGACCAGCTCATTTGGTGACCACAGTTCCAGACAAGCATTTGTGGATTTTGCTTATCCCTTGGTAAAATAAAGATAATTACCATCCTTTATTTGATTCTCTTAAAATTCCACTTTACAATCACTCCTGACAAAGGCACCTACTGTGATTTTTGCAACCAAAGCTGCAATTGATGCATTTGTATAATGAAGTGCCATATAAAACGTTATAGTGAAGCTATAGCTTTGCACCTCCAGCTATGGGTACTGTGCATAAGTATTTCTAACAGGCAGCTATTCCATTTAACAGCTACTAAATCCTTGGATATATTTATTAAAAGGCACCGAGCAATTCATGTTTAATTACTTCATAAAAGAAACAGAAGTAGTAGTGGAAGAAGAGTTAAATACTGTACTAAAAGGAAGAAGCTACAACTAATCACAATTAAGAGGAAGTCCCAGGCTATTTAAATGCTACAATCCAATTATATCAGGTAAAATGAATTACTCCTTTAATGCTGACTTTATATGAAGATATCTTCTTATTGCTCTCATTAATAATCATCAGACATCATTTTAGCCCATATTGGCTGCAATAACATTTCTATTAGCATCATGGTGTAGCAGGGCTGACAATTAAAATAAAAAATAAATCAAACCCAGAACTGAATAAATGTAATTATAGTTCAGAAAAGAGCTTTTATGACTATTTGATTAGTCAACTGAACAGTACTTATCTTTTAAATCTTAAACTTCAGTTAAATGAAATTTTAGACTTATTACAGTAGTCCCTGAAAAACTAAGGCACAGGCAGCAGATGTTTTCAAGAGTTATTTAGCTGCCTTAGAACCAATATTTAATACATTACTAGAGAAGTGCCAACTAAAATGGACTTAATAGGGCTGCATACCATCATATTATAGGGAATTACAGGGGGCATTTAGAAAAAAGAAACCAAAACTACCACCACTGAAAAACCAAAACCAACCAACTAACAAACCTGCTACTGAAGACATACGTGATCGGGCTCCCTTGGTTGCTCCCCCCTGGACTCCATGCACCATTTTATGCCTGGAAACCTTACCATGGAAAAACATCCAGTTCCACATAACACGAGACAAGAGCATGCACCATTATCAATACTGCTGTAGCCCAGCCCATAAACAACCACGGGAGCAGTAAACTTCTTTTGGCTCAGAAGATTTCCATGGGATATAAATAGAGGCTACAGAACTTGACCCAGGAGTCACGGCACACAGCAACTAGTTAGTTCACAGCAGATACCAACTCATTTTATGCAAAAACCAACAGCACTTAAAGAGCCAAGACTGGCTGTTCCCGAAAGGTGAGAATTTATTTATGGGCAAAAAGTAAATCATTGTCGTGGCTTACCTATGCCAGCATATGGAACACTGCCAGCCCCAGTCAGCTCAAAGGGATGTGGGAATGTTTGGAAACTTATAAAACAAGTATTTGATCAAATATGCATCACTATCAAAACTTCTCCAGGAACGTGCAGAATTTTTACTTCCAGACTTGAATGTTTGATGCTGAGAATTTGTAACTCATTTACACAACAGAACATGCAGAACTACTCCCTTCTTTTCCCGTTATTTAAAGGAGAGGGGGGAGGCATTTTAAAAAGAGTTCCTATATACTTAATTTTTTTATCCTTCACTGAAAACTCCTATTTTAAACTCCTTTGTCCTGGTTTTGGCTGGGACAGAGTTAATTATCTTCCTAGTACCTGCTATAGTGGTGTGTTTTGGATTTAGTACTAGAAGAATGTTGATAACTCACTGATGAGTTGGTGCTGTGTAGTGCTTAGTCTAGCCAAGGACTTCTCAGCTCTCAGCTCTGCCAGGGGCACAAGAAGATGGGAGGGGACACAGCCAGGACAGCTGACCCAAACTGACCAAAGAGCTATTCCATGCCATATGACGTCATGCTCAGTTTATAAGCTGGGGGAAGAAGAAGGAAGGGGGGGATGTTCGGAGCGATGGTATTTGCCTTCGCAAGTAACCGTTACACGTGCTGGAGCCCTGCTTTCCTGGGGATGGCTGAGCACCTGCCGGTTGATGAGAAGTGGTGATTGAATTCCTTGCTTTACTTTGCTTGCATGCGCAGCTTTTGCTTTCCCTATTAAACTGTCTTTATCTCAGCCCATGAGTTCTCTCACTTTTACTCTTCCGATCCTCTCCCCCACCCCCTACACGGGGGGAGTGAGCGAGCAGCTGTGTGGTGCTTAGCTGCCAGCCTGGGTTAAACCACAACATCCTTCTAAACTTCAAGAGTTTCAACTAGGAATCTAGTCCCCATGGCTGCAGAAGACCATCACAACAATTATATTCTCATATTCTCATCTTTTATAGCAAGATACCTTTACTAACACCACATCTGAAATTAAAGTTCCACTCTCCCCCAGGGATAAAAACAGCTTCAGGTGCAGAAGCATTTACAGTTTTCTTTTCTGAAAAGTTACCAGGCAACAAAAAAAATTCCAAAACCCAGCCACAAGTTGTCCTGCATTTTCAGGAAACTGAAGTGCCATTCAGTGTAAGTAGATGATATAATATTACCATAAAAATTTACCATCCATAGACAGAAATTTTTGAGAGAAATGGCTAACAGGCTGTAGTCTCACCCAAGTGCCACAGATCTTTCAGTGAAAGCAGGGTGTCACAACCCCCCTTCCTACAGCTCTAGCAGCCCTCCTGTGGTCACGAGACCCAGCAACAAGAGGTACTTATTTGCCATACAAGTTACTCATCTCATTAAAACAAAGCAGTTTCATAATGAAAGCTCAAGTAGAAGCATCTGTGTTGCAAAAGGATGACAGGTGTATCCAACCTGAAAACACCAGATCCACATCTGCCTCTGGATAGGATTCCTTTAAATTCAGATGTTTTCAGATTAAAGCTTCAAAGCCACATTCCTACCTTGCATGCACCACTGTAGGTGAATGACAGCTTGGACATCAACATTACTGAACCTGGGTACTTCAAATGACACTCCTGGATAAAAGTGCACTGAAGTGGTTACACAGCTTAGCCTTGGGTACACCTGCTATTTTGGGGAGCAAATTTCAAGACATGTATCTGACTACTGACTACTATCCAACACACTGCTTACAGGTGCTCTGCTCCAGAATTGCGCTGTATATGCCCTACAGCAAAACTGTATCTTGAGAATGGCTTTTAATATGTTAGCCCTTCCTGTGAACGTAGGAGCAAAAAAGCAACCACTACAACCTCCCTCCTTAGCCCCAAGTCCACAGCAATGACAACATGTGAAACTGCTCTGTAATCTCCCAGGGGCAAGGGCTGCTTTCTGCTCTGCATCTACACAACCATTAATAGTGTCTTTGGTTCAATGGTTTCTTGGTCCACTGCCATCTAAATGAACAGCGACAAGAAAACGTAGGGGTTAGTTCTGGGGAAGAGGGGAAGGCATGCAAAAATCACTGGCCTTATCTGGATGCATTGCTCCAAGTTTACATCTGGCAGTCACTTAAGTAGTCAGAGAAAGACCAGGAGGAGATAGGCCCAAATCTTCCGAGTCTAACCATTATGTAGTCTTCCCTTGTGTGGAAAATAATTGCACATTTAAGGGTTTTCAGGTTCCATGTCTAAATTTTCAGGGCAAACCAGCTTTTTGAGAAGGTGGAGAGAGAGATATCACTTGTAATATTACCAATATCAGTGAAAGAAGATACAATAGTTCATGCCGAGATGACACTTTCTATCCCAAACAAAACAAATACTTCCTCTTGAAAGAGCTTCTCCACAGCCATGAAATACCATTACTTCTGGTACATGCATACAGGCACCCATATACGCACATCTGTACATACAGGAGGAAGAACAGGGAGGCAGAGGTGGTCCTCGCCCTCCTTTCTCCTCTCTGGGACAAGTACAGCACTGACTGAGAATACTGGGCAAAAAAAAATCTGCTGAAGCTTAAGCCCCAGTAGATTCATTTAAGCTTCGCTTTGAATCTGCCACTTTCTATATTGCTTTTGGAATGCAAAATTCTTTTTAAAAGCAGCAAGGCAGGCTCTTTTCTCTTCTAGTCATCACTAGCCCTAGAAGGAAACATGGGCTCTGAACACAGCGCCCATTTCAGCAGCTGTGCATGCCCAGGCTTCACTGAGCTCAACTAAAGCAGCTCAGTTTTAATCTAGACTTGATGTTCCAGGGTGACCCAACAAATCAGGCATGCCGAGAGAGGGATTTATCAAACACAGAGTGAATGGAGATCTGGCAACTCTCGCCTTCCCGAGTTCAAGGCACTACAGACAAGTTGCATCTCTTCAAAGAAATAAACAGTTTTTCAGCACAACTCCAAGCTGCTGGCATAGTGTAATCCTTGCCCAGTTTTAGCAGAGTTTGTTACTCTCAAAGTAGGATAAACTACAAGTGAAAACTATTCCAGCTGAGAAAGGACTTTGATTCAATCCAATTGCTTCAGAGAGAAAATAAGAACTGTGCTGCAGGCATAGTGCTGTTTAAAGCCCAACAAAATTTATGTCCCCCAAAGTTGCAAAGACAGATGGACCAGACACAGGGAGCTCTGTAAGCTGTGAGAGAGTCACTCTCTCTGCAAATGCAGAGCTTCAAAATTCTTTTCAAGCTTTATCTGAAGATAACTTTGGACTTGATCCCACTCAACCAACCAGGCCCCCTTTTCCTGCCTTTGTGATTCAAGTGCTTCCCAGCCCCTGAATTACCAAAATATTCCTTCAGCTGATGAGCTGTCAGCAGGCATTTCAACTGTTACCATCAGATCTAAGCAAGTTAGAAGAGACTGAGAAAGCCTGGACCATCCAGGCAGAGTTTTGCTGACTGGAGGGAGCTTTGTATCAAGTCCAAAGTGAATGTAATAACTTGTGCTTTAAAAGCAAAACATCACTTCTAGAACTGCTTGTCTTTAGCTCATTAGCACTGCACTTTGCATTCTTCATTAAAAAAAAAAATGCACTTTTCACTCAGTCAAAAACCAATTCAAAACCCTGCAATACCCAGCTCAGCCACCCACCCTCCCCCAGGTGACAGATTAAAAAAAAAAAAAATCACTAATTGCCATTTCAAACAGCCATCTCATCAGGACCGAGAACCCAACAACCTGTTGGAAGTTTCAGTTTACAACAGCTCCAAGACTTGCTGGAAAAGCCTCAGTGCTTTCAACAGCCAGGCTGCTGCGGAACCACAGCACTGTCCCCTTACTCTTTTAGGTCCCTTTGAAAATCCCAGGGTGGATCCATTTCTTTTGGTCCATAACACACTGTTACATGGTAGAGCTTTTGTTTTTGAAGCTCCGCCATCTTGGTTGCCAAAAAAACTTCACTGTTTCTTTTGGAAATGTCCAAATTCCCATAAAAGCCCCGATCCCTCTGTAATACAAATATGAGTTATAAATATCCAATATAGTAATTTCTGGACTAGTCATGCATCGATTTGAAACATCTCTAGACAGTTTACTTTGTATTCTACTGTTCTCCAGTGTCTTTTAGAGAAAAACACAGGTTTTAGTTTCAATATAGAAAATTCTTTAAATCCTTGCAGCTTTAACTGTTGATTATTTTATAAAGCCACAGAGAACAGTTTACAAGGAGCCAAATGGGTAATCGTTATTCGCCATCAGCAATGAGCTGTGACTTGTGTAAATTGCATAATAAATTAGGTATTTTGAGATAAATGAATTTACAATAAACAATCATGGACTGAAAAGCTCTACTTCTTGTCTCCAAAGGCACAAGCTCTGGTTAAAATCAGCCACAGGTAGTTAAGTGATTATAAACTGTAAAAATAAATCAACCTGATATAATTGCTCCAAGGAAAAAATTACCAACATATTTAAAATTTCAGCAGTGCACCTTTTCCCATATCCATTTGGCATTATCTAATTACCTTCACATTTCATTTCCATCAATGATATGACCTGTATTTTCCTTTTATAACTGTCAGGGAGGGGGCTGGAGGGTGGAGTGGAGGACCACAGTGATAAATCAACCTCACCATTAGGACTGAAATGGCTCATCGCTGCAGCTCTAAATCCAGGATTTATAAAGATGTCTAGGCCATATAGCACACTTGTGGACACCATAATAAATTCATGAGCACATTGCCAAGGCAAACTACTTCATTATGTGGCAGGCTGCTAGCCATTAATCTAGCAGAGAGAGATTCCTGGGAAACTGAGACTGCCTGGAAATTTATGCAGGCCTAAAGTTACCCATTTCATTATGGATTTAATCTGCTCTTTCTGCTAGAGTGCATGAAAGGTTTTTACAGTTTAGATCAAGTGCTTGTAACTCCCTATTTTATATTATTTCTTCAACAATAATGTCCTAATTTTCCTCTCAAAAACTATTCAAACTGAATGCCTTCACGCTTGCCTTCCTCTAATATTACACTAGATAAAATATTTATACAATCAATTGACAAAGAGCAATTTTTTTCCCTTAAATGTTCCATTAACATGTAAATTTTCATATGATCTTTATCTCATAGGCAAAATGTGCTTCGAAATGCCCACCTTCTTCCAGGCACTTAACCCTTTTGTCGGCTGTAAAGAATCCAGATCAAAACAGATTTGGTGGCCTCATTTCTAAAGCCTCTAAAAGAGGTCCTGTATTTAAATTACTATTCATTGAAAGGAGATGTAGCTCCTGAAGTAATTTGCTTTCCTTTTTTTAATGGCTCATTCTCTCCTTCTCACATGCAAAGGCAGACAGACACACATTTTAAGTTCAATTCCTATAAATAAGGTACTTAGAATTACTATTTTCAACTTTATAATAGAGTTAGTAAAATGTCTCTAATAATGCAGAATATTCCAGATGATACTGTGACTCTGATATATGGAATTAGATTAATGAGACCAACAATAAAAATAGAACTTATTTATGTTGAGCTAATTGCAAATTACCATCTTCTCTAAATAAAGGTTTCTTCACATTCCAGGTAGCCTGGTTAATTTATGGTCACTGTACTTATGCTACTAAGTGAGAAATTTAGGCCAAAATGTTTTCAGATATTTGATTCTTACAACACACAATGGGAAGACAAAAACCAAAAGCCGGAATAATAAACACGTGCAAAAAACCCCTCTCCTAACCATTCCATTTTCTTTTCTGTTCTGTATTCTTTCCTGGTGTTATCTCATCAGAACTCCCAGCCATGCATTTGGGAAAACACTCCAATGCCTTGCTGGAATGGGTCTAAAAGGTTACATTTGCATGTTAGGGTGGTTCTTATTAAATGCCTGAAGCTAATTTTGATGGACAAGTGCTTCACATGGATGCCTTTGAAACCGTGATGGCAAAACCCTCTGCATCATTCTTCTTACTAGTCATAGTAACGTACTATGTGAGCATGCAGACAAGATGTACTGGTTAATAAATCCATCACCAGCGGAAGGCCTACCTAGAGCCATGATTTTAATAACATAACTTTATCTTTCACATCAATCTTCATATTAAAAGATGATTATGGAGCAAGAAAACACATGAGAACAAGTCAAGTATGTAAAGTCTTCCTTTTAATAAAACTCTTCATTCTTCCCTTGTCTTAGATGAGAAGAGCAGCAGGTTGCCTTGCCCGCTTCAGTAAAACAGGTTTTTTCCCTGTCAGAAGCATTTGGGTTATAGGACAATTGCATCTCCAATACTGGTGTATTTTGGTGGTAACTCATCACCTAGTCTTTCAGATATGCAAACTTCACATAAAAAACTTCCACCCACGCGAAAATATATCTCTGATAAGATTTAGCATCTTTGGGATAAAACTTACACTCTGAATAGAAAACCTGTGAGCCACCTATTTGAAAAAACAACACAAAATCCAAAACAAAACCAAAGCCCTTCCTTTTCCGTAGCAGATGAAGTCTATCCTGCAGAAGGCAGTCTGTATCCAATTTTTTATTTCTTTTTACACCTAATAAAGGGAAACTACCTTTTATATAATTCATTATTCTACTACCAAAGAGAATACTGAACTTGGAAAGTGCATGATCTCCACATCACAGTAAGGAAAAAAGATTCATGTGCAAAGAGACAGGCGTTCAGATTCGATAGCTCGTTACATCTCTGGGTTGCAAAGATATCAGGGTCCACCTGAGCTTTGTGCTCATGCTAATCTGCACATTCCCTTTTCCCCCTTCCTTCCCCAAAATATTACCTACTTGCCTTTAACAACAGAGGAGACACCTTCAACATGGGGACCTACTCTGCTGAACTCTAATATGAAACTTGTGGAATTAAACTGATCACAAAAATACTATAAATCAGCATTAGTCAGTCATTTAATTATTACACTCAGATTTACATAACAGGTGCTGTAGAAGGGTGATCTGAACACAAGAAACAGGAACACGCAAGGGACCGAAGAGAGAATTTGAACAGGTTCAGCAGAATTCCAGCTTTTTCCAGAAGAAAGGAAGATTCTGCATCAACTCAGGGGTTAGGCATAAAACTATTTTTAACAATATTTTTAGTGCACTGGAAGTGAAGAAAGCAAGACATCTTTCACACAGTTAGCCTCAATCTGAACCAAAAAAAACCCTTTGGAATTGGCTGCACAGGCCTTAACTATAGTCTATTACATTCATAATCCCAAACCCACCACATTCATGTTTCACAGACCTTTGCAGTTTCAGTTTGGACACTTTAGACTTCTGAGAATAGCCATGGCCATCTCCAAATGTTACTATAGGTACTTTCAGTACTGCTGACATATTTTAGGAATGACCAATAATGACACCTTTCTAAGATAAGAAAATTACTTTTTTTACTGTGGTCAGATCTTTCTCCAACTAATCAATCTACCTTGTACCTTGGGAAACAGTTCATATAAGCAACTGGGATGCATCAAACCTGAAAGGAAATGACTCCTCAGAACTTCATTGCTGGTGAAAACAAGGCTACAATAAACACACGCCTCAGCCACACACAGGAGAATTCCCTCCTGGAGACAACAGCTTGGAAAACAAGTTTGAAAAAGTTAAATTCAGTGTATCTAAGGAGTTCTGCATAACTGAAGTAACTCTCCTCATATAGATCCTAACATAGAGAACAAGGATTCTTAAGTATGAAGGAAGGCACTTTACCTTGTCACGAAAAAAAACTTTAAAAAAATCCCCAAATCAAAAAACTTCAAAAAAAATCTTTAAAAAAAAAAAAAAAAAAATCACACTTTGCTTAGGAGTCACTGAAGATCATCTCTGGCATCACTAAGTTTCCAGGTACCCACATCTTTCACCACTTCTTTAAATTTTCCTTTTTTTAATATGATTTTTCTAATATGCCTTAACTTTCTTATCTTTCTCTCTCTTTTTAATAGCATTTCCTTTATCAAAATTGGCACTAAGACCCACAATTCTCAAACATTTGAGGCCCTTGACCTGAGATCTACCCCAAATCCAAGAGTCTCCCAATTAATTTCAGTAGAGTTTGAATGTTTCCCTGGAACGCATAGCAATTCCATCCATCAGACTTCTGAAACACCCATAGCAGCGAACAAGTCCTCACGTCTCTCTGTGCTCTGGTGGGATTTTGCAGTCACGGATGCCAGGATCCCACCAGAACGCACTGACGTGTCTTTAGAACCATGACCCATTGAATTCACCCTGGTTTGGGACTTGTCACGCAAATGGTAAACATTGTAGAGGTTCTCAGAAACTTCAAGCCCAAGTTAAGAGGAAAGTCTTCCTTACAGCACTTGTAATTCTCGTCTTCAGTATTTTTATGGCTCTGGGACTAAGCTATTACAAAGCCCTGTAACGCTGTATTCTTCCTGTGATACTCTAAGCAAACAAGCAACTGATTCTCCACACCCTCTGTTTTTCAAGAGTCTGTAAGTATCTGGCTATACAATAAAAATAAATTTCCACCAGCAAGCTGAACAAAATCCAAGGTTTTAGCTAAGTTCAATCCATTTTAGGCCAATGCAAATACAGGAAATATAATACAGCTTAGCAGTGTAAAAGCATATAAAACCTACAAAATGTTTCTGGAGGCAGTGATCCATGCCAAAACGCCAAGAATAATATGACCAATAATACACATACAATTTTTTTTACATAGACAACACAAACCACAAGAGTCACATTCGTATATCTAAACTGGTATCACCAGCACTGCCTATTCCAGAGTACAAAGGAGATTAGTTAGACGCTACAACATACATATACATCAATAGTGAATTACAGCTGAGTGCAGCAAAGTGCTTGGCAAAAAGATACGCTTTAAGACAGCCAATTCAATAAAAATCGTGGGCCCAGATAGCCAGGGTCCTGGCTAATTTCTTCAGTCCTACAACTTGATAAACATATCAGTCTCAATCAGACTGCTGCCTTTGTACCGGGACCCATTATATGGAGTGCCAAGACCTCGAGCACTCTTTCAAGTCCCCAGCAACTCAACGGGCTTAAATAAATGGATGGCCCAATTATTTTAACATCTTGGCTTGTGCCTACCTTGTTCCTTGCTTGCCTGCTGGCTAGTACCATACACCTAGACCATGCTGGGCAGTAAGCAGGTACCTGAGAAAGGAGAGCAACCTCAGTGGGAACAGCAGCACTCAGTGCTTGCCTGCAACATGCCGAATGTGCTCATAACTTCCGTGATCAGGGGTATGTTCTTTCAACCAGTGCTTTCTGGAGGAAGCTTAACCAAACCTCTCCGACAGACAGAGATGGACTGAACCACATAAGCCCAGCAGTTTTGAAAGTTGTGGGTTTTGTCTGAGACCTCAGCAGAGCTGCATGCCCAAACCCATGTAGTACCTGCATGCAGAACACAAGCTCAGTTGATGCTGACTGGTACCATTAGTTCCTCTGTTAAATATTGAATGCCAATAGAATTGCAGCCTAAAGAATTGTAAAAAATACGGACTTTTCAAACAAATAAGCAAAGTCAACTTAAAGTAGTTTCCTGACAGCAGCGTCTTAATTGCAGTTATCCCATCTAAACTGCTCCAGACTGCCAAAAAGCTGTTTACAGATTGATTACACAAAAAACCAAGAAGTGGTAAAGTTCCCCTTTCCAGACGCCCTATCATCTGGCAAGAAGTGACCCTGAGCAGCTCCACGAAGAAGGTACCTCTAGGCACTGTTAGCTTAGCTGGCACAAACTTTGGGGGAAAAGGGGAAAAGGGGAAAAGGGGAAAAGGGGAAAAGGGGAAAAGGGGAAAAGGGGAAAAGGGGAAAAGGGGAAAAGGGGAAAAGGGGAAAAGGGGAAAAGGGGAAAAGGGGAAAAGGGGAAAAGGGGAAAAGGGGAAAAGGGAAAAGGGAAAAGGGGAAAAGGGGAAAAGGGGAAAAGGGGAAAAGGGGAAAAGAAAGAGTAGATGATCAGAGCTCCAAGGTGAAAGCTGCCAACACTTTCTTACCAGGGGGTAGAAAGCCATATGAGTTTAAATACTTTATGTTCAATGAGAGCTATGCCTTTAAACTCTTGGAACCGATGGTCCTTCAGGTTGCTGAAATTAAACTACACTAGCATTGCCAAAAAGCAGCAGCAGCACATGCCAACCGGTCAGTCCCCAAGTAGGCTGATAAAATCCAGCGCACGCAGACAGCAACACCGGCAGGATCCAGGCTACTGAACGGATGCGACGCTACAAAGAAGAGTAATAAGGCTAGAAAGGATGATTGTCTCCCATAATTTTAGGTAAATCCTGGAACAGAAGAAACAACTGAGCATGCGAAATAGATGTAATGTGACTGAATAGCATTACTGAGCTCCAAAGCTCGCATGCCAAAGGGATTTGAAATTTGCACGGGATTCGGGGCTGGTGCAAAACAGCATGACTCCACAACCACAAATCCTACTGTGTATTTGGCCCCTTACATTTAAATCTGAATGGTTACTGCATTATCATCTGCTTTCTCTTGTTCATATATATGTTAGAGATAAATATTTTCTCAAGAATATATTTCAAATTGCAGAAAAATGTCAGTTAAAGGTCAGAATTCAGCCTGTGAATATCTTCAGGTGTCTCCCATCTATGTCATAGAATCAAACAATGAAAGCTGAGCAAGAAAGCTACCAAATGGATCGCCACCCTAACTTTACACTACGTGCTATATTTGGTTTTGTCATTACATTGGTCTTTGGTTACCTTTAAAATTATATTAACCTTAATAAATACAAGATTATCCAATTTTGAGTGTGCATTTTGATTTGATTTGAAAGACTCCACACTTACAAACCTGCCTCTGAAATACTCCCATGTTTTGCTTTCAACGCAGAAGTTCGTTGCAGTGCAGCACTCTTCCAGAAGAGGAAATAAAAGACATCAACATACTCAGGCTGATTTCCTAACAGAACTACACCACCTGCAATCAAAACCAAAACCATTTACCCATGTTGTAGTAAGGGCAGGATCCTGGAGTAACCAATGCGTTAACCCTGAAGTAATGCTCCAGGAACTTCATAAGGGAAGGGAAGAGGAAGACAAAGTAATTACTGGGTTCATCAGAATAAAAATATATGTAGAAACAGACTAAGTTTTAAAACCTGAGGAAATAAAGACTATTTATATTTTAACCTATTTATAGTATTTTAGTATATGAAATATATATCCCTCTTTTTTTATCTGAGGTTTAAAGAAGCCTTCTGTCCTGCCACAGTCAAAGACTTATTTTACATCTTATCTAGAAGGCAGTAAGGCTACCGCATTTATTCGTGTACCACGTTGTATCGCAGACTCGGCTCACAAGGGGAATCCTTATACAAGCTGGAACACCACTGGGAATCCTTTATTAGCCATAGTATAAAATTATTAACTCTATTCAGATATATCCTTGCAAATTCCTGGAAATTTTTTTTCAGAGAATCTGAAAGTCCAAGCCTTCATCATGGAGGTTTTTTGGTGCAGAAAGGGCATTTAAATTCACCCTGGTACCACTTTCTAATTACATCAGAGGCCCTGAAAGACCCTTCCCCCTAAGTCATACAGGAAAAACTGGCAGAAATTCACCAACCTACAGTCATTGTTTCATCAACAAATGTTTTCCACATCAAACAAATCAAAGCATCATTATCAGCATGGTATGTGGGTTGTATTTATTGTTACACCAAATCCCATTCTCCTTGACTGGGAAAAGACTGAGCCCCCAGAGATCTTCCTCTCCTCGCAACCCTCTCCCAGTCTTCATCACTGTTTCTTTCCAGGTAGGTTTTCCACTCTGCACTTGTACACCAAGGATGGTGCAATGGCTATGCTTTCTTTTCCAAGGCCATGGTGCCAGGAACTAACGATATGTGAAATGTTCCATCCCTGCAGGTTTTCCTGCTCAAACATTTTCGAAATAAATAAATAATTAAAAACAATGGCGTGCACCACATTCCAGCCCTGAATTCCCGAAGCAGCTCAGGTCCTTAAACTGAATAATTTGCCTCAGCTTGTGTATTGCAAAACCCATTCAGCAAAAGATTATGGGCCTTTAAGTGCCATCCAGGCCTGAAATATGACTCTAGGGCTTTAGGATGTCAGAATTGAGAATTGCTAGTGAATATTCTGTTCTGGCAATACTAAAACTACCGTTATTTAGCAATGCGGGAGGAGGCAAATGGGGGCAGGGGAGAGAAACAATCTGACAGAAGGGAATGACTATAACTTAGCAGAAACAGAGGTGCAGTTTTCATATGTGGCCACATGAATTCTTTATGGAATAAAATGCATTTGTGAATCAAAAAGCGGATGCAGATTTATATTCCCACTTAAATCTGCCAAAAGCAAGTAAATGAATACTGAGAGCTCATTTTAGTTCAGGAAACAATTTATGAGGATACGTGGGTGGGTGCAGGTACTCTACATGAACAGTCTCAAGGGGAATTAGCAGCTGCTTCTGCTCCTCATAACGAAGAATAAATAGACTAAACTGAAAATTAGCAGCACCTCATTAAATGTAAAACCATCCACATATAAAGCAGCTAGGACTCAATCCTTAAAAAATTCAGAAAGTGCAGTGTAACATGAAAGCCAAAGGAGCTTTTGTCATTCCATCACAAATTATTTAGGCTTAGATTGTGGCATCAAGCCAAAGCTCAGAGATGGAGCAGTTGTAAGCCACTTTCCCTGGTGAAAGCTGCCTTCTGACCTCTTACATTTTAGCCCTCTTCAGCACTTCATAACCTCTGTCTCACACCCCCCGAGTCCCCACCTCCCTTCCCTGGTGCAAGTTCACATCTGTACTGAGGAGAGTCGGTCCTGTGGACCATGTCCAGTCAGTGCTTAGTGAATACTAGTAAATCCCATTATCTCCAAGAAAGCCTGGATACTCCCAGGAAAGTTTGGGCAATGCCTTTGAGGCTCCTCCTGTAACTGCTCCTCACTGGAGGTCCGCTCAGGACCTGTAAATGCACCCACATGCCTAATACAAATCTATTTCCACAGGTTTTGCATGCGTAAATGGAAATTTGGTACCAAGACAACTTTGAGTATCTGCAGCTTCCACTCTTTTAGCTCCACCTCATCTTCTCTCTTCTTTCCTACACATTAACACAGGCAGAACTGCACACAAGCTATGCGAACTCATATGGCATTTTGCAAGCAGCACCAGTGGAGCAGCTCAAGTTTAGAACCACACAGCAACAACATTAGCACACATGCAGTTTGAATGGTATGGCATCTGAAATTGTACTTGAGTCCCTCCCATTCCTTTTCAGATCACAATTGTAGAATAGTTTGGGTTGGAAGGGCCCTTTAAAGGCCATTTAGTCCAACCCCCTGCCATGACCAGGGACATCTTCAACCAGATCAGGTTGCTCAGAGCCCCATCCAACCTGACCTTGAATGTTTCTGGGTATAGGGCATCTACCACTTTCCCCAGGCAACCTGTGCCAGTGTTTCACCAACCTCATCATAAAAAAATTTCTTCCTTATATCTAGTCTATGTCTCACCTCTTTGGGTTTAAAACCATTACCCCTTGTGTCCTGGTTTCGGCTGGGATAGAGTTAATTTTCTTCATAGTAGCTAGCATAGTGCTGTGTTTTTGGATTTAGTGCTAGAAGAATGTTGATAACACGCTGATGTTTTTAGTTGTTGCCAAGTAGTGCTCAGACTGCTCAAGGACTTTTTGAGCTTCTCCTGCTCGGCCAGGTGCATAACAAGCTGGGAGTACAGCACAGCTAGGACCCAAACTGTCCAAAGAGCTATTCCATACCATATAACGTCATGCCCGGGGGGGGGGGGGGGGGGGGGGTTAGTCAGTCGGTCGGTCACGGGGAGAGTGATCGCTGCTCGGGGACTGCTTGCAGCTTGGGACGGGCTGGGCATTGGTCAGTGGGTGGTGAGCAATTGCATTGTGCAGCATTTGTTTAGTATATTCTGTTATCATTCTCATTATTACTATTATTATTATTTTCTCTTATTAAACTGTCTTTATCTCAGCCCTCGGCTCTAACCTTTCATTTTCTTTCCAATTCTCTCCCCCATCCCACTGGGGGGGGGGGGGGTGAGCGAGCAGCTGCGTGGTGCTTAGTTGCCAGCCGGGTTAAACCACGACAGTCCTATTTTGGTGTCCAACGTGGGGCAATAAGGGCTTGAGATAACGACAGACTAACTAGAGAATACTAAGGCATTTATATCTATTAAACAGTTGTGGGTCGTGATTGGATTCACTTGTTCTCGATCTTAGCTTATCCGATCTGCACCATGCTCCCTCCTTTGCTGTACTTGTTAAAAGTTGGTGTTGGTTTTTGCAGTTTGCTATGCTCTGCGGTGACCAGACATGTTTTGCTTGGGAGACTTGTTATTAAAACAATGACCTTGAGCTTTATCTGGTATTTGGGTTTTATGTCGAAGTCTGTACTGCACTTTGGCTACCACCTTGCGGGGGAAATTAGCATTTATACATTAGACTCTGAAAAGTTTGTTGTGGAGGAAATGCCTTCTTTGATGATGGTTCCTCCTTTATTACAATAACTTTTCAGTATCTTGAACATCCTTGGATAGTTAAGATATATCTGTTGATATCTATTTGGAATATTGTTAAACCACAACAGGCCCTGCTAAAAAGTCTGTCCCCACCTTTTTCATAAGCCCTGTTTAAGAATGTTTCCCTCATTTTATCTTTAAGCTCCTTTAGGCACCAAATGAAAGTCTCCATAAAGGGGTGGAGAAATCTCCAACTTGATGGATAGTCACAGGTCTGAATTCCAGTAATCTTTAAACACATACTTCTACTGTCATAACTTTCGAGGATGTCTCAGGTCAGGCTCGTAAACTAAACTACTACAGTTACTGTCATGTTTGAAACTCCAGGCCTCCTTGAGCTGTTTTCTGTGTTCAAATCACAGTGATTTCATCACACAGGTGGTTAAGCACTGATCACCCAGTTCAGAGACAGACATAACAACCAGGACCATATATTTGTCTTACAAAAAAACAACCCTTCTTAACTCCTTGCCATGGCAGAGATTGCTCTCTAGTCTGAAAGAGCTCTGCCAGTAGACTGTTTGCCAAGAACAAGCTCTGATCCATGGTTAGTGCCAGAGGAAGGGCGGTGCCAGGTAAGTCATCCTTGGTACTGTGCCATTTAGGTTTTCCTTGGAGAACCAATATCCAATCACTCTGCTTGAGATTGGATGGGAATCACAACACAAAGCGGCTCTTAATCTACTCACAATTAAGAGACTTAGAAGAGACTGAAACACATACAACTATCAAGAAAAGCTGAGATAGAGAATACACTAGGGTTTACAGCCAATATTAAATTAGTCTTCCTAAGAGAACCAGTAACTCTTAATTTTATATGCTTATAAACAAGGAAGTCATTAAATTGGCTCAGTTCTGACTGCATATTAAATAGAATGAGGAAAGATAAGATCTTTGACTCAACTTTCCTGTATTACTGTTGTTTTGAGTTTTCTTTCAACTCCCTACAATAGGCTTTTAAGAAGACTGGGTTTTGACATTATTTCCTGACACTGATGCATCAAAGAAGTTAATAACCTAGAAGAGGCATCAAGGGGAAGGTGCATCTTACAACCTCCTAGTCATTACCAGCATCCTGAGGTGATAGAGAAAGCTAAAACTGTGCCAGGTCCTTTATGGAGCAGTTCCAAGATACACAAGTGAAATGTCCTTACTAGTCCCAGTTGCATGGTTTTATTGGGATGGGAGCAGCAGAGGATCAGATGTGAAAAATATGAGCTACTGTCAAAACCACCTCTCTCTTTAGTAACTCTTGGAAGCTGTAGATACAACAGTGTGAGATGACAGAGTATGAATGCTAACGGGCCATAAAACAGAGTTGAGAGATGGCGATTTCGCGCTGTAGCAGAAGGAAAGTTTCTCTCCAGTCCAAAGACATCTTCATTACCTAGATTCACGCTGCATAAACACCACATGTCTAAACAGACATGATGAGAATTAAAGAGCAGCTTAAAACCATCCCTTACGTAAAACATATGTAAAAAATTCTGTAGCTTTGTATTTTAGCAATAAATATTTCAGTTTAAGGAAATGGCGACAGATACTTATGGTTTGAGTTTCCAAATATTTAGAGACACAACTTTACTGAGCCCTGTAGTTAATGTTATTGAAGTCACCTACTGCATACTAATATACTCAACTGGCTGAGTGTTTGCAGGATGAGACCCTTTACTCATTACATTCATAAATATGAAGGCCAGCAGGGACCACTACAGTCTGGGCTGACCTCCTGCATAAAACAGGCCATCAAATTTCAAATGTAATATAATTAGGGTTCTCAGGTTTAACTGATAACAGCAGCAAATACCCCACGGAGACTTTAAAAATGTGTCAGGCAAATTTACACATAGAAGGTATGCTTTGATGTGTGTCACTGAAACATCACCAGAGCTAAGCTCATGCATGCCCAGAAGTTCCTGGATTTTTTTTTTTTAAGCTATTCCTGACAGTCTTCCTGCTTCAGGGAAAGCTGCAAGGACTGTTTATTGTTCTTGTCTCCTTTCTTAATATTTTTAAGCCCCTACTCCAGGCAATGGCCTAAGATATTTTTCTTTTTGTTATTTACTTGCCTGAAATGACTGTGAATATGGTGCCTGAGGGTTCTGCAGGCTCTCCGAGGACAGAAACTGACACAGCATTTTTTATTTTTTAACTCTCACCAATATCAATAGCCTCAATTATGTTGGTTTTTCTCTCCTTTTTAATTACTTTTAGCTAAGTGGGCTTGAAAGAAAATCCTCCAATTAACCCTTGCTAAGATATTTCAAATTTTATTAGTATTTAAGCCATTGAATCACTTATGCCATCACCCAAATTGGCTGTGCTACATTTTTCTCCCCAGTGAAAAAATTATTCCTCGATAATCATTAGTGTCATCAAATTACAATTCCATGGAGAGCCAGATCATATGAATATGCCACTGAACATATAATTGTAAAAGATGAATGGCAAGCTGCCCCAGACTTGCTGGGGTTTGAGTTTATCTATTTTGGTATATTTGCCTGTCTTGAGGCTTTTGGTAATATTTTGTGGTTATTCACAGGAAGGTTGAAACTTCTTTAAGGAATCGATAAATGAAAAAAAAAAGTCTCACTTTTTTGGTACAAGCTCATTCTTCCACAGCGATACTACTGATGTGCAACTGCGAGTAACAGAAATCTTCAGCCACATACTAGCAGGGGCCAAACCACAGTCTGAGCTCAGCCTAACCCATATCCTGCATCAGTGAACAGATACTGAAAACCATTTTTCAGGGTAATCATAAGTTTGTGTGACACTGAGCAGTAAGTGTTATATTTAGGTAAGTGATGTATGCAATAGCATCATAAGACATGAGATACACGATATTTCCCCTGTGGAGGCACTGATGCTTTGGGCAAGAGTTTGGAAGCTAGCATAGAGTTGAAAGCAGCAAAGCCATGTAAATTATATTAGTTCCCATCCATTAAATATTCATGAACATGGGCTGATATTCATGAATTTGGCTCAGATCAAGCTGCCCTGACTGACTGGCTTCGGACTTCTAGCCAAACAACTCTCACAGCTAAATGTTTTCCTAAATGTGACGTGATTTATTTAAGGAGATGTTTTCAAAATGATCCAGTTACCGAGACTTTATGTATCGCATTGCAGCTTTAAAAACTTGGCGCCCTCCCTTCCCCCCTCCAAATTTGCCCTGGTTATGAACTCTAGGAAGCATGGTTTATGGTGGCACTGCTGAGACACAGCTTCAGTGAGGCTACAGTGGTGCTGTCAGGTGCTGCAGCCAATTACCTCAAGTGAAAGTGTTTTAAGAAAGGCAGCACTTTTTGTCAGGACCAAAATGATTTCCAGCCTCCAGTTCATTGTTTCAGAACCAGAAGCACATAACTCAGAAACATTAAGCATACAGTAAAAACATCACATGTTGATTTACACATACATATTGACTAACACTATCAGTGGAGTATTTACCTTGATCAATATTATAAGATGTCTCAAACTAGTCAATAAATGTTTCCATTCACAGGCACATGCTGATCTGTTCGCTGCTCATCTCCTCTGCCCCAGTGAACGAATTTGGTAGGAACATTTTGCTACCAAACATCTTCCTATCTCCATTTGCATTCAAGAGCCCGTTTCTCAAATTAATGCTGCAAATATTTTATAAACTGCATGTACAGTCACCTGTGCAAGTTCTACATATAAAAACATTTTTGGGAATTACCACTACGGGGTAGACCTGGGTACTCTGTGCTAATGAAGAAACACAGAAGTTGCAACAAGTTGTATCCAAGGAAAGTTCCTTTTCTGACCCGCAGCAAGTAGAGATTTCTGTTACACACCAATTCATCCCATCTCCAAACCCACTGCAATAAGCTGTAATTCCAAAGTTGCAGTAACTAATTTCAGGCGTACCTGTTCCTTTCCTTCATTATGAACTCCCCGCATCTCACTACTTTATATCATTCCTATTTCTGTGATGTTGTTTTACCTTCATGGTAAGTGTTATCTGAGCCATCAGCCACCATGTTATTTGAAACACTTCATAAGCGAAGGAACAGATTTGTGTTTATGTAGGCTGTACCACCTAGTCAGCAAAAAATTTTAATTCTAAATCCAAACAGCACTGGGCACATTGCAGCCTCAGTTAGTGCACTGGGCTATGAAAGTTATGGACAGACTACTTCACCTCCAATAATTTAGTAGGCAAATTGCATTGCTATCATTTACAAGTGCCTAACAAGCAAGTTATGGTATTTCTAGAGGGAAGTATCTGCTTGCTTTAAGCATCTTCATATACTCAAACATAAACACAGTCTAAAGACAAACACCACCAAAATGAACCAAGTCACTTTACTGTTTTAATAGAAATCTTTGTTATTGTTGCAGACTCGGCCAAAGCTTTAATTCACGTGTCCTGATGAGCTGTGTACAGACACAATCCCATGGCTAACAGATGCAGTTTTTATGGCCAGCATGTTGTAACACAGTTGAGTCAGCATGGGAATTTGAAGTCATCTTGCTAAACCCCATCACTAAAAAGTGCCTATGCTTTGCTTGGACACCTACAGAAAACTAACGTTGCTTTTGCACAAGCAAGTCAGACACAAATTGAATAGGCTACTTCCCTCAACACAACCACATAGTTTCTTTCACTGATAACAAGCACAGAGATTAACAATGGATCTATGTAGGCATAAGCCTAATTTTCAAGCATATTAAATCCTGCTACTCCCAATGATATTCCCATGAAAAATTAATTTGGTCTGTCTAGCAATAAAATATTCCCCAATTCTTTGCAGCCCATATGCTTCACAGCATCTAGGCATTTTCAGGCTCTCATCAGGCAGTAGCTGTGTACTCCTGCCTCCCTTCCATGGCAGACACTCCTGTCCATCCTGACCTTGTGCCAGGAGGGCGCTCTATGCCTTCAGGCTGAGGATTCTTGATGGAATTTCACAGCCTTGGCAGCTGCACTATTTTAGAAGGACTCAGAAAAATTAAGTCTCCTCTGTCTTTTCTCCCCAGCTTGGCTTTGTTGGTGATAATTCTTGATAGTCTCATTTTTATCAGATTTCAGGCTGACCAGGAATATCTTGCCAAGTGCTACCAGGAAAATTGCTCTATCGGTGTTCACAGAAAAAAAACCCCAAAGAATACTTAATGCTCCAATGTTTTGTCTAAGATGCCATCTTGAAATTATGGTCCCTCCTGGAGCTCTAGCCAGACAGGGAGCCACTGCCTCTGAAAGCATTTAGTCTATGAACACAACCTGGGAGTTTTGTGACAAGACCCAGCCAGGAAACTAAAGCTTAAACAAAACTATCTGGGACCATAAAATCCCTTTTTTTTCTTTGAAGGGTTAGACATTGCACACATCAAAATGACAAGATATCACATTTCTTGTAAAGTATGTCACACCACTATCCTTGCATGAGCTCACTTTGAAGCCATGTGAATCATGGGATTTGAATACACATTTTGTTTGTGGGGAGGTTTTTTGTTGCTGTTGTTTCTGACAGGCAAGAAGCAGCTTTCATACAGTATCAGTGTTAAATTGCATAGCTTTCCTCCTCAAACTTTTTCTCCTGGTCCTACTTGTTCTTCCAAAAGACACATTTTCTATCACCTCAAAACTGGCTACTTTCCTAAGCCACCCATCCCTGCTTCAGATCAGAAACGGGCTGAGCTGATCAATACTGGCCGCCGGGCAGCGCAGTGCTGAGAACACAAAGCTCTTCAATCAACTTGAGCTCTTGGAAGCAGCAAGGACACCGACATGAGTAGTAGTTTGTGGAACTGCCCCCTTCAACTTCTTCTTAATCTACTTTAACAAACCTCCTTATTTCCCCTTGATTTAAGGGACCGTTACACACTGTAGCTCTCAGATACATTAGCCTGCAAGTGAGGGTAGAGAGGATTGATAAATCACAAAAATGGATTTCACGAGGGATAATTTACGTGGGTGGGGGAAGCACGTTCCTTGGGTGTCCTGGGGAAACACAAAGGGAATGCTTCATAAATCTTGAAAACCTTTGTTTATGAATTAGGTTCTAACTTCAACTGATTTTACAACTGTAAAATGAAAACTATTTATACCTAATGGAATTAACTCTTGCAAAAGAAAGATTTACCTATTCATAAATTAGAGTATCCTTTCCCTTCACATCACATTACTTGCAAATAAAAACTATTTCCTGCTCAACTACTGTGCAGCAGCAGTGCCTGAAAGTACCGTGTATTTATTATATGCAGAAGTTGTATATATTATATAGCATACGCAGCAACAGAAACATTCTGGCCCAAATCTCATCAAGACCTTCAGTTTAGTTTTGGTAAAAAAAAATTCTACTTTTGCAGTTTTTAATGAGGAAACTTCAGTCGGATCTCCTTGCCAGAGACTTGTCACTTCAATATCTTTGGATCTTTCCTCACTTTTGAGCTAAAAGCAGAAAAATCATCCAGATTTAGCAAAGCACAAACCAAGAAAAACTAAATTACAGTTTAATTGGGTGCCTATGCTAGATACTTGGCAACACATCGACAAATCTGAGGTCTGAATCTTCAACATCTATACACATCATGAAATCATTCTGCCAGCAGTATGGAGTGAAAAGTGGCTATAAAATGCTCCCATATCACAAAGGTAATAGCTCACAGCACAGCAGGTACTAAATCCAGTATTAACTACTTATTGCACGGGGGGGGAAATGGGCTAAAAATACCTTTTAAGGAGGAATAGCAAATTCCAAACCTCTTATTGGGGCTTAACTACAAGTCTGCTCACAATTACAATTCAGAAGGCAACCAGGAAGGAATGGGGCAAGGAACTCAGCTTACTCTGATCATAAAGATTAACCCCAGAAATCATTTTGAGGAAGAAAACCCAAGGTAATCTTCCAGGTGACTGGGAAGAGTATCTCTTCCCATTTAGCACAGAGGAAGACTTGTCCTGCAGCGCAGGCACCTAAGCTAGGTGGAAGGATGCAGTCTCACAAGCCCCTCCAGGTACTACTATACACCTACTGGTGCGTATATTCGGGGATACTCTCCCCTTTATTTGGAACCTGGCCCCACACAGAGTCAGCCACATGCTTGTGATTAAACATTGGAAATAATCCTTTTTGACCTCAGTGAAGCTACGCCATGTGTAAATCTTTGGGGCTAGGCTGTAATCTGCTTGCTGGCTTGCTCATTCTCATTCCTGGAGATGTGGGAGTGGGAACTAGAAGACTTGGAAAGGACAATTAAAAGTCTCAATAGTCAAGAGGTCCACTCTGTTGTTTTCAGTTGCCATAATTACTGTGGAAGCATCTTGGATAAATAACAGTCAGACCCACAGCAACTGGCTTTTGCATGCAATGAGGTTATGAATCCTGAGGCGTCTTCTAGAGCACCAAGCACAGCTTTGCTGGAGCGTCGCTGAGCGACGGGATGTGGCTACAGCTGTACATATCCTCCTACTTCTGCCCCAAGTCAAATTAAGGCAACATTTGCCCCAGATACCAGGTAATGCCTCAAATTAGAAGAGATGGATTTGTTCTCTAGACAGAAGACTCCTTAATACAAAATAATTTATGTGTACCCATATAACAGGTGTTTAATCTGCGACAGTTTTTCTGGCCAGTGGAAATTCTATAGCATTCTTTCTTCCTTGTCACCGTTATAATACTTTTAAATGTTGTTTTTCTTTCCCTCATTAAAAGGAAAACATTTCTCAGAAGCAGTAGTGGGCTGTTAGGGCTATAAAACAAGTTTGCACAGACATGTAACACATTGAGCCACAAGACACGACAGAGCGTGTTTTATGGGGCAATTAATACTTGCCTTGGGAGCACAGTGAGGTATGAAGCACTGTCAAACACACCCTGGTACATCAGAGTGCGACCTGTAAAGCCACATTTTGCTTCTTGAAAAATAATTATGGAATTAGATTTTTAACTTGCACCAGTTAAAGAACAGAAGCTTCCCACCAAGAGCCAAGCTCAGAGTGCAAGACCAGCAGGAAGGAGTACGAACAGCAGAATACACCAGTTTCTAACCCACGTTCATATTCTGTGGCCTTGATTTTGGGGTTAACATTGCTGTGTTCACTGGTACGCCCTCGTTTCCCTGACCTCTCCTGTTATGGATCTTATTCCACAGTTGGTTCTGGGTTGTTACAGGTATTTCTCAGCACATTTCTTGTGTGCATTTTGGTGCTGGCATTCATACAAGCGCAGGGCACAGGGATGTCACATTATCTGCAGTAGTTACAGCCCTGTTAAAATAGCTGGCCATGGTGCACATTCATATTTTATAGTCCTTATTTGAACATTGGCTTTAGCTGTTTCAGGGTTTGGAGTAGGCAGTTGCAGTTTGGCAGGGGGTAATCCTAGAGAGCCTTCCCCTCTCCCTGTGAAAGGGAGCCAGGCTGTCAGATTTATAAACCACCGCCAGTCTCACAGTGTGCACAGGCACAGCAGAGTTTCCACAACTGCTTCAAGTTTCCAGCAACAGTCTGACTCCCACCGTGCTGCACAGTGCTGGCTCTTACCACTCCTCTGGTATTTCAGGAGAGCCCAGCAGGGCTAAAGAGACCTGGAGCAGCCACAGCCAGCATCACCTACCTATTCCACCGCTGCCCTGTGAGGATGCTAAGCAAGTGTCAGCTAGAATTACAGGGACAGATTCATTACACTTTTAAATTGCACATATAACTAATAAATGGAAAACACAGACTATACTTTCTCTGTTACTTTCTAATTTTTGCTTTGTTTACAGAAAGTTTTATCTTTAATTAGCATGCAAAGCTTCTGCCGCCATCTTGAACCATGTGTCTGTAACAGTCAGGCTAACGGGGCAGTGGGTGTTCACTGCAGCACAGAAGCACAAGGAGAGGCTCTCAGGGAATGGCACTGATAACTCTGCCCATCCAAGTCCATGTTGTGCCAAATCCCTACCCCAGGAGAGAGGCGAGCACTGCTGCACCCAGCCTTCTGACCAAGACATGGCTGCCAGAGCTGGGAGGGAAAGCCCAGTTGTAAAAGCTGGCCAGATGGTATTGCAACATGTGAACAAGTTGTCCCCCTGCATAACTGGAGTTTACACACATTTCCTCCAGGTACCACTTTCCAATGGAAGAACTGACAAGGCTCCATGCAATTCCATGTACAACTGCTGCCACACAATCAACCCCAACACTGGAGACACTATGCTGAAGATGGTACGATAGGAAAATTGGAATGAGGGCTTCATGAAATACTAGCGGAGGTGAGAAATGTTCCTATACATAAATGCACTCTGAAAGCAGTGCAGGGTAATAGCCACCAGTTAAAGCTCAGATGCTGAAACAAAAAGGAAACACTGCAGACCAAAACCAACTAAACTTACTTACAGAGCAGTAAGTACTATGCAAAGCACAAGTAATTTGTTCCTCATCACACGTATCACAATGGGAATGAGAAGGAAGAACAAAGTTACAGAAGCCCCAAGATTCACAAGGGATGTCACAAGGTATGCCAGGTCCCTATAAGTGGTTCAGAGCCAGATCCTCAACTGCTATAAATCAGCACTGCTCTACAAAGTTCATACTTTTATCAAAACCAAGGCCCTGGACTTTCATGCCTCCAGTTGTGATTCTCACATGCTGGTGTTTTGCAGATTAAACCACTAAAGCAGTGAAAAACCCTGTTTTCTCTGGAATGTCACGTAGATTCATTTGTTAGTCTTATTGTTTGAGATCTACATTTTCTGTTTTGTTTTTTTTTAAAAAGCACTTTTAAAATGCAAGGTTCTTTTAAAAGCATTAGAAAAAAGCTTAGAAGAAATAGCCTTTGGTATGAGGAAACAAGCTACACTGTCTCCAGCATTTCTTTAACCACAAAGAATTTTTTCATCTGAAAGATGATTTGATGGGAATGGGGGTGAATGCAAAAATGTTAAAGTATCAATTGTAGCCATGTCTCCTGGATTTTAAGTTTACCCAGTTCTTCACTAATTTATCACTGTAGCAGAGACCTTACATCTGAAGTTTGCAATGCGAGTCTGTCATACCTTTTCCAGCTCTAATTTCTAGGCTGGTTTTAAGAATCTCCTATAGCATATACTAGCACGAATGCTCTTATGTCAGATGAAATACATAAACAGAGGTGCAGAGATAAAGGATCTGCATAGCAGAATGCACCGTTTTATTTCTCTCAAAATGGAGATTAATCTTAATGCAATGTAGGTATCAGTATAGTTACATATATATCAATATTTCTCCAAAATAATATTTAAATATCATGTTATAAACTAAAGCAGTAGAGAAAGCAAATATTCCAGAGAAGGAATCAGAGATTTAACACATTAAAACTGTTTTTCTTGCAATGTGCTCCACTGTCCTGCAAAACAGGTAACACCAATCCTACATTTGAAAGAGATGTTTGGAAAAAGTTGCTAATAAAATTTCTGTTTTTCTTGGTGAAAAGAGCCTTAAAAACAGGGACCATTGAATTCCTTTATAGCTGAATTCACAATTCAGTTCGTACCACGTGTGTTGGCTGTTGGTACCATTAATTCTTTACTGGCACATACTTTGGAAAAGTTCCCAAAGAGCTGCTCGCAACTCTGACCTGACGTGGTACACGCAAGTAACTATATGTCTGGTTAATGTAGAGGGCAGCAAACAAAAAGATAAAGTATATTTTCAGTCCATAGAAGAGTTTTTGCTCTGCTTTTCCAAAAAGCAAGGCCAGGTTTTGGAGACCTCAGCACCTTCCTCCTATGACACTAATGGCCAGACTCTCCAGGGAGGTTTCTCCCAAGTCCAGGCTATGATCTCAACACTTAAATGCCAGGTCAGCCTCTGACATCTGGCCCATACATCTGCCCTGAGGGTTCAAAATTCCCCTATTATTACCTGCAAGGCTGGAACAAGTTTCTGGGATCCACAGAAACAATGTCAGAGATATTTTACACACTTCTGAATTGCTAGGACAAAATGCTACTTACCAAATTCAGCAATCCTGCATCACAGATGCTCATTTAACAGTGACTCCTTACAGCTACGAACAACTATCTCCACACGGTTACCTAGACCCCATCCTCAGTCACTAAATTCAGTGCAAGCTTACTTGAGGTAAAGAATCAGGTATTAACTTCATGATTCAATAGTGTTAATGCTTTTAAGTAATGCCGGCATGAACAACCTCCACTTGGCCAAACACTGAAATTCAATCAAGAAATTTAGAGAAACACCGAACTCCTTCCAAACTAGCGTAAAACTTCAACAAAAAATGGATGCTTTGACTGTTTGGGGTTTTTTTTTTACTCTTATCATCCACAGGAAAAAAGGCGGCTACATGCTAACATTGGTCATCTGTTCTTGCTCATTTCTACTGAACTTTTATTGATGTCTAAGATGTTTTCTTTATAAAACACACAGGCAGAACCTCAACTGAGGCAGGGCTTCTTGTCCTGGGCTCTATCAATACTCATTTTGTAATGGGATGCAGAAAATTGTATCATTCATCCACGCTAATGGGACATTTTATGGTCTGAAATACCAGTTACCCACTTGAGCCCCAAACCTCTCTGCCTTGAGATCAAGAGCTGCACTTCTTCCCAATGAGGTTCCAAATCTGCTCCTGCGATGGGTACAGGACCACTGCTCTGTGCTTTAACAAGAAGGGAGACAGGTCCATCCCAATTACATTCCTGCTTTCAGAGCAGTCCTAGCATTAGTAGCAAAGAAGCCAAGTACCATGTTTGCAAAGCCTG
Organism: Gorsachius magnificus; assembly: GCA_034008185.1. NCBI lineage: Eukaryota > Metazoa > Chordata > Aves > Pelecaniformes > Ardeidae > Gorsachius > Gorsachius magnificus. The sequence goes on along the minus strand of CM067088.1, from coordinate 28,504,850 downwards.
GGATTGCTGGAGATGTTTGCTTTTAGTCTTAAGTTTATTTAACCATTCCCCACCTTTACATCATCTGGGGCTTCCATATATAGACAGGAGCTTGTACGCCAACCTCTACTGGTAATAGCAAGGGTACAAAGATAGTGCAAGTTTCCAGATACAGGTATTTGTCTCCATTAATCTGCCACCACTGCTCACTAATCACAGTAACATTAAATAGATGTCAAGGAATATCAATTTCTTAGATTTCTGAGGTCCAATTAAAACATAAGATGTAGGCATAACAATTCTAGTACTCTTTCGTAATGAGTTAGCATCTGCATTCCTCCTGTATCCCATTAGATATTTTCACACATATTAGAGATGACACTGTGTACTAAGAAGGTCAAAACTTAAAGAAAACTGTCCAAGAACACTGAAAACACTGGTGTCATTTGACATAATTTACAGCGCTAAAGAGCTGGGGAACAGGAAAAGGTTGATGTAGTAATAACATTAGCAGGAACTATAGTCCATGCAAGCCAGTGCTAAATAAAGTGCCAATCAATAGCTCTTTTATTAGTAGGTACAATCAATGTACAGCAGGCAGGCCTGGCCAATTAAGCTTATCGACTGACCAAAGAGTAGCAGGAAACATTCTTTCCTCAGTTTTGTTTTCCTTTCTGTAAGTGAGAAATGAGCTCCAGTTTTATCACTGGATTCCCACCAAGGCATCTCCAGGAGTTCCTGTAGAGTGGAAACGCTGACAAAAAGCAGGCTTGAGCTATCTTGGTACCCTTTAACCTAGGGTCAGCCACAAGAGCCAATATAGTCAAGGGTCACTTCAAAGTAACTTTTTTTTTCCTAGTGACTGTACGAAGTAAAAATGTCATTCTTCTAGATGAAGGGGAGAGAACTGGTAAAAGAAGAAAGCACAATCCCTTAGCAAGGCTTAACCATTAACAGTCCTGTAAGACCTTAGGAAATTAAGCCTATTTGTTTCTAATTCATGTATGCACTGCCTGAACTCAGTAAACCTCCCAGCGTGGAACAACTTGCATATCTTTCTTGGAGGAAAAAAGCCAAAACTACAGCTCCAGTAAAAGTTAAACAGAATTTCAGTCTCACACTGTAAAGGCTGCTGAAAGTAACAGGAGCTTTAATGTTCAACTGTGACTAACCGTGCAGATGCAAATAGGATATTTATCCACAATACCACTCTCCCGCCCTGCTCTGATCCCCCCCTTCCTCTGTTATCTCTTTCAAAAGGAAAAAGTTAGAAGACCAGATAAGATGTGGGTTCTCAGCATGATCAAATAAACACTGTGTGGTGGTCACAGGGAAAGAAAACACATTGTAGGAATGAATGGTAAAGATTACATTTTACAAAGAATCACATACAGAATTAGCAGCCCAGATGCCGATTTCTCATTGATGTCAGGTTAGATGGGATTTCTGTGGCCTGGCTTCTCACCAGGCAGAGTGCTGCATCCATCCCAGCAGTCAATCAGGCTACATCAATCTGCTCCTTTCAGGGTCTGATCTTCCAACTTATTATTGGAATTTAGTGAATACAGCATAGTTCACCAGGTTTATATCCCGTCAGGTCTGGCATGTTCAGAGCTTTACAGGTATTTGACACCTCAAAAAACTTGTGGGGAGGAGGGGAGAAATTCTCAGCATGTTTGACTACAGGCATACAGGCACTACAGAACAGGCCAGTTTTCAGCTTCCTTTCAGACAGCTCCCCAGCTGTATCCAATTCAGAAAATATTTTAGCAATCTGCAGAAGTCACCTGAAGTGGCAGTCAGACAATCCATTGCTAAAGCTACAGGCAAGCACATCACTTCTTGTATTTATGTTGTTCGCCCTTTTCTTTTGCTCACATATGATAATTTAATCTGGAAGACTTAAAAAGAGCCAATCAAGTAACACTGAATCCTACCCAAATGTCACAAAGTTCAGTCTTCCCTACTGCAAATCAAAACATCTGACTGCACAGACTGCAACTCCACTGGGTGTTGCATGATCCTACTTTTAGCACCATGGCCTCTGCTGAAATTCATTAGTCACACGTGCACAAGTTGCTTTAATTCATTAGAGAAAAATCAACCTAACACAGTAACCCATTTACTCAGTTTTGCTTGCCTACATTCATGAGACATTAATTACCGTAACTCCTGGCCCACTATATTATAACAGTTTAAGGGGGAAAACAAGGCAACAAATGAAGTGAGAGATAAAAACCATCGAGCAGACATTTCCTTTTGGCTTTTTACATAGGAGCTTGCAGAAGACAAGACAGGAACTTAGCTTCAACAGCACTAACAACATTAAGGAGTAGTATAAAGTAATCCAGTTTTTTGGAAGTGTTTATCAGTCAACCTCTCTGGTTCAGCTTTCCAGGAACTCAGAGGTTACAAAACTTCTAAGAAAGTCAGACCTTCAACCAAAAGCAAGAGGAAAATGTTTGGCTTCTAAGATAGAGAAGCAACCTCAGCTATTTTGTCCAAAAGAAAATTTTGTCCAGGTTTTCCCAATTTTGTCCAGAATCCCTTTCCCAAATCAGATCTGGCTACCACTCTCAGAGAGAGTTTGGGGTGTCTTTTGGATCAAGGTGGTTTGCTCTCTCACATCCTTAAACAGTTGACAAGTCAGACCCATACATTCTGCCAGAAAATACAAAGAAAATCAATGACCTGGGCTCACTGCTTTACATCGAGCACAGGCCGTTTCTGGGGAAGGTATAGAATCCCTATTCAGTACATTACTCCTGCACAGCTTTACTTCAACACTGTGCTGTGCACAACTAAGTATCACAGTAAGAATCTACCCCAGGCATACACAAACATATCTGGAAAGCCACAGGCATCTGGGACAGTCAGTCCCAAGCTTCACCCACCTTTAAGGGTTGCTCAGTGCCTCTCCCTGCACACGCAGCAGCTTTCTCATGGGGGACATGCAGCAAGGCCAGTTCATGGCTTGGTTTGTCACTGCTGGTCACTTCTGTCCCCAGAGGAGGGGCTCATTCCTCTGCAAGTGGCTCTGTAATGCAAAAGATTACATTCTTAGCTTGGGTTGACTGTCTAAACTGAGCTAAATAACAGGGCAAATGTCATTACCAAAGTATCCCACAAAACGCATGGGGACTTCCATCTTCAAGTTTTTGTAAACTCAAACCCTTGTCCTGTTGTCCTTAGAGGGCAAGATATCTTTAACTCAAAATGCCAGGATATTCACCCCCAGTGCGCCCCTGTAATTCTCAGGTCAGCCAGGACTCTCCCATATTTGTGTCTTAGGCTTTTTAGCTTAAAAACTCCAGCCTAAACCTTAAGGTCTGACTAAGGGAGCTAACTTTGTTACAGCCTGGGAGAAATCGGTTTTGCTAACACACACAAGGCTCATTAATATTGCTGAGCAAGCTTGAGATGAAAATGTGCTTCAGGTTTGAGGGTGGGTTTTCTGAACTGATGAGAGGGCCCTCCAATATACCCCACATCATGGCCAGAAACATCTTCTGGACTTCCATTTAGAAATGGAAGCCCTTTTGTCAAGAAGCAACATGTTCTGACAAATATGCAGGACTTCACACTCAACACATTCTCAACTAGAGTCTGTAAAGGTGCAGCTGGACACATGCTACAAATCCCACTCAGTTGGTCAGAGAAACCCTTGTTGAAATTCCCTCTTTGTGATGCCATTTCCAACCAAGAAGAAAAAAAAAAACAGATCTTCACAAAATAAGAACTTCACATGGAGGCGCTTCTGTAAGCATGTGGAAGGTGGAGCCTGTGAAGGAGCTCACTACTCCTTCTCCTACTGTTTTCCATGCTCTGTGCCTCTTCCACTGTCATGTTCCCTTCTGAACTGTGTAACAGATGGGAGCAGTTGGTTTTTAAAAGGTTTTTATTTTCTGATTTCAATTTTTCATGTGTCATTTGAATCTGGCACAATACCATTCTCTAGTGAAGAGGAGACATTGTGTTAAGCTTAATTATCAAAGGCTGAAACCCAGCAAGCAATCAATCATTTAGTGACACACTCATGCTTTCACTGATTTGAAAAAATATTGTTTTGTGGCTATTGGAAAAAAAAACTGTCAGAGACAAAACCGGAATCACTTACTTTGCAGCATATCAAAATATCAAGACTGTGGGGAGATGAGTGAAGAATGTTCATTTGTTTTTTCTGAAACTGAACCCAACTCTTTGGCATGTGAGCCCGGAAGTAACGTAAAATGTGTCTTTTAGCGTAAACATGATCTTTCTGCCAAGGTTTGCCTTCTAATTAAGGCTGATTTGAACAGTCACAAAACTTGTTTCTGAACGGCTTTCCTAAAGAGGAAAGGTTGTTTTGTTCTTTAATTTTCTTAGTTTTTTCACCCTTTCTTTTTTTTTTTACTGCCAGATAAGTGCTCCGGCAGCTGCATTCCTGGGGAACACTGACATCCAGTGGAGAGTTGGGGTCATCCCCAGAGCCAACACCATGGCCCCCAAGTCAGCATCTCCGTTGAGAGGAATGCCCCAGAAGTCTAGCGGCTGGAGATGCCCTGAATTACAAACAAACTCCAAGCCTCACCACACCAACAGTGGCACGCTTCAGTAACAGCCTGAATGACCTCAAGCTGCAATAGTTATTTTGTCTTCTAAATTCTCATTAAGATGATCACATTTCTAGCAGTATTATTTCTAGTGATTTACTTGTGAAGCTTGTATGCAGGGGTTTTTCAGTTAAGGAAATGTTGAAAGAAAAACCACTTGTATCCACCGATCAGCAAATACACCCTTCTTGCTTCTGTTTTTGCAGTGATACAGGGTGACATGCCCCATGTGTTTAGACAGCACTGTATTTCAAATGATAGCGTACAGTCAACAATTATCACTGTTTTTCTTTGGAGAAAGAGAGTCTCCATAAGGTCACTCTGGTGTTATCACCTAGCATGAAGGCATCTGATATCCCTAGCCTAACTCCAACCCACCACATAGACGCATTTGCAAGCTTACTCAGTAAAAAGCTACCCACATACAAACATCAGACCAAACTTGGTCTGCAAAACAGGTTCATGAAACCCACATAAGTGTGATTGTCATCCTTCTCCTTTGCGATAGCATCATAGATAAACTCTTTGGAGTTCTCATTTTAATACTCTACGTTGTTTAGGAATGCAATAGATACTGCAACAGCAGATGACTACAAGAATTACAGTGCTGGTAACATCGCCTCAAAACGAGGGTAAACTGACATTTGAAGAAAGAAAACACAGTTGTACTGCAAGCTACAAACAAGAACCCTGTTTCACAAGGAAATGTTTGAGGCTTCTAAGCTGGTTTTCTCTTTGCTTTGCATTCCAGTACAAAGCTTCAAAACATTTCATCCTTCAGTCCCCAAATGTGGCACATTCACCCTGCTATAACTGCAAGGCTAACCACAAGCCTGAGTCGTGAGAGATGAGATTTTTTCTGAATCCCACAGAGGGAACTTGAACCAGGGACTCCCCTATCCCGGGGGACATACTTGTGGCTATTTTGGGTGAACAGCCCCATCTTGCTCCCTCCCTTATCTTAGGCCCAAGACATTCTCATCAGACAGATCCATTTTTATTAAAACTTTGTATCATTGCATCAGCATTTCCAAAGAAATCTTTTATCAGCAGCTCCAATCAACTGTATTTACCTTCTGGCCAAGAAACAAGCCACGCCGTGCTGTTTCACAATGCGTAATTCTAAACCAACTCCAAAAGGTTTCTGTAAAGCTCTTCCAGATTTACACCAGCAAAGGTAAGATCAAGTTGTGGTGCATACTTCTTAGCTTGTTATAATACAAAAGAATGCAATTACATCCTTTGCATCCCACTCGAAGAAAGCATATGCTCTGAAGCGTATCCTTCAGTGCTTTCCTATCAAGAGCAATACTTCAGGACAGACTAACCACTATCACATTTGCTCCAGAAGGACTTGAGCACGTACTTAAAAATAGCAGCAGGGAGTGGAGATGCTTTGGAAGGATGTACCAAGAACAGTGCTAAGCCAAGCCTGCGCTCAAGTGCTTTCTGCAGCTGGGACCAGAGAACGTGCCAAATATCAACCTTTTTCTTCCAAAAGGAAGAGTTTGTGCTCCAAAGGTGAACAGAAGACACCTGTTCACTCCTGAAGGCCTGATAATAAGATTATAAGTCTCCCCAAAGCTTATACAATTTTAACATGTTTTTCCAAAGAATACATAAAGATTTCAGCACTACGACAAAGCGTGACCTTTCTCCCTGTAGCAAGCCAGGCTGGTTCTGTCTTGCTAAGGCAGGCTGTCTCCTTACTGCCTGACTTTTGATACACAGGCTAAGTAATGAAGAAATACCTTTATTAAAAAAAAAAAAACATTCTTAGTGCATCTTTCCTAAGGAAATAATAGGGGATGGCTCTTGTTTCTATAGCTAGCAAACTACACTGTTTCTTTTATGTGTTAAATGAAAGGAACATACAAATTATCATTATGGATTTGTATGAAATTACTGGGTATGGAATGCAGCAAATCCCCAACCAAGCTTTAACTATAGCTTGTAAGATATAATAATCAGGTAAAACTGCAGACTACCCTTTTGTAAGATGCAGCAGAAACCCAATATTTTATCGGAAACCCTGATTTATGTTTAATAGCTCTGCTACCTACTAAAAAAGATCTTGTATTAGCAAATGGGTACAGATCTAGTCCATTAGCTTAGGACAACTGAAAAACTCAAGGGTTTTGTGAACTAATGCAATAAAATATCATTAAACACTGTAGCATGACAAGACAGACAGAAGGTTTGAGTTGAAAGTCAGGAGAAGTGTTTGAAATGAAGTAAAATGTACAATAGATATGTTTAGGTACATCTGGCTTACATTTGCAGTAGGTCGTCAGAGGACCTTAGTGTCTGTGATGTAAATGAATAACAGAGCCCTCAACAATTTAACTGTCATCAGTATAAATGCTTTAACTGGCACAGTAAAGCAAAGCTTTGGGCCTCTTTCTAAATCTTCATAAGCTCCTGGTCTGAATTATAAACTGGGACTGCATTACCTGAAGATGAAAGCAGCCAGGTCAATTCACTTAAAACCGGAGAATTACCACTGTGAAGCTGTGATGAGCAGCAAAGGAGCATGTGTGTGTGTACGTGCAGTTATGTTTTTAATGTACAGTTTCATAGAGACAAGAGCAACATCTGACTGCCCAGTCATTCCAGATTCAAAGGTCTGATGGGCAGGAAGGTAACCATTTGATTTTCAGCTAGTCAAAGTTCCCAAACAGTAAGGCTAAGATAAACCACCAGAATTAAACCCCTGCTAAGAGGAGGTGCACAGGGGGTTCCGCAGGGGAAGAGTTGCTTATGGATAACCTGCTCCAAGCCCACTGCTTGCAAACATTTCCCTGTCAGGCAGCACCATCACATATACAGGCCGGGATGAAGAAGTCTGACTACGCAAGCTCTGCCACTGACTTGGATGGCTTTAATCAAATCCTTTCTCTCTCCTTATGTACATTTCCTCCCTCACCTTCAGATCACCAGTTTTGGGGAGCAGGAATTATCCCCCCCATGTACACATGTGGTGCAACACTGCTGCAGCTCCCAGGCGAGTCCCCAAGTCACAGTAAGCCATATAATCAATAGCAGCCAAAAGTGTAATACCCCTCCATTCACCTCACTTTGTCCCTCATTTCAAGGCCACTGATCCCACACAGCTGTCCAATACCCAAGACCTTGAAAAAACTGATTCTAAGACTCTCAAGGCAGACAAAACCCAAGCAGATTTCACAAGTCAGAAATACCAACTAGAGTTGGGTTGGGTAAGTAAAGGCAGCTAAGCTCAGAAAGATGCGAAGGCAGATTGCTCACGTTTACTGCGATGTGGCCAAGTTAGCATATCGTCACCATAACCTTCTGGGCTCAAGATGAAATTGTTTCCCTCCCCCCCCTTCAACAAATGCGTATGATGTTCGCTTTTATAATAAATTCCAAACAAATTAATGGATTCCAACATGCATCATCAAATTTATATTTCCTCCTCCACAGAGTCCTACCCCTGTAAGTAATCCTTAAAATTCGTCATGAAGCTTTCAAAACAATTTATGCAAACAAACATCAAGCAGAGCTATTTGTATTGGCAGCACATTTCACTTAACAACCTACAACAAGGAACAGATGGTCTGAGCTCTGGGAACAGCTACAAAGAAAACAGTAGGAGCAAGTCCATCAGAAGCACTTTTTTCCTCCAATTTTGTGAAGATTACAGACTTGTTCTTGTTTATTTCTTTGATTAGGCTGTTATTTTATGTACTCATGAATCCTTCCCTTGCATTTCATGGAACAAATCCACCAGAAGCACATTCCCCAACTGTGTATAGTTTACAGAAGCACTGCTTTATGAACTGAGCTATCTGTTCCTCACTGATCCAGCATTCTCTAAAGTGGTGGGGAAGGAAGCAAAACAACATGCAAATGTTGTACAAGGGATTGACAAATTTAAGGCAAACCTCTTAGCAATTCATAGTTCTCTTTATCCCTTTGCCCATCCCTTGGTCTCCAATATTAAAACAAGCAAAAGCAGATGATTCACACAGTCACATCCATTACACATTGCTCAGTACTATTACTGGTCTTGTAAGATGCAATGCTGTCTTCTTCCCTTTTTCTATGGGGACCTTAATCTTGTGAAGATGGATTACAAGAGGCTCAGCCCCAGCAGGATGCTATGGCACAGGCAAAGGAGGAGCAGGATGATACCTAGAGCACAACAAGCGGGGTCTGTGCTAGCCAATAAGAAGCCCGATCAAATGGAAGCCTAGTTTATGCCCATGTCAGGACCAGGGAAAGAGGCCACGCTGCTCAGTACAGTGTGGGAAGCAATCCAGCAAGCAAACACCAGTAATAGGACTTTGAACTAAATCAGAGAAGAATAGCATGGAAGTGAAGCAGAAGTGACCTGGATGACATTCTTTAATGGAAATGTAATGGTTTCCCTGTATTAAAACAAGTAATTGGACAAGTTTTTCTAAAAAGTAAAACCAATCAACTGTGCAGACATTTTAAAGAAATAAGCCTATCCTGGTCACCAGTAATCATGCATTTCTTGTTACTACCACCATCATTAAATTCACTGTCAGGTCCACTAGTATCTGTACTTACTTCACAAGGATTCATATGAGTTTGTCTGCATAAAGACCCTCACCCAGTCCTGGATTTGATTTGAATACCATTAGGGACAGCTAACATGCTGCACAGCTATCAGCCCACCAGCCACAAACATCACCACCCCCTTTATTATCAGAAGCCAGAAGCAAATTAGCCCCCTGGAGTTAGACAGGGATGAATGTGGAGCATGACATTAAAAAAAAAGATAATAAACAAGGAATGAAGGACTTCGGACCAGAGAAACAATCATGACATGTCGAAGTAAAAAAATCTGAGGGGCATTAACCTGGGTGGAGACAAGAGGTCAGTTTGGAAGGGTTTGGCTTTGAGAACTGAAGCCATGTTAAATTTTGGTAGAGCAAAATCAAGGACAAACCAGACCAAACTGACAGCTTAATAGGACCTTTGAGCATCACAGTTGAATAAACTTTTTTCCACACAACACTATGTAATTTCTGCTTTCATACTCCTGTTAGTGGAACAGTTTCATATCAGGATGACTATAAAGCTGTTTTCATTGGCTGCCTCAGCGAGCCATGATTGCCAGTCCTTACATACTATACAGGTCTTCCACTGGACCACCTAACAGAGCAAGATGATTAAAATACTAAGGAACAAAACCAAACACATCAGAACCACTTTCTGCTTTACATAGCATCACAGATCCAAGTTTTTCTTTTGGGGGAGAAATGCAACTAGATGCTGCCACAAAAGCCCACCCAGCCAATATATACACTTTCAGTGCAGCTTTTCCTCATCTGACCACAGGAAGAGGAAAGCAAACTCAAGCAGATGATAAAGCTGAACTAACAGTGCTGTTGAGCAAAAGGTGTCTCAGGCCAAACAGCCAGCAAAGAGTATCTGGACAAGCTTTGTCATGTAGGCATTGCTCCTAGGTTTTACCTGTAAATAAAAAGTAAGGAAAACACAAAAGTTGATTTTTTCAGGACTCTGTCTGGCTGCAGTTTAAACCAATTTGAGAGTAGGTACAACTCAAGTTCACTATCTGACCCTGTAATGCAATACCCAAACTGAGCAAACAGTTTGAAGTTCACTTCAGATTTCTTCATTTGGAGGATTACAATGAAGCGTTTCCTGAGATGTCATGCTTTAAATAGCTAATGGCATGTGACAACCAAGTGCTTTTACGTTTTACATTCTAAAGTCGCAAACACTTGGCTTCTCCCCCAAGCAGAAAAATCTGTAGCAGCCCTAAAAGCCTGACATTTGGGGCCCCATCGGACTCTTCTTTTAGTTTAGCAGGCACTGGATGCAACCAGGAGTCTGCTCACTGCAAGTGGAAAAATACTCTCTACAAATGCCTCTCAGTTGGGGCTGCTGGTCCTGTGGTGGGACCATGGCACTGGAGGAGGCAGAGAGCCCACTGACTGCCAGCAGCACAGCTACATATTAAGCCTGGGTTACCCCAGCCTCCCCAAACAAGCTGTTTTATGCCTTTTCCCAGTAACTTTTTTTCATAAGGTGCATGTGGAACAATATAAAAAAACTAACACAAGACAAGGAAGAGTTTTAAAGGCACTGGTGAAAGTAGATGCCCAATCCCTCTGGTGACCTCCCCCAAGTGTGTCTTAAGGCTTTTGGAGTTGATCAAATAAAATGGCATCATCAGGCAAAAAGCTGCAGTTTCACACAGTACCTGCCCAGGTTTCCCTAGCACATCCACAGGCTCAGAGAGGCCAGTGTGTTTTATGGAGGGCCAGCCTTTATGGACCAGAGGCCTTTCTAAGGAAGGCTACAAGGGAAGGCATGAAAAAGTGTATGTATACATTATGTATACATACAAAAAATAAATATCAAACATCACTGAAAACCAGTAAAGTTTTTGGTTCCATTTAATCTCTATTTTAGTTTGCAAACTTGCCTGTGTACTTCCTTTTAAATCAGCAATATAATTTCTGAACTACTCTAACCCAAAGAATCACCCATAATTATTTCATGATACTAAGCAAGAGGCATCACAACAGCTACGAAGCACCAGGACCCAGGTGCTGAGCCCCAGCACTAGCCAGTGCCCTGACACTGCTTCTATTCCTGCTCTGAATACCAGAGCCAAAACTGTTCTCAAGCACAGTTACAAAATCAGGATGCTTGCTATTAAGCTTCAAGTTTCCTTCTGCTGCAGAAACGCTGTTTCAGCTGAATTTGGTGGAATTACAGGAGCTGATTAGGTTAACCACTGACTGTGTTTCCTGGAGGGCATCTGAGACTATGCCCTGGTCCAAATTACTTAATCTTGATCCAGATTTGAACCATTTAATTTTAAGCTCCACATCTCTGGGAAACGAAAAGGCAATATGAACTTCAGAGCAGCTTTTAAATTTGAGAGGTAGCAAGGGGCAGGGCAGAAACACGATTGCTCCCAGCCATTCAGGACAGCAAGAAACAAAGCCTTGCTGCTCCTGCTCCAGGCAGAAAACTTTGCCAGAGCAGGTTGTGGAGGGAGGGGACAGGGGGTTGATGCCAGCTGAGCACAAGCTGGCTGTTTTGTAGAACACTACAGTGTCAATCAAACCTTTAGCTTCAGGACCCAAGTGAAATTTCTGACCAAAAGAGCAAAGAGGGGCAAAGGAGCCCAGGGAGGCTCAGAAATCACTCCCTGGACACACAAGACCCCCATGATCATGACCTGGCTCCTCCCAGCCCAGCAGAGGGACTGGACTGAGGGTCTGTGTCCCACACTATTTATACCCAGTAGTGTTTAAGCATCCCCTCTCCAGCTCCAGTCATAAATTCCAGCCTAGCCCTGAGATACTTCCCAATGAAAGCATCATCAAAAAAATCCCAGTTACTTTTGTTTGGGACATTATTTGTCAGACTGAAGGAATCCAGCCACATTGTGTCAATAATAATGAACTTCTTAGCCTGGAAAAGATAAAATATTGATCAACTTGTTCATAGCTTTCAACAGCTTGCTCAGCAATGGCATCAGGAGGTGAAAATACTTCAACCTTTGCATGAAAGGGATTTTTAAATAGCACATGAAGTGTGCGAGAGTATTCCTAAATTGCATGATGTAGCAAGGTGCAAAATTATGTACCATACCTCTTAAGATGTTTAGTGAGATATGAGAAGCTGCATTAGCAGGATACACCCCATACAGCCAATTAGTCCGGGGAGAAGCAACATTTATTAATTCAGGCCAAATGGCCCTATACCTTGGCTGTAACCACAGGAATGCATTCACAGCAATTTCAGGTATCTTTCAACTGCACAACATTTGTGCCATGTACTTTAAAAACTGAGTCACTTAATTTACCTCAGGACACAGTTCAGCATGCAACAATTTAGCCCAGATATTTACTGCCAGCCACACATGAGAAAAGTCCAGTTAAAGTATAACAGTGTGGACAGTATAAGCTTACCAGCAATGTAGAAAAAAGGGGCTTTCAATAGGATCCTACAGCACATCCCCAACAGGCTTTAGACATGTCTTTGCTGCTCCCAGACAGAGGGGTAACATTTATGACCTCTGGCTGCAGTCAGTGAACGGTGAGAGGGTTTACCCAGGCAGCGCTGACCCATCCCAGCCTCCCCTCCCCAGAAAGATGGCAAAGCACCCCAAAACTGAGAACGTGGGCACAGTCCCCTCTGCTCCACTGCAACTACAGCCTGCTTTTAATTACACCCAGGGCAACACAGCATAAATCTCAAATACAGTGAATCTATTTCAGTAAGGGACAGTAATTTTCAATCTTCCCTCCACAGCCTATAACCTCAGCTGAGCAATTCTGAACAAGCCATGTCCTCGTGAAGCAGCCAAGCCCTCTCCCATACACTCCTGACCTACAGATATGCTTAATATGTTAATTTTTGTTTTGGTTTCAGAACAAAACCTGCCTTTTAAAGAAAATTTTAACAGATTCTAAACCAGAAACACTGCACTCCCTTGAGGCATTAAAAAATGCAAACTGAAGACTTCCCATGTGTTGGGGTTATTACTTATTTCCTTCCAAAAACAGAAGAAGTGTTGCAACAGTTGTAATGCTCCAGCTCACTAGGCCAAGATGATGTTTTCTTTCTGCACACTCATTAACCATAGTGTGGAACTCAATAACTGTTCTAATTTCCTACCTTAAATGTTTTTCTTCCCCCCAGTTTTCATTTTACGCTTCACATTTACATAGGACTACACTCCACCACTTACCTTGAGAGTCTAGTTGCTGTCAAACACAATAAAAGGAAAGGAAAAGTGTCTGGAATCACAGAAGCTTTAGTGTTGAAAATTGTAATTTAATTTCTAGAAATGAATTTAAGCACTCAAAGCTTTCTTTGTCACCCACAGATGAGAAATTGATAGGCTTTGAAGGCAAGCAATTTTTTTTTTTAGTCAAATCTCTCAAGTAAATATTTATGTTAGACACAATAAGAGATGTTATTTCACACCACAAATTAAATACCAGCTAGTTATTAAATCTGGTGCAATGCTATGAAACTCTCAGGTACTGTTGCCCACAATAGGTGCACTGTAATTAGGCTGCCTGAGCTCCAGGGGGGTTCCTGAGCCTCACCAAATCCAGAGCATTGGTCAAGCAGCTGCTGCAGCCTCAGGAGTCCTTGATACCAAGCCTGGCTCAAGAACAGATTTGCTGCTTGATACAAGGGGGAAAAAAAAAAATAAATCACCTAACCCTGCCACACTTCTGCTGCTTTAATGAAATGCTTCTGTCTTCAGGAGCAAAACACTGTTTCTTCTCTAGTTTGCAAGGACATAGAGCCTGTGAAGAGAAGAGGGCCCAAGCCCAGAAAAGGGCAGGGAGAGGACTCTCCATGCGCTGGGTGCCCAGTGGCCTCCCCAGCTGGAAGATGTTGGATTATATGTCCCCTCCATGGAGTGACATTACCGGTGTGTGGGCATGCAGAGCCCCAACCTGTTCTTTAAAGTCTTAAAGGTGCAAAAGACTTATGTTGCATTTGATTTCTAAGAATAAATACACCAATATTTACATGGCTGACGCATAAAAGAGACAAAAACTGCATTGTGCAAAATCATCCTGAACCCAGCCGAGACAAGTCACCCCAGCAGTGCAGATAAGGCAGCACAAGCTTCGAAGAGCAAGCGGTCTGTGGACCTGCAATGCTCAGCCGGGCTCTAACAGCAGGGACACCCCGTTCTCCAGGGCCAGGCAGGCTGGAGCTGCTCTGCCCAACAGCTCCACTCCACTGCAGCACAGGCACAGCACCAGCTCCACCTGCATGCTTACGCCCTGCGTGACAGTGACAGAGCAGCAGCAGATGCAAATGCTGTTTTTTGTTTTCTTTAAAGATCTTATTTGGCTAATTGTACAATCACAAGAAGGCTTCAAAGCATGCCAAAGAGTGAGATAACAACACTTGATGGGTGAAAAGGCCTTACATTTCTCCTTTTCCTCTAATAACCACTGATTATGGACCATTATCCTACCATGTTGCCCTGCCTTGTGTCTTAATGCACATATTTAACAAGATTTCTTATGAGTATAGCACAGTGGATGTCTAATAAGGCAAGATCATTAATTTTGAAAGTCCCATTTTATCTCTTTTTACTGCAATGTATTTGTCTGCTGCCTTGGCAGAGCACAAGGGTTGTAAACCAGCAGGGCTGGGCAGTGGGATTCCTTTGCTCCACTTGGAGCCGCTTCGCTGAGTGTAGTTATAATGCTCTGGTTACAGCACATTGTAAAAGCTGTTTTGGGTAGGGCACTTATAAGGCATTCCAAAACATCAGAAAGGAGAGGGAAAGGTTTGGCTGCGATAGACCAGGAGGGAGAGGGAAGGGATGAAGGAAATGCACTTGGGTACCATCCATAACTCTAGCACAATGAAAATACCCAGGCTGGTGAATGGAACAGAGATCCATCTCCTAACTGGTGTGGTGGGACCCAGCCAGCCAGGGAGCCTGGAAACACAGGAATCAGTCAGCACATAGCAACACCTTGGTGCAGGCTTGTAGTTTGGCACCCATGAGCAACCGCACTGAACTCAAAAGCAACGCCCTGTGCTCAAAATCCTGACAGCAGCTTTCAAGCACACAGTTTAATAAAACAGGATGACTACATTCAGCTGTCCTTTCCAAAGAGGAGGGTAAGTAGCAGCCTTGCTGCTGCTCCTGCTGGAGAGGAGCACAACATCCCACCAGCAAGCAGTGCTGCGATGTACAGTCACCCAGGCATGTTATTTAATAAGAGATGCTCATACAAGCTCCTCTCACTCCTGAAGTGTCATCAAGTTGGGAGAACTTTTCAGCAAGATGATGCAATCCTAAAAGTACATTAAACTACAGAGGCACCAAGGTGCAAAATAAGACACGTTCTTACTACTGGCAGACCATCATAATATTTTCCTCTATTCATCAGGACGATAAAACAGAGGGTAAGGCTCTGCAAACACAAAATTAAGCTAGAATTCTAGCAAAGAGGGGCTAGGAATAGTATTGCATTTCACTAAATATATAACAATGATGAATACAAGCATACACTTTCTAAAGAACGCACACATCCATAGTATGCTAAATACAGAAAGTATTAATTAAATCATTATTAGCAATCAAAATCTAATTTCTTTCTGTCACTTTCTGATATCTTAACTAAAGGCATATTTGCAATACTATTATAACGAGTTACAGTTCGAGCAATAGAGCTGCTTGCAATAATTCAGAAACATGTACACTTTCATATGAATATATCATGCCTAACTAATGAGATTGCTCATTTCATAACTTCAGTTCCATTTTTATTATTTCATAAAACTGGAAGTCCTTATCCATTTTATGAAAAACACCAAACCTTTGTGAAATTCATTAAATAAGCATAAAAAATTCATTAAACAAGTGAATTGCATTCATGGCTGCTTTGATGCAAATGCCCTTTAAGCAATGTAAAACTCCATATTGATTTAACCTTTCATGTTCTGATATTTCCATGTGGAGAGATATATATATATATATAAAAATCTTTATTCAAGGAATGAAATTAAGTGCTGATCCCTTGATCTCCAGCCAGGGTGAGGTAGATTGGTCAATTTAAATAGTCACTGCTGATCAGCAAACAGCTGAGTTTGTATTAAAACAGAGCACTAGTATTTCTGCACATCTTTGCTGGCAAATAAATACACATAATATCTTGGGCCAAATCAATATGATGCCTGAAGTTTCCTCTGTAGCAGAAAGCCAACCAAATATTGGTTAAGTCCTGCAGGACTAGTGATAAGAAGGCCATGCTGGTCAAGCAAAAAGTAGAAGAGCTTCTCATGAGTACCTGGTGAGGTTTGGCTGCTTGTCCCCATTGCCCTCATTCCCACTGAAAGCTGCTGCAGACAGCACAGCCAACAAGCCAGGGTCTGTCTGAACCTACCACCACATACCACCTGCACCAGGGAGCTGCCAAACTGAAGAATCAACTCAGCTTTTTCTTGGGGTTACTCCGCATCCTTTCATCCAGTGCCTGCAATATTCACTTGTCTCACTTCCTACCTTCAAACTCCATTGAAACCACAACCTCTCCCAGTATTTATGGCAGCATGGAGAGTTAAAGAAATCACTAATCCCTAGTTCAGCCAAGTCATAGTTTCCACTACAGAGGAGGTAACATGGAAAAGATGCACCTGCAACAAATAGATGTGCCTGCTACCCAGGATGTGTATCTGGTTAGTCATGGAATAAGAGTGCTTACACTCCTCCGATCATCCAAACACACCATGTGATGAGAAGCAATCATTTCCCCAAAGGCTTATAATAGTCTAACTGCAGCAAGCCAGGATAGAGTTATCCACTGTATTCTAAAATAACCATGCCCACAGCTGGGGTACATGCTGGATGTCAGTAATGTAAGGCACTGATTACTCAACCCACCACAAATACCATTTTGGTAAGTACCAGTTTGGAGGGCACTACGCAAATCTGCCACGCTGAGCTTTAATGCACTTCCAGGAGATCGATGACTGCAATGGGATTCCAAGACCCTCGTTTTTGAGCTGGGCCTGAGGCACAACAGCACGAGATAAGCAGACCTTGGTGCCATCCCTTGGTTCGCACCTACATACTGCTGTACTGTTCCATTTCTGCTGTGCTTCATATCCAGTAGTTTTAACTTAGAAAGCGTAATCAAACAGCGCATACATGAACGACAAGAGTGACACACCAGCCTTATAGCTTCCCTAAGTCCACATTTCAACGATGCCATCCCTGAACCACTTCCTCTATAGCCCTTTGGTGCCTCACTTCCCTTACCAGGTGCCTCTCCTGCACACTTCCTTCTCCCTCAGCTCATCCAGCTCTAGAAAACTGAGCCAAAACCAACTCTATTTCCATTTCTAACCATTTAGATATAAGCAATTTTTATGCACCAGAACAGGTCTTTAATCCTCATATTTCCCCCCAAAATACACCCAGACATCCTTACTCAGTAAGCCCAGCCAAACAAAACAAATCAAGTTTCTAGGCCAAGCTTTCCAGGAATTAAAAATAAGCCCAAAAGTATTAAAATCAGTTTCAAAAAGAAAAATCACAGCCAACATTTTTAAAGTATCATAATTTTTAAAACCCTCCCCAATTTTTACCCAATGTCAGAAGATACTGCTTCAAAAGGAAAGATGACTTTCCCCAACCCAAAAAAAAAAAGAATTGCATTGAAAAATAAGCTTTATAATAAAGGAATTTCAACCTTAATCACAGAACTGCGTAAGCCAGCATAGCAGAAGGCTGCTCCCAGTTCTGCCATCACAGCAGTGAACAAAACCATCACTTTCACCTTTGTGCCTCCTGACACCCCACCCCCTGCTCCTCAGCTAGCTGAAGACTACCCAACAGACACCACCCCCCCCCCCACCACCCCCAGAAAGGGCATCTGTGATTGAACAAACCCAAAATAGCACTTGAAGCCATTTAATTTAATCATCATTAGGTTTTAGTTTAGACCTCCCCCTTGACACCACTGGCCAACAATAAGGCCCCACAAGTACCCTGTAGATCCTTAAGCATCGATGGTCTTAGGAGGGCACATTTCCACCTACAGCAAGATTTAAAACTGGCTTTGTAATAATTAAAAAAAAAAGGGGGAGATAAAAACCTTGGGAGCTTTTTTCATGATTACTAATTTAACAGACAAACTATGTTTTATTGATAGTTCCAATAGTAAATTTGCCTTCCGTACACACTGCTGCTGATGCCTAAAATAAGATGTGCAAGAAGAGATAATCTTGTGCCTAAGGTGTTCTTAGGGTAATACACAATGCAAGCTTGCAACAATTCAACCAAGAGCGATTCAAGAGAGCACCACTCTGCAAGGGCTGTTCCTTGCCTTTCCGGATCGGAAAAGGAGCTCAGCATTTCTGCATGTGTGCTGCTGTCAGCCTCCCTGCTCAGGCGGGCGCAAACTCACACAAGTGTCAGTCTTGCAGGTTTATTCAGAAATTAGATTTTCATTTAAGAAAATCCTTGGTGTGACAATACAGCAGCTTTTAAAATTTTACTTTCTGTGTGCTATTGGAAATGGAGGTGAAGACTCCAGAGAGCCTGCAGCACAAACACAACTCATTCATCTGGAGCAATATTACTGGGAAGGGATATAAAATTACTTCTGTATATTTTGGGAAAAATAGTATCCTTAAATTTTGCAGGTGAATGAGCAGATCTGGAGTACCTCAAGGTCAGTGGGACAATTCCAGCTGAAAATCTGACCCAGGATCTTCCAAGACCCCGACTTGTGCCACCACCATGCTGAAACATCACCCCTCGGTCAAACAGGGACTTTGCCACAGGTGCCAGTAAATCTCCCTCATCATGCACACAGTGCACCTGCTTTCACCTTCCTTCTTTCCCAAGTGCACAATCCCAGCTCAGCTGCCAGCAGGGAAGTTATTGCAGCTGCAAATAACCAGGGTGCTGTTAATCTGCAAACACAGCTTTCTGCAGCCTTTTCCTTGCATTTAAATCCGTTTCACTTGAGAAAAAAATCCATTTGTTTTAGCTAGGCTAACTAGTCAGTGATGTGTTTGGCTGGAAACCTGTTATGTTTTGCTACTTTATCATGTTGCTATTTCCATGTTCAAAGGCTAGTTAAATTATTTACACTACACTTCATATATTGTGTACAACACTTGCCTTGACACAAACAGCAGCAACTGCAAAGCCAGTTTCCTTGAGCCAGTGCTTCAGAATAACAGAGAGTGCTGTGCTTTGCAGGGAATGACCCAGTCAAGGCCTCAGCTCTCATCCCTCCACAAAAAAAAGAAATATCAAGAGCCACACAGACATGAACTGGCGTCAAAGTTTCAAATAGCAATATTGATTTAATTCTGGAGAATATTACAAAATACAGAGTATAAAAGGAATAAACTGAGCATTAGCTCAGTGCAAGAGCCTAGGTACATCTAAAATTCACTGTGAGAGATAAATTGCTTTCAGCCAATAACACCCAATGCTATTTTAAAATGTATATTATAGAACATGTACTTCAAGAGGATCTGTGAATATTTTATTATACCATCCCAATCATTTACACTGTGTGATATAAGTCTCATTGTAGTTGCACTCCCTTTTAAGGTACAGTTTGATTTCCTCCCTGTCTTTTTATTTATTTAATGACAACTCAGTTGAATTACCATTTCTTTGTTCATCAGCAACCAAATTGGGCATAGGAGTTAAGAAGCCCTGAAAACTCTGGAAGTACTTCTGTGGCCAGACAAGCACAAGCCTCCTCAGAGACAACAGAAGCCCAACACCATGCTCTCGCAACTGTCACTTGCTCAGGGAACACCCGCCCCCTCCAGTCTTGCTGTTCTGCAATATCCCCCAGCAGCGTTTAAAGAAAACACGCGATATTGAGGGTGGGCAGTGTTGTGGCAGGACAGCTTTCCTACCACCCTGCTCCTGCAAAAGCTAACTCTGTATTTTTCTAAGGCCTACTAGGGACCATCTAGCCCTTACTGCTGCTTTTCCCTTGCCAAACAGCACCAACCCCCCCCCACACACACAAACTGGAGAATGTTTTTTCCAGTGCCACCTCATTTTCTGCTGTGTTCCAGCTGGCTGTGGCATTCTGCCACTACAGCGAGGGCCCCGTACAGCAGCACAGGCAATAAACTCAGCACAAGCTCCAAGACAACTCCAAGTGATGGTTATCTACAGAGGATCTGAAGGTGCCTCCCTGGGATGCCAGCAGAGAACAGCACGGTGCTGTACAGACACGCGCTGCAACATAGCTGTTGCCTAAGGAGTTCCCAGCTTCCTTTCCCTTCTCTGTATTTGAGTATATTGAAAACGATAACTTGTACATAAAGCAGAATGGGGGTCAAAGGCTGGGGAAGGAGATTATAAACAAAATCTTTTGGTATAAAATATTACTGCACTTTCCATATTGATCAGTAAGCCCAGGTGCTGCTATGCGCCTTACTGTGTGTTATTATTAAAATTCAGTTAAGAGGCATTTTACTGACTCAGGTCAGGGCCTGATTGTTCCCTCCAGTTCAAGCCTTGATATTGCATAGGTCTTGTGAATTGAGTCATAGATATCATGAAACATTACAAGTCAAATCAATATTTTATAGCCTTCGCACAGATCGTAGTCTGAAACTCTATCAGCACAGTGCTCTGAACAGAAGGATTTGCAGGAGCTAAAATAATTTACACTAATAAGGCACTGACCCATGCAGTCCATAATGATCATTTAGCTTTGGCAATACTTTTTATCGCTATTGAACTGCTTGGAGTTGTTTTTTCCCCCAGCAGAAAACTCCTACATCAGATTAAGGACATAAGCAGTAACCTAACCACAAGGCTCAGTTTTTTTCCATGGAAATTCATTCCAATTATATGAACTGCTAAATTAAGAAATGAGGTATTTAAAACAAAGGGGTTGTAACAGAGCCACAAATACACAAACAAACATCACAGAAATTCTTAATTCCATTTCTTGCCTTGTTTGCTTATTGAAGTGCCATATGTTGCTGCAAGTGCTATGAAAATATCATAAGATCATAATTATAAGGTTTGTTGAATTATAGAGTAAAGAAGCCACTTATTTACATTTAAATATGAACAGTGGTAATTGAAATGTCACGTGCTTCTCTGTTCTTGACTCCAGAAAAAAAATTTATCTACCAACAGCTTGATGTGCTTTCAACAATGGCCTGGATTCATGAAAGGGACTGTTACTCACATCACTCCCCACTTTTATTTATTTCTCCCTTCTGATTTACAAACTCAAACTGGGGCTCCTGAAGTGCTCAGGCACTGACATAGCGCTGAAGACGCCATGATGCAAACAGGATTGTTACTAAGTTGGCATTCAATAATTCTTTGACCTGTCAATACAGGAAGCCCTGCAATAGCTTTAGGAAATCAATTTTAAATTGACCTCATTGAACTGATGCAAAACCCAACTGCAGATGCATTTAAACTGATTAGCTCTTGTTGAAGTCCAATAGCAAGCAAACCTGAGTCAGGCTGATGTTGAGTACTTACAGAGAGGGTTTACAAGAGTTTAAAATGAAAGTCGCATTAGTTCAACCAGGATCTCTTTAAGGGGAAAAAAAAATTTAGAGACAGCCCCAGGGAAGGCGCTGCGGTCCTGGACAGATTCTGCTGTGCCAAACTCACTTCTGAATGAATGAGGCTTGAAGCTCGACCCGCCTTACAACACTGCCAATATCAGCAGAAAGCCTCCAAGAGCTTCAATTCCATTAAGTAAGCTGAAAAGAATAGCAAAAGGCTAAAGCAGAGGAAAGCAGCTTGCTGTGAGCAGCACGTTGCTCAGACCAACATAGGGAGCAACAAGCAGTTTCCTCAAAGATTTACCCTCACCTATCCTGAGAAAGGCTCTCTAGGAAAACCCCTAACCCAGCAAAACTTGAGCCTGAGCCTTCTCCAAGGAAGATTAGTGTCTCATTGCAGGGAGCTGAAGGCCTGCTCCCCCTGTGGCACGCCCCAAATCCAACACCTGTGGCCATCAGAGGGCTGGGAGACACTTGCAAAACTGAGAGGGGCATCTAATAAAGAGAGGCCCCAGATTTTATCTTTCTAGGTCTAAAAATCATAATCTGTCTTGCAGTAACCTCAAAATATACAAAGATGTTGCAAGTGATTTTTCGCTGTCAAGTAGGGGGCTTTTTGTTAGGTATTAGTAATTCTCATCATGCATGGACTGGTTTGGGCCTTTCTTTTTTTGTTCTTTCTCCTAGAGGGCTATTCCACTGCACTGCATGAACACCCAGGGAGATTTTTACCAGCTCTGTTTAATAGCCACACACTTCACCACTGAGTTAATGATAAAGCTTTCAATTAACAGAAGCAGTTTTAGGCTAATGCTAAACCAATGAATCTCAGTCACCTGCTCTGCATCCCTCTACCTTTCCCCAAACACTCCTTGTTTCCTGGTTTAATAATTAAATGTACCAAGGCCTTTTCTGAAGACTCTGAAAAGAAACGAGGCTGACCGGAGTTTGGTGAGAACGGGTAACATTTGCAGGGAAATACTCAGGAGAAAGAAAAATGTTTTGGGGCAGTCACAGCTTGTACTGAACACTAACATAACTCTTAAAGGTCATCACACCAAACACCAACAGAGGTAGGTCTCTGCTGCATTGTGGCACTCAGTTTGTGGGAGAGCACATACCCCAGGGTGGCAGGAACGGCTGATACCCAAGAGCAAGAACCACATCTCCAAAGCAATGGGTCAGTAAACAGCATAATGAACTTATTTATAACTTCATTTGTAAAATATACACTAAAGCTACCGGGGCAAAAGTGCTAATAGCAAGGGCAACATTTGCCTAATTACACTGACTTTAAGGCTCTGGTTTTAAATTGACCTAACAATGTCTCTCATTGATGCAAACTGCAGTTGGCTCTGCTGTTAGGAGGCAGCACGCTGCCCTGGGCCTTGGCTACTCACCATGCTGGGTAGATCACACAGCAGAGAGATTTCCACTACTGGGGCTGTAGGAACACTTGAGTGTAACACTGTGCATTAATGACCAAATCTGGCTCATGAAGGATACTGGGGTTTATATTTTCTGCATTTCTTTGATGTCAAATATCTGCCGGATAGCCCTCACTGTTACCCCTCATTCTCTAAGCTCCAATAATACAGCTGTGCTTGATCACTGTACCACGCAGGTTAGGCTGGACAAACAAATAGGGGGCAAATTAACAGCAGAAAAGGAGTACAAGAGCAGACTAAACCAATGCTATCTTAAAAAACCCCAAACACCATCCTTTGGCACAGTGGGGACATTCTTCCCACACCAGTTTGAACTGTTCCCTATGGGGTTCACTCACTATGTCCACAAACAATATGGTTTTTACCAGATTTGGATACTGCTTCTGCAGATATTGTATCTATTTATACTAGAGAGGTTGATTGCATACAGTCTGTATGTGGCATTTCATCATAAGGGAATTATTCTAATATTTGTTAAATAAAACAATATTCATATCATGGTACATGTTTAACTTAGCTTGCTACTGCCCAGGGCTTATTTGTCACATATGACCAAACCAAAGGCAAGGGGGTGACAAAAAAAGGCCACTGCAGTCACGGTACTACCCAGCCCTGGGCTGGAGAGCCCCCAGACTGGCAACCCTCCTCCAGGGAGGGCCGCACACACACACAGCCCCTGCACACGAGTTGCTTGTGAGTAGGAGCTGCCTGGCCAGGGCTGCGGGGGCAAATTTCACGAGGCTGTTTCCCACCTGTGGGCAGCCCTGCCTGCTCAGCCCTCCCTAGCACACCGCTAAGGGACACAACTGGTTATTTCCACAGTGAAACCCCTTAACAGTCAGGCCATAAGCAATGAAAGAGGTTGAATAAATATTTGGGCTCAACATAAGAGTATGGGTAAAAAAAAAATCTGTGGGACATTTTAATCAAGTGATTTTACACAGTCAAACTACACAGAAAGTGACGAGAAGCACAAGCAAGCTGGGCGAGGACCTCGCAGTGAGGGTGTTCCAGTGCTGCTGTGACTGCCCACTGCATATTTACTGAGGCTTTTTCTACCTCTGCATAATTAAAGAGGCACTGGGAGCCGATTCACAGGGCACAAACTAGGCAGAGGAACAAGCCTTTGTCCATCATTTAGGGTTCAGCCTTGCAGGAGCCTGTGCCATTACATGCAATTGAAGCTTCAGAGAAGCAGCACCTCCCAGGGTGGACTCACCATGCCCAGCGAGGCACACGGGCAGACCCACCACTTGCTGCATCACTAGTTGGTACAACCAACTCATTTTTCGCTCTCAAGAACAGCCAGTGAAATAGATACAAATGTCTCCTCCACCACTACCACCAGTGCAGATTGCAGGTGCTAAACCCATCCACCCAAAAACCAGTGCAGATTTATGAAGATGAGAAAAAAAATATAAGCTAGCCATGGTAGCTATAGCACTTCCCTGGTAGATATTAAAACATCACAAATAACATCTTCATATTAAACTCTTCCTTGAAAGTAACAAACATTGCAGATCCCTATTCCATCTTTGTTACATTTTGGTATTCTTTGCTTCATTGCCCATTTACAAATCATGAAGAATTCATAGATGAATAATGGACTGAGAATAATATGTGTGTATATATATATAAAAATATAAAACCCAGCACAATCTAAGAAGAGGATAAACTCTTCCCAGGCACAATAAATTAACAACTAAAGTAATAAAATTATAATTAAAAAATCAAACTGATATTAAGCATCTAAAATCCTTTCCAGTGGCTCTGATGAGCAGTCATTATTCTGTTCCACAATAAAGACTGTCATTTCATTGTCCATAGAGCCTCCTCATGACATATAAATGAATTATTTTCTGGAGGTTTCCCCATTATCTCTAGAGAATTTACAACAAGTTATATTTAGCTGCTGTACCTCCTCCAAGATGATATGCTATTCCAGCTACACACTGCTGGGTGCCTTAGCCAAGCAGGGAGGTAACTCCCACCTCTGCTACAGAGCTACTCTGCAGCCTGGGGAAACCACCTCCCCTCTCTGCAGCCCACTTGCCCACCCACCTCCCCAGAAGACTCTCAGCAAGCACTGCCTCCCCCAGGGCGCTCCCCAGACCCAGCACAAATGCAGCTGGAAGACATGAGCACAGCAGCGACACCAACACATTTCTCACCCACATTGGGCAGTCCTGGTCCTACAGCTGCATGGCTCCTGCATCCAACCACAGTCACAGCACCTACTCCAGGTATAACAAATCCACTTAACTGAGACCTTGCAGGAGCAGCTCTTCCCCATCCTTAAATGGAGCTGCAATTCTTCCCATTGGCAATCTCCAATTAAACTGGCAGGGAGCAGGGCTGGCTCCCAGACCCACCTGTGGCTGCAATCACACGCATCACAGCTGCAATTTAATATTAGTTATAAAATCCATATTATTTATAAAATGTGATGATCTTCCAAAGCATATGTCTGAGGTCTTTACTCAACCCCATTTGGGAGACCAGTATTGACCCTCCTACTTTGGTCCTCTCCTTTTTTTCTCTTTTGAACTGTGTATTTGAAGAGCTGATCTCCACCTGAGAGGTGTGTACAACTGAGGAACCCAAATCCCATTTTCACAAGTAAAGTAGGCCCATGGTGTGCAAATTCAGTGGACTTCCAGCAAATCTCATGCCTTTAAGTCATCCATGGAATGAGGCCACCTCCATGACAGGCTCGCTGAAAAATGTTATCCACACGGGTTTTCTTAAAAAACTTCAATGCTGATTATTACTCCCCAGTAGAAATAACGGGACCTCCTCATTTTGAAAGTCCATCGATGAAAACATATATCCTTTTATGAGTTAAACTGTTTGGAATAACTTTCAAACAATTACTCAGCTTCTCGTAAATTTCTTTCATGGGACTGAAGGTTTCTCCTGTATCAAATTATCTGGATTTCTCGTGGATTATGCATTTCTCAAAAACTCACTGTTTGCAGATTAAAGAGAGAAAGGAAAGTTAGAAAGGACACAATAGAAGAAAGATCAGTAAAGAAAAATATTTTAAATATTAATGACCGAGGGGGAAATGGAAACACATTAAAGGCAAATGTAAGAGCTTTTAAATATGTTATTAAAATTGATTTATAAATGAGACTCTTCTTTAACCAAGTGCTTTAGCCTTCACTACTGATTTCCTTCTGCTGTCTTTCCAAGCATTGGTGTCACCACCCAAAGCCTATGGCATTAAGGAAAGATCCAGAAAACAATTAGGCTGGCAACAACTATGGGCTGCTCAAACAGAACGTCATTATATTAAGCATCTCAGAGAATGAGATGAGAACAGCTATTTTCAACCGCTGCAAAACCCCCAGCACCTGCAGGACATCTGTCCCAGGCGGGGCCAGCGGCTGGGGGGCCTCGCTGGCCAGGGGCTGCTCTGCTCGCCCCACTGCGGCCTGGAGCCACTCCATGGGCCTCGCAAGAACTGAGCGAGGCAGCGGGCAGGCGGAGTTGGGAGGAAGAAGGGACCAGTCAAGTTCACAAATGCAGACACTAATTACTTACAAAGGTGGAAAAAGACGTTTCTCATTTCTATCCCCTTCCTCACCCTCCCTCCGCACAGAAATCATGCTCGTCGCCAGCGTGGCTGTGCACCAGCCCCAGCCAGGCTCTGAGAGCTGATCCACACGCAGGGGAAACCAAAGCAGCACTTCCACTGAAAAGTGCCTGTGGGCTGATGGTGAAGGACTGGAGAAGCCCATCCTGCACAGCCTGGACATGAACCCATACGCAGCATACAACGTACCACAATCCCCTTCCTTCTGCACCTGATCTCAAGCACAAATAAATTACCCCAGGAGCCTGCATTTTTTGGGATGTATTTCAGCTTTGAAAACATTTCTGGTGATGTACCACGCGACCAGGACAGCAGACTGCAGATCACTGTTGCTGGCATGCCAAAGCACATGCTGCTGCAGCTTCCGGGGCAGCGCGCGGCAGACGGTGTATCACAAAACCGGCAATGAGCAGTATGTGAAGCTGTATGACTCCTGGGTCACGTCTTATTAAAGGACACAGTAGCAGATGTGTATTGCACAGACCGCCCAATCAACGTATCCAAAATTGTGGAAATTATCTCTGAAAGGAACAAATTTTGTGCATGTATTTGTGTAAATGGACAAAAAGTCCTAGTATATGTTTAACAAACTAGTCTCTACTTAGACTTAGTTTAGATATGCAAAACGCTTTATTTTAAAGCTGCTATCCACCGTAAACCACAATAACATTATAGGGGAAAACTCCAAACAGAAATATAAAACATCACTGAGAACTATAGATCTTGTACGTTAGATTTTGTGGCGAGAATGGTCCACAAAACTCATTCTGAATTGTCCTCATAAGATCCTTTTTATAGCAGGTTATGAATCATCACATGATATCTTTAAATGGATGATCAATACTATATTTTCCCATAAAACGTTTGGTTTGAAATCCGATTTTAAGTGCATTAGAGTTTTTGTGCACTGAATGAGTGAGTGTCGTAATAAATTGTTATCAAATATGAAAGAAATATAGCTTAGATTAATTGCCATATTTATTTATGAGTCTATAAAATACATTGTGAAAGTCCTGGCACATTTTTGGGATACCAGCTTGAACTTTCAAGAAAGTTAAAAGCATTAAACGAGACTGAAAGGAGATTTATTATTGGAATGTTTTTAATCGCAGTTTCAACCAGACACAGGTATTAGAATGGCTGTGCCCTTAATGGCCATGTCTCTCGTGTTTTTTTCTTTAAAAATTATATACTTTCCATATTTTTATTGATTTTGTAAGATTTATTGTAGATTAGTGCTGCTTGTGTGTGAAATCACAAGTGGTCCCAGCCTCCCCAGAGTAGTGAGCTGCAGATGGCCCATCACCACCACAGCTCCTCCCCCCTGCCCCCCCAACACCGGTACTGCCTGAAATAGCGGTGGAAGGAAAGCCCAGAGAAAAAACTGAACTACCTGAAGGAGACCAGCAGAACGGTCCTCAGCGAACTACTCAGCAGGTCCCATTCTGCACTTGTTTCTACAAATGTGAAATGGAGTTAATTCAGATGGGATTTGGAGGGGGAGTCAAGCTGAGCTCCTTCTTTACTTAAGATGTTAACTAATGAAGAGGCTCAAGGTGAACTGATTTGATGGGGCCAGGACTAACTGTCTTGGGTTAAGTATTTTCTGGTTTTGGAATAAGCTATAAGCTCTTTGTGTTTCTAATTTACAACAAGCACAACTGGGTTTTTGTAAATTACAAACGAAAGTAAATAAGGAAGCAGTTCTGATATCTGTGTTTAATAGCACACATAAGTTGGTGATAACTCTTGGAAAATAAGGCACTGTTGCATGCAACCAGCATGCTAATTAAAAAATAGATCCTGGAAATTACAGCAAGCAGAGTAGGTAATGGAATGAACCTGTCATTCACTGCCACAGAACAAAAATGACAAACTATACCTAATGGTTTCTTTGATATTAAATTAATATTAAAAGATTACTAATTCTATTATAAATATGTTACTTTAATATTAAATTGAAAACCTTCAACTTGGCAACCAAATGACTCCTTCCCTCCAACTGCACATCAGCTGATACAAAGGCTGTGAAGGCACAGACACAGCTTGGTGGTTAACGGCACCTGGTGAGCTCATCATCCTGCTCAAGCTGGATGAACAGAAATCACTTTCTCAAAAAAAAAAAAAATCTTCAAAATTATTTCTATTGATTTTACTGGAAACTGAATCCACAGAGGGGTCAGCCTGAATGAGAGCTGTGATACTGCCCTAAGCCCATATCTCAGCAAAGCACAAACAAGTCCTCAGAGGTGAAGTTCTCACGAGTTTTGGGTAGATGTATCTTCACCAGATGAACTCACACTTTATAGAATAACCTATAGATAACCCTAAGAAAGCTGGTACAGAAGTGCTGGGTTACCCTGACGCGGAGCACTCTTACAAGCAAAGTATTTTCTCATTAGCCAAGAATAGTTTCAGAAGCTGGGTTTAGCGATGGCCCCAGATCCAAGGGAAAATCGCACCCAGGAGCATGGGGAAGATTCACACCCAGCTTCCACCCACTCAGCCATCTCCTGGCCCATTCTGGGCCAGGTTAAAGCCCCAGGTCCAACCATCCTTCTACTCCAGGAATACTCAAGCCCAACCGTTCATTTGACAGCCCTATCCTAAAACACAGCAAATGCAGTGATGATCAGGTGATATCCATGTATTTCTTTCACTTCGCACATACCAAAGCCAGAGCGAAATTGTGCAGCTTCTTGGATTAACCAGCCCACATACATAACTCTCCGGAAATCCAGTGACATCTTTTTGGATGTTCCCTTTCAGAAGACAAGCATCCAAAGACAATCAAAGTTATGCCTGACGTATTTCAAAAGTGATCTAAAAAGAAAAAATCTACTTCCAGGCTTGGCCTTCAGCTGGCAAGGTACTGCATGTTATCTCAGCAATTATACCTCGCCCCCTAAATCAGGGTATGTCCCACGCTTCACTGTGCCAATTCTCCCCTCTGTCCTGAGACAGTTCTATTTTCTGCTTGTATGTTAAGCAATTAAAATGCTTTATCTTCAACAAGATATTAATCTTAATATTGTCCTAATTTGTTTTGTCTTTTTCTGCCTCTCACGCAGAAATCAGTCTTGACAATAGCCGCTGAGATAAGGACAGTAACCAGCGAGCTTCACAATAAACCATCATATACACTATTTTAGTTTGTCAAAACAATTAGTGTTCATTTTGGCTTTATTCAGTTAAATCTGCAGTGACTGATCAGTATAAATTATGTATTAGGCTGCCCAGCTGTACTTGTTTATTCATGCATGGACTTGAAGAATTTTCATTTTCTCAGTACAAAAAAGCAACAGCCAAAAAATCCCCTGTATTCTAAAATATAAAGACACTTTCTTCTCGGCCACATTTCTGCTATGTGTTTTTGAAGCTGCTTTATTCTTACCCCTCTTAGAACATTATTCTTTCTTTCCAGAAATGATACTTCAACGCTTATTTCAATTAACCTATTATTTCATTCGCAGTTATCGGCAGCTGCATTTGCATCGGTGGGAAGCACGTACTGTTAACTTTCACCCCTTGCGATTACCTCCTGAACAAAGCAATATCAGAGCTAAACCAAATGATGTTGATTTTAAAAGCATCAAAAATCGCGTTGTAGGCTGCATTTGAACTCCTGCCTCACTTCAAGAGGAACTGCTCACAGAAATGTTTACAGTTAAGCCTCACTCTCCTCTCTTTCAAGAACAAAAGTTTGTGAATCAAAAGAGATCATTTTCCGTTTTTGCTCGTGTTTATAGGCACACAGTCCTCGCTAGGATGACTGGGGGGGGGGGGGATGAGAAGCTCCTATGCAGGGAGAGAGATGACACAGATTTAGATAAAGGAAAAGAGAAAAAAATGCAGTGACCACGTACAGCATCAGCTACTCTTCTCCGAGATGCGGTGTATGAGCAGAATGGAAATCTGGCTGTTGAAGCCGTTTCCCTGTGATGAAAAGAATCGCAAATTGCACACTCCTTCCCCAAAGCTGCCCTCCACTGAGCCAAGTTCAAGAACCTGTTAACAGAAGGTTTATGCCAATATTTACAAATCGCAGAGAGGTGTTTCCGCAGATTTGACATGGCGAGTCCGGTCGCTCAGTGATGGGCTGACAGGGCGAGTGGTGGCAGTGGTCAGAAGAACACAAAGTGCTAGAGTTCATGTCCTGAGTTCATGAGCTGGGGGGCAAGGCAGAACTTGTATTGTTAATGGGAATGCCACTTAATATCCCAGGTTGTAAGGGCAACTAAAAGGGTTGCCAGGGTGGCTCTTGGGCATGTATCGAACAAAGTACGCTAGAGAAACATCTCCATAGGGCAGAGTGCTGTAAGTGGAGGGAGAGCTCCAGGCCATCTCTCAAAGCTGGCCTCAGCCACGACGTACTTGACAGGTAACAGATTTGCTTTCACATTGATCAAGCATGATAAAGACTGGCAAATACAATGTTTGCATTCATCTGCATCATGCCTGTTATAAAAGTGCTTTTGAGCAGTGCTTTTGCCCCAGTTTCGGTGGCTGCTGTGCTTGTCACATCGGTGAGGAAGACGAGAGCCCCACATGCGACCCGCCAGCAGGCACACCATGCCAGCGACAGCTCCCACGGGCTCTGAGCGCAGGCAGGATGAGCACACAGCTACTCTTGTTGTTTCTTTCATCAAATAACATAAGAAACGTTCTGGAGAAAAGACTAAATTTTGCTGAATTAAGTGCTTTAGAACAAGTGGGTTTATTACTTTATAATTAGCATAATTTCCCCCATAGGGATTCTTGCAATTAAATAATTAGCAGTAATGTTACCCAAAGGTGTTCTTTAATGAATTTTCTTAAGTTATTGCCCCCGTTAACGACAACTGACACGGCTCAGTTTCACACCGCCCCAGCTCTCCTTCTCGTCAGGCTGCGGGCGCCGTCGGAGGCTGGTCACGCCGCTGGGCTGCGGGCCGGACTGCTCACCCCGGCTCGGCCGCCGCGCTCCGCTCCTCGCCCCGGCCCCGCGGGCCCGCGACCGGCCGCTCTGCTGCCCCGACGGCGCGGGCGGCCGCTCCGCTCCCGGCCCGGCCGGAAGGACCGCGGCCGAGGAGAAGCCCCGTAAGCGCCCTGCTCCGGTCGGGGCCGCTACTCCCGCCCGCCGCCCTCCGCCCTCCGCCCGGGCCGGGCCGGGCCGGGCCGGGCCGGGCCGGGCCGCTCCGCGCCGCCGCACCTCGCTCGCGGCTCGGCAGCGCCACCCGTTGGGGAGCGGGGCAGCGGCCGGCGGCAGAGCGGGGCCGCTCCGGCGCGGCCGGGCACGGGCACAGGCACGGACATGGGGGCTGCCGGCCGCCCACGGCCTGCCCCGGACAAGTGCCGCCGGGCCAGGAAAAGTTGCGGGGCTTGCTTTTTTTTTTTTTTTCTTTTTCTTTTTGAATTGCCACCGGCAGGATATCGCGCCCGGCCGGGCCCGGGAGCGCCGCGACAGCCCCCGCCGCGGGGGGAGGAAATCCCCATTTACCTCCCGGGGATCTCGCCTCAAAGGCAAATCCGCAATATGTAAGTCGCTGGTTAAACAAGGGCATTTCCATTTGTTAATTGATGCAATTACGGCGCAGCGGTAATGGGCAGGCCGGGCGGCGGGCGGCCATCCATCACCTCCCCGCTGACCTGCCGCGGCACCGCCCCCCCCCGGTGGGACTGTTCCGGGCCCGAGGGAGAAGAACGGACGCCCAGCTCGGCGGGGAAGGAAGCTTCTGGCTGCCCTCCGGCCGGCTCCCTGCCCCGGCCCAGCCGTGCCCCTGCCCGGGCGGGCAGCGCACGCCGTGCGGGGCGAGGTCTGACCCCGCTTCCGCAGCTCCGGGCCGCCGCGAAGGGCAGGGGGGCCGGAGCGGGGGGCCCAACTAACCCGCTCGGCCG
This sequence comes from Gorsachius magnificus, assembly GCA_034008185.1. Lineage (NCBI taxonomy): Eukaryota > Metazoa > Chordata > Aves > Pelecaniformes > Ardeidae > Gorsachius > Gorsachius magnificus. Next base: position 28,472,307 of record CM067088.1, on the reverse strand, counting down.
CCACAGCGGTGCCGTGGTGTATAGCGGAGCCCGGCCCCGAGGCTGGGAGCCGAGGGCAGCGGGAAGGGCCGGGGGCTCCGCCGGCGGGGGCTGGGCCGGCCCCGAGCACTCCGGTCCCGGGCGCGGTCCCGCCCGCCCCCCCGCAGCCGGGGTTTAGGCGCCCGGGGGCCCGCGGGCCTGCCGTGATTCCCCCCCACCCCCCAGACAAATTTGGTTGTGTTTAAACGAGGGGGGGGGGGAGAGAGGGGGAGACCAACCGCAAAGCACCTCCGGTCCCTGCCTTTGACGTGCATCGCAGCACATTAAAACAACGTGAAACAAGTGGTGCGGCGGGCGCGGGGCGCTGCCTGCTCCTGCCCGCTCCTGCCGGCAGGGCCGTGACGTCACCCGGCTCCTCGCCCACCGCCGACCGCTAAAGACCTATAGAGCAGAAAATAATACAACAAGCAAGCTCCGTATCTTGCAAGCCCTACGTGATTTTCCCCCCCTCTTTGAAAAAGCCACTTTGCACCTAAACTCTCTCTACATGTGGGGTGGCTTTTTCAACTCTATACAAACATATTTATTCAGAGCGATGGGAAGTGGGGGGTAGCCTGTTTTTTTAATCCAGGCACCAAACAACACCACCACCCCCCCCCCCCCCCCGCCTCAGATGTCTGGCTGCTTTTCTTAAGTGCAATCATCTATAATTGAGAAAAAAAAAAAAAAAAAAAAAAAAAAGCCATACGTGGAAATGTGTGTGTGAGAAGGTGCATCTCGAAGCAGGGTTTAGTTACAATCGATCTTGGGGGGAAAATATTGCCTATGGTCCAAAAATAAGGAGCAACTATGTCCTTCTCTCAGTTCGGATACCCCTACAGCACCACTTCACAGGTAAGGCGAGTGAGCAGCACTCACTTTTGTTCAGATTCTGCTGCTGCTGTCCAGATGTCTTGTCCCCCCTCCCTTTTTTTCTTCCCTTTCCCTTACTTAGAGTCTTTTTTTAAAAGGGCACATCTGGAGCCTTTTTTTAAAAAATGTGCGTGTGTGTTTATGTCTCGTTTGTGTTGTGCTTAAACAAATACCTCTCAGCGTGCACAGCAAAGGCGTTTAGGAAATCGGTAATTCCTCCTCCCCTTTCCCCTCCACCGTTCACTTTTAAGTGCAACAAACAAATAAATACATAAATACAGGCTGCGACCGATTTCCGAGCCTGCGGAGGTGCCGCGCCGGGCGCTGCCCCCGCCGCGCCGCTGCCGCCCGGCACCGCGGAGAGTACGCGGGCAGCGGGGAACGGCGGCTCGGCGGGCGCGGGCTTCCACCGGCGCCCCTGCGGAACCGGGCTGTGCCGATTTCCCCACCCTTCCTCCCCGGGTCGGTCCCTTTCCTGTGCTTTATTAGGATCTGTCGGGAGGGTTTGGTTTTGGTTTCCCCCCCCCCCCATACGATTTCCGAAGGACACCCCCCACCCCCACCCAGGCACCCTATATTAACTCGTCGCTATACGGTACCTCGAGCCACGATTTATTTGGGTAGAATTATTTATACACCGTAATCACTGCAAGATGTGCCTCCCTCGCTTGGGAAGTTAGCTGTCCCCTTGAACTTAGTGAAATCAAACGCCTTCGATTGCGTTAGCTGACATATTTACTGCTTTGTCTATTGTCAAATTAACTGTAATCGCAACTTCTTGTCTTTAAATCAATGCAAACGCACCGAGCGGGGGCGGGAAGGAAGGAGTCGTACGGATCTTTAGCCATTTTCGAAAGCAATTCTTTCCTTAAAGTTTTGCCTTGCTTGATTAATCGTGCCCCCTTCCCAAGGGCTCCCGCTTCCCATGCCGTTTATTTCCCGGTTTCTATAATTAGTCGCTGCAGCCCGGGCTTCCTATCCCCCTCCTCACACCCCACCCCCCCGCCGCACACACGTTTCTCCATTCCCCCCGACGGGGCTGCCTCGACAGTCACTCGGCGCCGTCACGCTTTCTCCTCTCCTCTCCGCAGTTTTTCGTGCCCGCCAGCCCCAGCACGACCTGCTGCGAGGCTGGCCCCCGCTCCGTGCCGGATGCCTCCGGCCGCCGGCCGGGGGCCCCCCGGCCAGGGCTACGGCAGCTACCCCCGGCCCCCCCGCTCGTGGTGGCCCCCCGTCCGGCGCGGCCGGCGGCGGGGGGCAGGGGGAGCAACGGGCGGCAAACTCGGCGGGCAGCAGTCGGTGTCGGGGCGGGGGGCCGCCGAAGGGCGCGAAACCGGCGCCCGTCCCGTCGGGGCGCGGGAGCGGGGGTGGGGGAGCGAAGTGACTTGGGCTGCGGCGGGGACGCGGCGGGGCTCCCCTCCTGCTCGACGCCAGACGCTGCCGCTTCCCTTGCAGAACCCCCAGTATGAAATCAAGGAGGCCGGGGGGGGGGGGGGGCCCCAAGGGGCCCGCTGCCTATTACTCCTACGATCACTCCCTGGGGCAGTACCAGTGCGACAGGTAACCCCCCCCCGATCAGCGCCCGGCACCATTAGCGTGCCCCTGCCGGGCGGCGGCCGACATCAAACAGCGGGGGCGGGGGGCTCCGACCTGACGGACGCGGTAGGGAAGAAACCCCTGGGAGCACCCGTCAGCGGAGATCACACTTGGGCGGCGATGGCGGGCGGGCGGGGCAGGCGGCGGGTGGGCAGGGCCACAGCGGCCGGCGGCAGGGCCGGGCCGGGGAGCTCTCGCCGGCCCCCCCCCTCCTACCCATCTCCCGACAGGTACGGGACGGTGGATTTCAGTGGTTCGGCCAGACGCAAGAACGCGACGCGAGAGACGACGAGCACCCTCAAGACCTGGTTGTACGAGCACCGCAAAAACCCCTACCCCACCAAAGGAGAGAAAATCATGCTGGCCATCATCACCAAAATGACCCTGACGCAAGTGTCCACTTGGTTTGCTAACGCCAGACGGAGGCTGAAGAAGGAAAACAAAATGACCTGGTCTCCCAAGAACAAAGCGGGGGAAGAGAGGAAAGAAGAAACCCCGCGGGAGGAGGAGGAGTACGGCGCGGAGAGTGAAGGCAGAGGTAGGCGGGAGAGGCAGGACGGGCACCTCGAAGTGGCGGCCGAGCGCGGCCCCCCCCAGCTTCCCCGCGCCCGCACTAACGTCCCGCCATCCCCTCCGCCCCACTGTGTGTCCAAGCAGAGCAGAAGAGCTGCAAGGAGGACAAGGAGCTACGGTTCAGCGACCTGGACGACCTGGAGGAGGAGGAGGAAGAGGAGGAGGAGGCGGGGAAGCCGGAGAAGGGCCGGGCCAGCTCCCTGCAGGAAGCCCCCGGCCTCGGCGCGGCGCTGCCCGAGGCGCCGCGGAGCGACTGCAGCCCCGGCCCCTTCCTTTCCCCGCCAAGGCCCCCGCCGCGGACTTCGCCCCCGCCGCCCTGCCCGGCCCGCCGCCGCCCTCGCGCCCGCGGGGCCGGGGCCGGGCGCGGGGCGCCCCGGGGCCGCGGCGCGGGGGGAGCGGCGGCGCGGCAGGGGAGCTGCCCCTGCCCGCCAAGGCCTTCCGGAGCTCCGCTTTCAACCTGCAGCCGCTCCCGCGGAGCTGCGCGTCCCACCGCGGCCTGGGGGAGCCGTGCCAGTACGCGGCGGGGGGCGGGGGGGACCGCGGGCCGGCCCCGCCGGGGGCGGCGCAGCCCCGCGGCGGCGCGGACGCCCAGGCTTCCCCCGCTGCAGGCAAGCGGGCAGCGGAGGGCGGCGGGGCCGGGCCGGGCCCACCGCAAGCCGCTTGTGTCTGTGCAGGCTTCGGGCGGGGCGCGGGGCGTTCCGGCCGGGCGGAGGTGAGGTAGGTGACGAGCCGGTTGCCGGGGCCGGGCTCGCACGAAGCGCCAGCCCGCCCGCCCGCCCGCCCGGCCCCAGGACGGCGGGGCCACCGCTCTGCCCCGCTCCCGGAGCCCTCCTCCGGTTGGGGCACCATCCCCCCGGAGCCGGGCGCCCTGGAGAGGGCTGGCGGGGCCCGGCAGCACCGGAGCCCGCCCGGGAAACGCTCATCATCGCTTCTCCTTCCCGCAGGGCCGCCCGCCCCTTCCTGAGCGCTGGCGACAGGGCTCCGGCTGCAGCGAGGCTCTCGGCTGGAAACAACGAACGCAAGCTCTCCCCTGACCGGCGGTGACCTCCCCGCCCCACAGGCACAGCCCGCGGCTCTGCCCTCCCCGCCCTCGCCGGGACGCGGCCCGCCGCGGCACAGCGTGCTGCTCACATGGGGCCGAGGGGCGCGGCGGGCGGGGCCGAGCGGAGCGGCCGCGGGACCGGCGCCCCCCCCCCTCCCCCAGCCGCCCGCTTGCCATTTCTTCAACAGCCCTCGTTAACGTCTTGGCCAAAAAAAAAAAAATCTTTTTCCCCACGTCGCGGTTTGGTTTTCCTTGTCCTCCCAGAGCCGCTTCCTCCACTCGGCGCCCAGCTTCCCCAGGCGCGTTCGCTGGCGGCCGCTCCGCGCCCTCCCGGCGCGGGAGGAGGAGGAGCGGCGCAGGTTACGCCGGGCCGTTCATTTCCCATCGCTGTACATAGATCCCGCTGAAAGTGTTTTTCAGATTCTCTAATTAACACGGGTGAGCTGCACGCCGCGAAGCCGTCCTGTGACCCCGGCAGCTCTCCAGCCAGGAGCCGGCGGAGCAGCCCCCGGCCCGCCCCGGGCACCCGCCGCCCGCCCCGGGGCACGGCCGGGGCACCCCCGGGCAGCGGGTGGCGACCGGGCGGCGAAGCGGGACGTTGTTAGTGGGTCACCGCCGTCAGTCAGTGAAAAGAGCAGTGCTACACTTTACAGGACAGACGAGAAAGGGAACCGTGTCTCTGCATTATTTCTGTTTAATTAAAAGTGTCATCAAACACTTTGTGCTCAGACTAATAAACCAAGCAGGGATGAGGAAAGAATGTTTCTTTGTTCCCGTCTCTAGAAGCAGTGGCAATAATTTAAATTAATAACTGTGGTAATTAAGAGGTCATCTATAGATCAACCTGATACCCGCTATTTCCAAGTTCACCGGGGTCAACATTTACATTAAGTCATTTGTGGTCAATAGAGTCCAATGAATTCTGCCTTAATAAATCAGGGAAATCAATCTTGAATATCGAGTAGACTTCTGTATGTTTACCAATGACTACCAAGACAAGGGGGACTGCAGAGATGGGAGTCCGCTGGGTTTGCGACCGCAGAAGCAGCTCGTAGGGGGAAGGCGAAGCTGCGGGGCAGCGCGGGGGGGTGTGTGTCCCCGCCTTCGGCCCCGCTGGCGGCGCCGGCCCCTCCCGGGCGAGCGAGCGGAGCACCCCCGGGCTCCGGGGGCACCCGTCAAAGGTGGCAACCTGTCGGGCTTTGCAGCGGCCCGGCCGGGCGGGGGGGACGTGTACGCGAGGGCCCGCAGGTAACGGAGCGGGGCGGAGCGGGGCAGGGTCCGGCAAGGAGCGGGGCTGGGACCGCCGGAGCCCCGCCGCAGGCAGCCGGCCACGGGGCTCTGCCGCGCTCCGGGGCAAGCGGCGGCGGCGAAACCGCAGTCCGTTGCAGTGAGCCGCAACTTAGAGCAGGAAAATTAAGCTGCGAAAAGATAAACAGTATTTCAAGTCGGATTTGAAGGATTAGGGCTTGTAATAAAGAGTATTAGGCCCTTTCGAAGTGTTCTTGCGAGGCGACTTTTCCGCCCCTCCTTTACCACCGGAGGGGACAGGTATTACCTGCCCTGGAACAAAGCGCAGGTTCCCCACGCGTGTCCGCAGCGGCCGGGCCGCGCTCCGCTGCCCGCCGTGTCCCGGGCACCTCCGCCCGGCGCGCAGGGGAGCAGCCCGGTTCCCTCGGGCGCCGTTTGCCCGGCGGCTTCGGAAGAGGCTCCCGGGCAGGCAGTTCTGCAGGGCCTCCTGGGCTGCCCGCGGGGGACGAAACCTGCGCGGCCCCCGCGACCCGGGGCCGGCCGGGAGAGGCGCCCCGAGCTACCGGCTCTGCCCCTCGGCCCCAGCCCTGGTTCCCCCCCGGCCTCCACGGGAGCGACCGAAGGAGCCGCGAAGCCCCCAGGGTGGTGAATTAGTCGGGTTGCGGGCTTTGGGGTCTTTTTAAGGCACGCGCAAAGGATACCTCCAGGGACTCCTAAGATTTTTAATTTTTATTTATTGCTTTTACTCCCCTTTTATTAAAGGTCAAGTGAGCGAGATGCAGATTATCCCGCCCGCCCAGGACTCCCCTGCAATCTGTCATGCCGGCAAGATATGTATCGCAAATCTCTCAAAATATAATCTCCGGGAATCATATTCTGAATACTGTTTTGATTAAAAACCAGAGCAGGGTTGGATGGAGAACTAATACCGTGAGCAGAGCCTGCGAGCGCCCAGGCACGGAACTAAACCAACGGGCTCGCCCGGGTATCACGGGAACGAGTTCAGCGCCTCCGATGCCACCATAAGCACGCTTAGACCGCCTTCAAGCTCGGCTTTGCTAGGAGCCGCGCTTTTTAACGCCGCTGGGCTCCGAGCAGCGAACTCGGGCTGTCCGCCAGGGTGGGGGCAGCCCGGCTTTGCCGGCCACCGTTTGATGGGAACCCGGACCCTCGCTCCTCCGGGGCGCTTCGGGGCGGTGGGGCCAGTGCGGGGTCCCCGCGGCCTGACCCGCCCCAGGGGCCTGCGTCCCCGCCCTCGCCCCCCCCGGCCCCCCCCGGCCCCACTCCCCCCCATTCGCCGCGGCACCGGCGGGGGCAGGCGGGAGCTGCTGCCTGCCGCGTCCCCCGCTGGGGCGGGAGGTTTCTGAAGCAGTTGCCGGGCTAACGGCCCCGGGTAACGGCCCCGGGCGGGAGCGGCGGGGCCGGGCACACTCCACTGCGCCCGCTCAAAGGCAGCGCGACCGCGGGGCCGCCGCCGCGCTCGCTAATGAAGTTTTGTCAAAGACAATTACGGGCTCGGCGGGGGCAGGAGGCCTCTATGAAAAGGCGGCTTTGTGCGGCGGAGACGGCGCGGCTCCCCCGGCCCTTCCTGCGCCCCCGCGGTGACCCCCGCGCCCGGTCCCGCGCCCCGCGGGGAGGGCGGCCCCGGCGCCCGGCCCCCAGGTAAGCGCGGAGCGGCGCGGAGGCCGGCAACAGGCCCTCCCGGTGGTCACCAGCCCGATTCACTGAGAACCGAAGCGGAGGGCAGCCCCAGCCCGCCCCTCTTGGGTGGGGACTTCTGCCCCCTCTTCCCGCCCCAGACCGGCTGCCGCACCGGCTTCCTGTGTCCAGCAAACGGGAGAATTAATTTGAAAACTGGCCACCGAGCTGGGAAAATCTGTTTAAATGCACACCAGAGACGTGAAATGGGGATCTCAGACTGTGGCTGCCTTCCGCTGCGGCTGGGCGGAGAGGTGGTGTGGAAGAGCTGGACAATAACCATCTTTCCCCACCTTCCCCATGCTCCCAGCACCGGTGCTGCCCTCCCACCTCTGGTTCTCGGGCACCCGCTTCCAGCACTTAACCCCCCTCCCATCCCCAGCTAACACGGGCAGCACAAAACACTGGTTCTGCAAGAGAGCAGGGGGAACCCCGGGGAGTCATGAGAAGGCCTGGACAACCCAAGTAACCACCCAGATCAGCTCTTCCCAGCCTTCTGAAGCACAACCCTTCTTTCAGGAACACAGGACAGAGGAAACCTTCCTTTATCCCCACACCAGCACATGAGAAATGACACTGAAATGGGCTGGGACCCCTCACCCCCAGCTGGCTGGTACTTTACTGTCCCCTCAAACAGATGTCCTGTCCACCTTACAGGTTTCCCATCCCACACTAAAGGGATGATTTTTATTGGCCTTACAGCAGCAAAAAGCCTTGGAGATCCCTCTTCAAAGGTGGCTGCAGCTGAAGTTTTAGCATTATGTGGCTATCGAGGTTATGAAGCAGTGGACTGGAGCAATTAGTATAAAATTATCTCAAAAGCTGCACATGCAGCTCTCCAGGCCAGGTGTCATTTCAGGATCAAAGCATCTGTTAGGGGAAAATCATTTTTGCTATTGTATTGCCTTTTTTTTTTTTTTTACCCTACTGTTCATCTGAAAATAAATTACAGGCCAGAACAGGTGGATAACATTCTGGAATGATTTAATGATTTATTTAATCTGGATTCTCTTTCAATCTACTTAGCAGGATGAATACTTTTTTTTTTCTTTTTTAGCCTGAATCCAAAAGCTGGGTTTTTCATCTAAAGAAGAGAAAATACCCTAATACACCGCTCTGCTGCCGTCAAGGTGTATTCCCCACTGCCATTAGTAACCCGGCGGTAACATTTGCACTGCTGAGGGGAAAACTTCAAGAAAACCAAGCAGAAGATTTTCATCATCGTTCTCCCTTGCCATCTTCCTAGTGCTTTAGATGCTATCTGCCTTTTCTGGGACAGTGTCTGGGTAATAAAATAACTGACTGTAGCATTCAATCACAGCTCCTTAAATCTTAATATGCTTGGGTTTAAGAACTAATGTGACAGGTCTCTGGCTTTCCCTCTCATTAGGACAGCTTTGTGTACTACTGATTGGGAGAGCAAGTGGGGGGGGGGGGCTGAATTGGCACACAGGAGACTTCTGCCACAGACACCTATGGATCCGCTGACGCAGAACAAGGCCAGGAGTAATTCCCTCAGGCACATTCACCCAAGGCTGGCACCCTGTTCGTCAGAGAGCAGACCCTAACACGAGACTTTCCTTCTTGGGTAGACACGGTTTTGCTCAAGAGGGATTAGTAAAATCACTCAGATGTGAATTTCTGATGTTTGGTTTCAGCCGGAATAAGATGTTGTATGGGAAGGATAGTCTCAGGACTGTAACATGCTGAAATTCAGGACTGTAACATGCTGAAATTCATGGGGAAAATCCCCGGATGGCTGCGTTTGGTGCTCTGGTCCCACTGGAGTGGTAATACAGACATGCAAATCCATCAGACTCAGTATGTGCAGCAGCAAAACCATACTTTTTTTAATTTTTTTGGTGGTGGTGGTAGTGGTGGTGGGGTGGCGGCTAGGTTAACCCAGCACAGCTCTAGGTGTAAATTTGCTACTAGGCAAGTCCTGAGTTCATGCCACTACACCAGCTCATTCATGGAGAGGCATATTTGGAAGAATTTCTGCATTACCAGACAAGACAGCCAGGATGGTGAACATGGCAGCCCCGCCCCCCCCACCCCACCCCACCCCACCCCCTGACTGCCTGGGGTGGCAGAGAAGGACTTGGTGCAATTATCTGTCAGTCTTCCTGGTGAAGGGCAGGTGTTCTCAGCCATGCAGGCCATTCAAAGAAACAGGCCCACAAGAACTGGCATCCAGAGTAAACATGAAACATGTGAAAGCTACCTCCAGTTTTTAACCAAAAATACAACAGTACAGGCTCCTCCACCCAACTAGGATGACTTGACTCATTCAAGTGGATTCACTTCTGAATTTTAAATACATGTCATCAACGTACAACATCTAAAAGATGCCTTCCACAGCCATCTGCTTAATGGAGTGTCTTAAATTTATCAAACAGCTAAGAAACAAACAGCAACTGGAGCTCTCTGTTGCTACAACTGATCCCACTGTTGCTCACTACACGTGACAGAAAAATCAAGCATCCACATCACCGTGCTCAGGTTTTCTCTACACAAACCTCATGAGGCGCGGTGGTAAGTAATGAGTTAGGTGCTCAAGGAATCGGACAACGAGGAACCCTGAGTCAGCAGCCTGCTGGGGACTCATGCTTCCCAATTAGATCTTGTTTATCTGACCATGTGCTCTGCAGCTCTGCAGCCACCGGCTGCGATTTATCCTGGGGAGGTCTGACAACCTGGCCACCATGCTCAGCTGCTAGGAGAACAAGTGCTCCGTGTACCGCAGGAGGGTAACTTGCTGCTAGCAGTGCTCAGACCTTCCTGCCGATGCTCTCTTGCAGTGTTTGCCAGAGCAGACCCTTGTGGGAGCTCAGTATGGTGTGTGGAGCATGAGTCTCCCTGACAGTGCAGCTGCGGAGCAGCTCCCTAGCGGGAAAAGTGGGTCATTTGTTACACCCACAGGACAACATGACAAACGAAGCTCTTTTGAGAAGTGTCACTGGCAGAGCAGTGATCATGGACAATACTGCTGCAGCATTGTACCAGCAGCAAACCAGTCTGCTAGCCCATGATCCAAAACCAGCAGCAACTAAGGCCGGACAGCTTGAATAGTACCCAAGAGGAATGGAAACAGAAATAACCGCTCCCATGAGACATGGGATATCAGCCCTGGCTGGGTACCACAGCCTGACCATGACCTAACCAACCCCTGGGACGCTGCTGTTCTCAGGGCACTGCTTTCTATTTACAAGATCTCTCCTTTGCACATACAGGAAGGTAATCCTGAAACGGCCCAAAGCCACCTGGGGAGCAAAGAGATGAATGAAAGAGTCTCTTTGAAACACTGCAGCATGACAAAAAGACCCGAAACATGAACAGCCCATACTGCTAAGAAATGAAGGGTCGAAATTCTCCCAGAGCAGCAGCAGTTCTGCTGTCCAGCCACCCCCTTGGCATTTATTTGCCTGTTCCTTCCCAAAGAAAGGCCAAAAGCACTGCAGAGTAACCCTGCTGTCAGAGGGGAAGGTGGTACCCCTGACTCCTATATTTTCAGGTCTTTTACACTGCCGTCACTACTTTGACCTCAGCAACTTCAGGATCAGCAAAGTATTTCTGTGATGTTACCATTTAGAAGAAAAGGGATACAGCAACCACATTGTGTATGTCGCATCAGCAGGTTCCTATTAAGCTGGTGGTTTTGCACCGAACCCCAACATACCATAACCTCCGTGACTACACGGTGCAAAGCAGTGGCACGCTGCAGCACACGAATCATCAGGAGCAAGCATCAAGAGTGTGAAAAATCTCTCCACTAATTCACCTATAAAAACAAAGACCAGCATGCCTGAAAGCAGAAGGTCTCCCATCCACAGAGTCAGTCCCTTCTGCTCCTTTCACTGCTGCTGCTTCCTCTGAGGCCACAGCAACCACCCCCCTCGCTCACCCAGAGTCCCCTCAGCAGCACGGGACAGGAGCCCCAGCCAAGGGATGTTGTCGTTGCAGGCAGAGCTGCCCCCTCCTTGAACTACCCGAGATCATTCTTCCAAGGGCTACGCAACCAGGGGCATCCCACAGACCTCTCCACAGGGGCCTGCCAGCTCAAGAGCTCAGAAGCATTTACCTGTGCTGAACATCAAGTGTGATTTTTAAATCTTCAGCTGATACTGCACAGAGATACAGAAAGCTGAAGACTTACACAAACATAGCACAATTAGGGAATGGTAGAAAACAACGGTAAGTAAAAGTTAACACAAGCCAGGACAAAGTAGTCTCTATAAAGAGAAAAAATTTCTTAAAACACATGTCAAATTACTGATTTTTTAATCATACTCATACAGAAAATATCTCTGTGAATGTTCAGCATTCAGAGTAATGTAGATAATGCAGTAACAGCTGCCTTAGCTGAGGGAAAGGTAGCTGCTACAGGCAGGATTTCCAATTTCCCGTTTCTCACCGCCTGTCAGAGCAGAGCTGATACACCTTCTGCTTCCATTTCATCATACCCTTAGTGAGCACATCTCAGTGGAGACACTATATTCAGGGGCACATCTGCCTATCAAGGATTACAATTTACCTGTAGAAAAATCAATTGCCAGTAAAAGTCTCCAAATATCCTCCGGAATTCAGAAATGGAACATATATTACTCTTCTCCCAGAACTTTCCCATAAAATATTGGCTTACGCAGTATTCTGTGGCAGGAAATTAATAAAACTTGTCCTGGTTCCTCTCAATTACAGCAATAATATAACCTCATTTTCTCTTCATACACATTTAAAACTCAGGCTACAAATATAATACATGGTATTCCGTAAATGAAGCAGATGTAATTACAGTGTGGGAGTGTAGTCTCAGGGACAACTGTACTTAGAGGACAACTCCAAAAGATAGTAACAAAGGTGGTCTCTGGGTCGCTTTTCACCCCAAATCCTCAGGCTAACTGAGGGCTGTACCACCTCCAGCTCCACTCAGCATGGCATTAAGATCAGTTTAACTTGAAAAGGCTCCCAAATGACATTTTAAGGGCTGAGGAGAACCAGGACACAGCAATGACCCAGTAATCCCCACTTCTTTGGAGAACACGCTCTCTTTGTACAGAGATGCCCAAGTCTCAATCCAAAGGCTCTCTGGAGCACGATGGAGCGCTTGCTGCTCACTGTCCCCTTCACTGCTACCCGTCAGGTCAGGCTGACACAGCCCATAAATCAAACTGGTACGAGTGATTACAAAATTAGCACCGCTTGAACTATTAGTTATGAAACTCAGTGCACTATATTTTTATGCACTATAGTTTTCTAAGCTTCAATGATACGCAGTTTTTTTCCCTCCTGGGAAAAGCATGATGAAGGCTAGTGGGTTTTTGCTTGACTACTACATGGATGTCACCAGAGTTTCATTGCATAGACCTAAATTTCAGGTCTGTGTTTTTGCTTATGGCAGCCCAAACAGCCCAGTCATGAGTGCAGCAGCCTGTGAAGGGATCTTGAACATCATCTGTCGCATGGTTAGTTCCCTCAGCCTCTCCCCAGAGAAAATTCTGTGCACACTATTTGTTTTCAGAACACGCTGGTTTTTGTTCTCCAGAATAAAACCTTTGGCCTGATTTCTTAAGGAAACAAAACTCCTATAATCACTGTGGGAGAACACAAACATCTGCCCGTTATTGCATAATTTCTTAAATTGACTGGCATATCTCAGCCAATCCCTAGTGTGAGGATGTGTGTGCTCTGGCCTCCATCTCAAATACATGGAGAAAAAAGTTTCTCCCATTGACAACCAGAACAGTTTCAGAGCTGTCTTCCTCTCTAGAGGAACCCAGAGCAGCTGCACTCCTGAGTCAGGCAATGCTCTGAAATGCCTGAAGTCCAGAGGGATTAATCCTAGCCCTGGGGTTGTACTTGTCCCCTGTGGCCACTCAAGCTGGGTAGGAATGACGGCTTTGCTCCTTTTTTCCCTTACACACAATTGCTATGACTGATCACGCAAATCACAACAGTGATGTGCGCAGTTGAAAACACAACCCCAAAGACATTTTTATACAAAGGTATGATGTGCAATACCGGGGGGAGGGCTGGGGGAAGAAGTATACTTTAAAGGACTAAAATGATTTTTCAACAATAATTATTTGAGATAGAAAGTAGGGGAAAGACAGAGGGGAGCAAGAAATTAGGTCCCCCAAACCCAGAAGGAATAATGAAACCTCTGCTAGAGCTCACTCATTTTCTTTTAGCCTTCCAGCCAGGTATACTGACATGTCTATAAAGCTCTGCTAGTGACGGTTATTAGTCCAAAGCCTGGATCACAATCTGACCCTATATAAAGTGGAGAGAAAATCTAAATATTTTCCTCCATAAGATGTCAAGAGAAGCTAGCAAGACCTGCCGAATTCCCCACCGTGGCTCACAGCAGGTTAAACCACATGCTGGCAGCTCCGTGGCCAGTTGCACTACCTACAGAAAGAAGCACTACAGAGAGGGCCTACTTAGTACATGGCAAAGGATATGGGTTGTTTGCTTTGAGGTATGGTTTCAAGAGAGCTGTTTGGGTTTAGGAGCGATATACCTGTTTATTATATTGATAAATGGCACATTTTTCCTACTTGATTTGTTGAGGACTGAGTGACCTGGCAGTAAAACTGACTTGATATTGCCACTTAACCCTTATTGATGTCTTTTCTGGTTCACCTTTTATTTGCATAAATGAGAAACAGAAAGAAACCCCTGTTCTTTAAGAGAATCACATGGGATTCCCTGAGGAAGGCTGATGGATGTTGCAGACACACATCTCCCCAGGTACCAAACCGGTTACAGCTTTTGTCCCCGCACTCTTACAGACCCCCGCTCAGTGACCCCTCGTACCAGCTTCAGCTAATGCAGGGCTGGCAAGCCGGCACTGTTTGCTCAGGCACAGGTTCGGCACTTGAACACGTGAAGTTTGTGGGGAGGAACAAGTAAGCAAACATTACATTTTAATTTTTGTAATTAACTTTCAAAAAATATGGGACCTATAAATATATAACTATAAACCTAAATATATACCTATGCCCATAAATAGGCATTTTTATAAATTCAAAGAACCGTGAAGCTTTCTTGTGGTGGGAGGTACAAGAATAATTGTTTCTAAAAGAAAAAACGGAAAGACTGCAAGCACTCACATAATACAGGGTTACAACTTCAGGGTTTGTCTCACTGTTGCAAAGATTACAATATTCCACAGCAGCATTTCACTTTACCATATCTTAAAATCATAGTTAAAACCAAAACAAAACCGAGGACCATTTTTTGTTGCTTAATTTCATAAGGAAACCCCCCAGTCAATGTATTAACATGACTGTCACATAAGTGAGAGTTCCATCGAGAGAGGACTTTGCCAGGGTCAAAAGAAAACCTTCAGAGACTCTCTCAGAAACCTGATCACCACCATAAAATTCTGGTAGTTGACCCTGAATACTCTAAAGTTTAAGACATTTCAGATTCAGATCCATAATACTCACATCTTTGCAGAAAAATCTTGTGGAATTAAATGGAGGATGAAGATAACAGATTCATTTCTATTAATCTTCAAGATCCATATTTTCCTGCTCTGCACGCTCCACAGTAGTGCTACACGTATGTACTTCTGTTTAATTTTACCAGCCAGTTCCAAAGTCTTAAAAGAAATTATAAGTGTCTTTATAATTCATAGGATTTTTTCCCCATAAGGCGTTTCTCTTATTTTTGTTTACGTTTTTGGAGGAAACATCAGTAGTACAAAGAAACGGTGCTGCACAAAAAGACCTACCCCAGAAGAGATGCTGCAAAACAACAAAAGGAATTAACACAACCAAGAGGAGAAAGCTCTGCAAGGGGTCCCCGGTGGAAAGAAGTGAATAGAGTTTTACACACACGGACTCTTATATTTTTTTGATAACCAGGAATCTACTCTTTTACTGTTTCTTTCAATTTGAGTCCTCTCATCTAGGAATCCTCTCATCTAGGAATCCTCTTTTTGTTTTGTACCAGCATTTGGAGCAAGTTTATTGTTTTTCTTTGCTGACTGCTGGAGTGGGACTCGGGGATCCTGGGAAGGTGGGCTCTGCCAGTCCTGTACTCCTTGTGTTCAGAAGCTCACCTGGTTTAAAAATCAAACCAGAATTTGAAAAAAACACCAAAGAAAACAAACCACAAACTTTGTCCATGTCTTTCCATGACATTAGCTTTCTCCTGACCCGTTTCTCTGTGTTTGTGCACCATACGTAGTCAGGGGACAGATGAGTAACAAGCACTGTGACTTGTAAAACCAGCAGAAGACAGGAGGAAAAAACCTTGCATTTACTTTCAGATTTATAAAAAATTAGTATTTGTGGATAAACCAGAATGCAAGGGACTGGGCCAGTACAGAAGTTTTGGCTTTATAACTCCCATCCTTGGAAGGTCTGCAATGAGGTAAAAAATTCAGAAGACATGAGCATTCGCCCCCCCATACCCCTGCCAGCTCACTGTACACAAGCAGAAGCTGCCTCACAGACGGCTTCAGGTGGCAGGATGACCAGATTTATTATTTTAACATTCTCCACCAATTTGCTTGGTCCTTTGATGACCCCTAACCATCTCAGGCACTGATACACCAAGGGCAATGAAACCAGTGGACCCCTGCTTGCTCCCACTTTTTTTCCTCCTTTAAAAAAAAACAAAAACAAAACCCCCACAAACCACTGGCTGACATGGAACATATTTCTCCCTCATCACAGGCGCTCCACACATTCCTGAACACCCACAAACTGCATATCCCTGGAGGACCCCCTGGGCTCAGAGGTATCTCCAGGAACGCCTGCCAGTGAGACAGTCTGTCCCACCGTACCGAGACCCAGTAGCTGGTCTTCTCTACAGCAGCAGATTGTCCCAAAGACTAAACAGCTGGTGACCCACTGGCTCTCAGTCTCTCCAGACTAAAAGCCCTCCTAATAAATCTCCAAGTGAGAAAAAGCAGCCACCCAACAGCAGAGCACCATGACTAGGACACCAGCAGAATGCCAGGTGCCTATTTTGGAAGCAATCTAAAGACTAAAGAGCACAAAACCTCACCCTCTCCAAAGAGCCTGAGCAAAAAAACCAGCTGGAGAATACGGCTCCCTTCAGTCTGCACTGCAGCAAGGAGATAGGATTTTGTCTAGTTTGGCTTGGTAACACCAAGAGAGATGTCACAGCTGCAGAAGGGTTCAGCATTAACTATATAAGCCCTCCCACCATGTGGCTGGCTTCATCCTGTAGTCAACCTTTTGCTGTCTCCATCGTTTTTGTTACTAAGTGGACTGGATTAAAGCCAGCACAGATGCATTGCACACTGCCGAGTGCCACGCTGATGGCTCCTTGAAGGGCTGGATCAGTTTAGCTAAACCAAAAAGGAGACAGAGGTAGCACAGTGCATCGCAGCCAGGTACCAGAGAAAATCTTGACAGGCTGGAGGTAAAGCAGGAAAATATGAACAATAAGGAACACATTTGAACATCAGAGTAATTAAGCACTAGATCAGATGATCAAAGGAGATGGTAAATTCTGTTTCTTGACACCTCTAAATCAAGACCGGGTGTCTTTCTAGAGGACGTATTCCAGCAGTTCCATCCAGCTGCCAGAGCATCATCTGGCTGATGATCTATACAGGGAGCAGGAGCAGAGAATCTGACTGCCCTTCTTTGCCTTGAAACAGCCGTAAAGCAGCATTATCACCCCTTTTGGGGGAATCAACTTTCCTTAATCCCAGGGTATATACTTTTTCAGACTTCTGGGGGGTTTGCGGGGTTTTTTACCTCTCGTTCAGGGACCTGCATGCATATTACAAAAGTGGCACTCCACACTCACACGAGTTAAGTAAAGTTTACTCTAGAGGGCAAATATTGCAGAGTATTTTCCACTTGAACCCGTGCATGCAGTTTGATGGACATTTTTGCAAGTATTGCAGCAAAAGCAAATAAATAAACAGTGGTGCCAACAATAATGAAAAACCTAAGGGAAAGCAAGTTTTGACTGCGTACTTTTGCCTATTAGCCCTGGAGTCATATTAAGCCACGCAGAAAAAAAAAAAAAAAAAGATCTAAACCGATTGTTTACTGCTCAGATGACAGCCCATTAAAATCACCCTCGTTACTACAGCAATAGCACAGATTTACAGGGATTGTGGCTGATTTTGATCAGCCATACCAAGCCCTGCCTCAACCCATTTCATACTGATTAGAGTCTGGTCATATTTTAAGTGTCTATGAAATTATGCAAATGGAATCCGTACCAGAAAATCAGATTGCCAGATAATTGACCATTAATCTTTGATAAAAGTTTAAAAAAATTAAAGCAACCAGAAATCAGCTTAGCGTACAGTCTCTTGGGCCTTATTTTGGTCTAGTAAGTCTGTACGCTAAGCTGATTTCTGATTGCTTTAAGTTGTAAAAATTGCTTTTTAACCCACGGATATCAATGAGATTGCACCTGGTGTAAGTTGGGGCTGAATTTGATCCACTGTGTGCCTTAATCACAGTATATTTTTGTTAAAACCCAGTATTTGTGTGGATCTGTGGATACTGATTTGTTCAAGCACACGATAATCTCCCCCTAAGCCCGTCAGAATACAGCAGGTTAATAATGCTGTAAGTAGAATCCAATTTATTCATAAAACATCGGAATGCTTTAACCAAACTGTTCTTTTGTGGCAAGCCCCCTCCTGCCTGGCTGCAGCAGACAAAGGCTCCTGCTGCAGCCAGTGGGAAAGGGGCAGGATAACAATAGCATGGCGTCTGTCACGCCATCCATCCATCTGTCTGTCCATCCATCGGGCAACTGGTTCCCTCTCTATCTGTCGTTTTGCACAACCAAAGCAGCATCGTGCCCATGCCCTGACCCACAGTCCATGCTACCTGGTTTGGGAACTAAGTATGGCTCCACGTCCATAACCGTTATTTTGGTAAGTGCCTCAACGTTTCTGGTGGCAGCAGGAGAGCATAATCCTGTGACAACATTCCAGCCCATTAACATTATCTCTTAATTAGCATATATAGCACTTGCTGGGTGTTTATCGGAATTCAATGAGCACACGCTGTAGAGCTTCCTTTCCTCTGTGACCAACAAAGTAAATAAAAATCCCGCATACTTTAGTGGGAAGTGAGATATTCTTTGCACAGACTTAAGAAAAGCAAAGTATTTTCTATTTAAAGACTCCCTGTGCAAACTGTTACAGCCCATGAACTTCGGGAAACCCTCCACCTATCTGTGATCCCCTCTCTGTCAGCATCAGGAGCCCTTGCCAGGACTCACAGCTGTATCACATTTGGTGTCACCTCAGCACAGGACAGAGATGATCTTATAGCCAAGGGCACTACAGTCCGAGTAAGAAAAGGAAGACGGAATGGCAGAAAGACAGACATGGCAGAGAGACAGACATCAACCGTAACAAGGAAAGAATAAAACCTTACTGGCCAAAATGACAGAACCACCCAGACCACCACAAAGGGATTCAAGTTGAAGGGGGACACCCAGGTTACCTCTGATTAAATTAGCAAGAGGGTGGTTTATTATGGAACTTTGATTTTTCATTAAGCTGGATTTTAGGATATTAACCAAATGTGCGTGTACAATCCTGTGCTGCTCGTTCGTATGCAGGGCCAGAGAGCTGCTTACAAGCCGGGGGCACATCCCACTCTCATGCCCCCCTCCTCCTCCCTTTTTGCACAGGGGCTGGCGGCAGCCGGAAACGGCCACATGGCAGAGAGGGTTGCTGCTTGCTTCTTCAGGACATTTACTTTTGCCAAGCTCCAAGATAACTCCTCTTCTAAAACTCCCCTCTGCAATCCTGCTCATAAACACAATTTCAGAGCTGGCAGGTACCATAGCTGTCTGTGCTCCCCATCCTCAAAGGGCAGGTACCTGATCTGTGCGAGTTATCCTTGCAAAAACACGTCCAGTCTGCTGCGTATGGCCCTTCCATGATCCCTGGGGAGGGGAAAACCAGCCAACCTGCCATGCAGGCTTAAGATTCATCCAAAATTAAAAGCTTTTGATAAAATTACTGGTTAAGATAATTAATAAATTAAACAGACTACTAGGAAGGAGGTGTATCATTCAATGTGTTCTAGGATTCCTAGAAAATAAACCACCCAGCATGCTTTAATTCAACTGAGAGCTTTTGGGTGCCACAGTGAAAACATAAACCCAGAATCTATGCCCCGCATTGCACAGGTGGCCAGTCTAGATGCTCATAATATTTTCTCCCAGGATAATGAAGTTACTTGGCTGATGTGATGAAATTTTTGCAAAAAACCCAGAAGTCCAATCACCTTCAGCTCCCAGGGATGTTGCAGTAATAGTTTGCCACAAGCTGGTAGGGATCCAAATGTTGTAATACTGTTGCTACAGCTGTACCCAATGACACCATTGCACCCAATCAGCATGGGTAAATGCAGTAGCCAGAGAGCAACAAAAACTTCATAAAGTTATACTTGGGATGAGCCATCCAAAATTTCTCTTGGGTTAAGATACACTTGTGTAAATCATTTGAGTTACTGTACATCAGCAACCGCTTTGAGAAAGATTTTTCTTTTTTTGGTGCTTGAAAGTAAAAAGAGAGAAGGGGTCCAATTAGTTCTTACAACAAAGCAGCTCAGTGACTCCTCCGGGTACCAGCCTCTCAAGCAAATCCCGCAGCAATGGGGGAGCAGCTGCTGGGAATGGTGCCAGGAGCGACACAGCACATGATCCCAAAGGAAAGCCCCAGGGCAGGAATTACAACACTACCATTGACCAAACGTGGGAGATGGACAAAAGTTAGGTGGAAACACAAAGGAATGCTGCTCATTCCAGTGATGAGTACTGCAGCAGTGACCAGTACAGTGCCAGAAGACTCTGTTAGTGGGTGCCATGGAATGGGTCAAAAAAAGCACAGATACCAAGTATGAGCTGAAAATGTCAAAACGTTCATTAGAGATCACGACTGATTTCCAGAAATGCTACAAAATACAGACACTGAAGGGTAAGTCTGCAACTCTGAAGTAGAGGAGTCCTTATCCCCTAGGATTTACTAGATTTCTGTCTATGTTTAAAACAACTTTAAAAAGAATTGTACCATTACAGGCATTTTCCGGCAGCATTTTCTTATGTGAACAACACAGACTAACAGGGAAAACACTGTCAAATACTGCTGTGACCTCAATGCCTTAGGGAGGCAACTGGTTTCAAACCACTTTCTCCGTTCTCATCAATGTGACAATTGTATCCCATCTCTGCTGGATTTCTCCTTTCACTTTCCTTCATAAAATTGTCCGCTCAATTTTATAGCATTTGATCTATGCATATAATAGGAGGTGACTGTCTTGCTGGTGATTTTCCAGTGCTTAGGTGACTAAAAGGCAATATACACTAGTGCAAAGTGAGATGATCCAGTGCAAAAGAAGGCAATTCAAATCTGAGGTAGGAGACGGAGAATGTCCATTTAGTTCAGTGCAACTCACCAACAGCGGAATATAATTTTCAGTAATGGCAACAACCTTGATAAGCTTTGACCTGCTAAACTAGGGGTAATAATTCGGGCAGGAGTAACCCATGGTATCTTGTTTTATTTTTGCAGAAACGCTTTTTTGTTCCTAAAAATTCAGAGGGACAAATCACCTTCATGCTCTGGCATGTAGCAAGGATCTAATGGATAGTTTCTGCTGGCCACCTGAAAACTGAAGTTATGAGAATGCATGGGCCTCCATGCACAGAGCATAAAAATTCATCTCCAAATGCTGAGACATGGCAAAAATAACTCTCTTGGTGTGGATGGAAACATTATTGCAACAACAACAAAAAAAGCCTCATCTAAAACTATTCCCTACTGATAAAGAACTATAAGGACCCACTGCAGTGAGGCTTAAGACACTTCAAAATGTGCTTCAAGATTGTCAGGGAAGCGTTTCTGGATTAGCAATGCGATTTGATCTGAATGTTTCCAACTTTCAAAATTTTCACAAGAAAGTTACTTCTTGCTTGGTTGGCTGCATGAACATGCTTGCTCATTCCTTGCCTTTGCCAGTAACCCAGAGGCATATGGGACTGGAATTCCTCCCCACCTGCTACAGCAAGACCATGGAAGTAGCAGAGCTACTGGCAGAAAGCTTTGCTAGAGGAGGGGGAAAACACAAGACTATAAAGTGAAATTTTACAGTCATAGGAAAAGGTTCTCTGGATTTACATAAATCTACTTGGCAGTGAATATGTTAACAGTTGACCGTAACTGTTTGGAGAGAAACAAGCTGCTTGGATGCTGGCAGCAAAAATGCTGCTCTATCCAATTCCTACCGTGCCAAGCTCCTCCACCCTCTCTCAGAGCAGCATTTAGACAAATGCCAACATTTTAAAATTAAGTGGCCCTATCATTATTAATTCATTTGGTATTCATTGTAACAACATTAATCACAGTAAACTGCAGCAGCTTTATTATACATGTAATGTGTACTTTCCTAGAATTTCCCTGTAAAATCTCTGACATTGCTAACAATATAAAGACAATGAGACATTACAACCAAGCAAAACAATAATAAACACACAACTTAATAAATCATTATTCTGCCCACAAGTATGTTAAAAAATAAACTCATTTCTAAACTAGAGGAAAAACCAACATGCAATAAGTGACATCAGTGAGTTTGAGGCTTTTGGTTGCAACAAAGAAACAAAACGGCATGCTAATATGACATTTACAAATAATACCTAACCGCAGCCTAATTAACTTATTGTGTGCTTACTAAACTAGCATACATATTATATTAGAAGAAAAACACTTATTTGTTCTGTTGCTAAGAAACTTCAGACATTTGCATATTTAACAAATTGTTAGAGTGTTTTTAACCAGAACCCTTCACTATTTATAAAAGACAAATTTAAAACATGAGATCAAAGACACAACATTAATTTTTCTTTTGTCAACTGTCTTTGTTCAATGGCTCAAAGAAGCAGTTTTATAGCCAGCTGATACATAATGAAACATCTGGTATTATTCTGAATTACAGCGGAACCCACTAATAGTCAAGGGCTTTTCTTTATTTCTCGTACACCAGTCAATGTACTACTGGGACCAATCCAGCAGCACTTGAAGAACATGCCTTTGAAATCGCTGCAAGGTTTTTCTGAGTAAGGAGTTCAGGATCCATCTCTACAACAGGAACACCACTAACTTCTTTTCTTTTAAAGGCTCCAGATGTCAGCCAATTTTAATTGGTCTCGTAAGCTGTGCAAGAGCAGGAAACGAAAACCCAGTATTAGGGAGCAAGGCAGTGAATAAAGCCCAAGGGTTCTCCACTAACTGGGTGATAACAGTGGAAGCCAGTGCTGCTCACTGTACCCATGGATCCTGTCTGCCACATGGCAACTCGTGGCTCCTTGGACGTTAATCCAGAGCAGTGCTGGGTCGCTATGTTGCAGACTGTGAGCAAGATCGTTTGCCATCTCAGCAGGGATCAGTGTCATGGTTAGCAGAGCTTGAATCCCCTTCTCCTATCCCAGCTACACTCACTAACAGAGTGGGAGGCTTGACCCTCTGTGCGTTTGTGATCTCTCAGGCATGTCCACACGCCACTGACCGCACTGTGTCCATGTGGCCAAATCCAAAAAATGCTCTTGGGGTGCCTCTACCTTGCTCTGCCATATCCAGATGTAGACATTTTAGGACAAGCAAGATGAAAAAGGAAAGCAAAGAAATGCTGGAAGGCAATCTGAAAACTCAGGGAGCTGTAACAAAACCAAGCTAATCTTAAATTTGCTATCTCTGGGTGACTTAAAGAACTTAAAGTGGAAAAGACGTCATATGGAGTTAAAGCTCTCTTCAGAATGCTACCATGGGGATTGTCATCCTGGAGTTGCTTTTTCCACCTACCAAAGGTAGGGGTAGTCTGGTGTCTCCTTCCTCCCCTACCCTCCCTGCTCTGCCTCTCTTGCTAAAAAAAAACAGGACCAAGGAATTCCTGTGGGCAGGACAATATTCTGCTATGCTCTTGGGAACAAGCTAATAAAATTTGTACTTCCTCTTCAGTCAGCTAAATACTTAGATTTATCATTTGAAACAAAAAACTCCCAAAGAAAACATGTGACAAAATCATTAGTTATGAGAGTAAATACTGAAAAAATAATAATTCTGCTAAACTGTAGCATTAACCAAATGAAAGTAATAGTTTACCTCAGTCACCAAGAGAGGCTTATGGAGGATTTTAAAGAGTTCCAAGACAAAATCTCCTTGCAAGGGAAAACTGTAATAGCTTCAGTAACAATCATGTACAAACTTTTGTAACTAGAAGTAGCGGGTGAGCAGAGTGCAGGCAGCAGTTTAAGCTGTGCAAGGCTGAAGACAGCTCTGCTGTCCAGAAGAGCAGGTGCAATTGCAGCACCAACCCCAGGTTTGGATGTGACCAACTGCATCTCTTCCCTGTGCCCAAAGAGCTTTCACCTACCGCATACAGAGGGGAGCCTGCTGAAAAACACTGCATCTTCAGCAAGACTCGGCAGGTCCTGCCAGCTCTCTCCCTCAGGGAGGAGCAGCTCGTACCAGCAGCTCTCCCCAGCTCCCTGCAGCATCACACAAATGCCCTCGCAGCAGGGAGCGCATTTTCCAGTGGTCTCCACCACAGGAACACGTTACTTCACATTAAGGGGTAGAGCGGAAAGAACACATACAAGAAGAATGTGCACATTTTTAAAGCCTTTGTGGGTTCAAAACATACACACAAGTATATGGCCCACAGTGACATTTCTCTGTTAAAATTTCAGGCAGAGGCTGTGTATGACATGACTTCATCTGTGACTCTGCTGGCTGGTTAAAAGTTCAGTTTTCCCATGAGAACATCTTCTGCGCTTCCAGCTCAGCACCTGTCTGTGCTAGTTAAGACGAAGCAAACTTTGTCCCCAAAAGCTTCCTGTGCTAGAAGGTGTCCCCATGGGACACTGATGTCAGGCTGTAGCCCAGCTGGGTGCATTCATGCTGACTTTAATCTGCCCAGTCGGTGGCCTGTGGCTCCATGCTAATGGAGCACACTGCTGATAACTCATCTCCCTTTTACCTGTGTTGCCACATTTGCATTGCAGCAGTAGGTGCCTTTCATCCCCAGCAGCCAACCCATGTTGCGAGTACACCTGAATTTGCTGCACAGACATATACTGAACAGGACAAGACTGCAATCGCCAGCAAGGCAAGAGAGTGCTGCTCACAGTTTTCTGATTACAAGTAAACAGCTGAAGTTCAGCTATACTATAAAAAATTGAAAATTGGGCATGAAATAGGAAGTGGGTAGCCTTAATAGAAAGCAGTGCCAACAGCCTCTGTATTTAGAAAACACACACAAATACAAAGCTTTCAGCAGTAGCACCAAGTGCTGCAGTTTCTGTTTGAGGCAAAGGACTCCAGTTGTAGTCAATACCATTTCTTACATTCTTCTGGGATGCAAAAGGGGGCTGATGGAGGAAAGATCATCCAGGGGAAGTTCTCCTCAAAGTAAGAATAAAAAAAAAAATGTTAGTATGTAAAGACACTCCCAGAAGATGGTCCATAAACCTTGAAAGCCCTTTTGGCAGAAAATGCCAAGGCTCTGCAGTCAGTTGTTACAGGATGGGCTGAAGCAAAGCTCAACTGAACCCCCCCCCCCAAAAAAAAGCATTTGCCGCTTCCCTCAGTTCTGCCTGGGTACAGGTACGGAGCTGCCCGCTTCTGCAGATCTCAATTGCTCTTGCTGGCAGCACAGCCCAAGAGGCGCACAGGGAGTTTCAGGCGACAGCCAAATTCCAGGCATGCACTGGACATGCAGCCAAGTTCTACCAGTCATCTTTAATGGGAATGCTACCCCCCTCAAAATGACTTAATCCAAGTTTTATGTTACAGACGTCCAATGCCTCCCCGCTGGAGCACTACAGTATTTCTAACCTGGCTACTTTCTTCTTTGCTTTCTTCAGAAGAATAAAGCCAGTCACAGGTACATTTTGGGCCTGATGGATGGCTGTAGCTGGTAGTGGCAACTCCGCCAGCATCGCAGTAACCAGAAGGGAACAGAACACTGAGAGAATAAATACAAGAAGTTTCCAAGCATTTAATTTTGCACTTTCAGTACACAGCATTCAACATTCAAACATGGTTTTAAAAAAGAAAATAAAATGGATCTATTCCAAGTGTGTAAATACAGAGGTAATAATCTCCCAGTCATTTGGTCGGGAAAGCAGGGTTTCATTTTTCAAAGAGCTCTAATTCCTGCTAACTTCTGAGTACTGTGATCTCAGGTACGGTTCTCCACCCATTCGGTACCTTACATGAGAGGATAAGTTTCCCTTTTTAAAAACTTACTGGATCCTTATTAGTACAAGAAAAACAAGTAACTACTGACCTGGAAGCAGCCTATGGCTTTACCTGTCAATAATCCACTTTATCAGACCTTGAATAGAGAATATACATTTCACAGAGCTCAAAAATATACATTCCCTAAAATGACCATAACGGCACCTTTATGATAGTCCATGTCAGGTTGTGTTACCTATTTTGTCAGGATTCCAACCTTCCAGCAGGATTTTTTAAAATTTTTTAGTTTTTTTTTTTTAAAAACCTTTCTAAAGCTCCCATCTGGCCACAGGAATAAAGGTATAAAAAAGCTTTGCGATATTTTCACTTGTTCTCCCTCCCTTAAATAATATTTCTCTGATCCAACTTCATCTGCATAATGGATTTGCAGTATTTTATGACAAACATGATGAAACTTCTTCATGTAACCTGTGCGAGTGCATGGCCTAGTCAGAGACACTGATAGAAGGGACAGACAAATTATCAGCCAAAGGTCCCCTCTACTACTTGTATTCCCCAGACCCCTGTATTCCCTTCCATCCTGTATTGGCTAAGCCAGATCTCTCTCACAAGCTTCTAATTATTATAGACTAATTATTATTAGACTTCTTTTGCACTAGCTCTTGCACCCCTTTGATAGAACGAGCACGTGGGTACGACGCTGCCACCGCAGCGGAAGAAGCTCCGAGATATGCTGTCCTCGTGACAGCAGTGCAGCTGATTGCTTCTCAAAAAAGGAGTGGGAGGACAAACTGCATTGAATCAACTTCAAAAGAAAGCCAAAAATCAAATGTCTCTAAGATTAGTATCAAATACTTGGAGCCTTCCCTTCTAGGGTGTCTCAGTGTCCAGCGGAGAAAATGTCACACAGAAAAACAGAAATTCTGGAGGCAAATTGAGACAACAATATAGAGATGTACTCTGTCAGTTTAGTGCTTAAGCAAGGAGTGGGCTGGGTCTGTGGAGGGTTTGTGTGCAGGTCAGACAGGGGCTGTTGTCAGACGCCTCCAGAGGAGCCTCTTCCTTCACCAGCCTTTGCAGGAAGCAGCACAGAGAAGTCTTGCCGTGACAAAAATTCATCACTGCACCCACTGATGGGTAAAGAGGGAAAGTCCACAACAAAGCAACATGAGAAATCCTCCCGCATGTTCCAGTCTGGATGAGTGGGACTGAGACTCCATCAAAGAACAAGAGGAAAAAATTATTAGTGACTGTGGCTGTGGGCACTAAGGCAGTATTACATGGCTTTCAACATGTGTACTCAACAGCATGCCCAACCTCAGCAAAAGCCCAGCTCTCCACCAGCTGGATTCAACACTCAAATGCATAACCTAAAGCTGCCTGGGTGGTTTTAAATTATCCTCTCACTGCTAGTGCATAATGTGTTTTTAATGGGGGGCAGCGCTGCAGGGGCAGAGGAAAGTGGTGCTGCCAGGTTTTTCCTAGAACTCTCCCTTCTTTCCTAGAACTCCGCCAGCTCCGGGGTAACCACGCTAAGGGCTGTGCACGGTATTACCAGAAAAATCACAAAATGCTGTTTGAACTTTCACATTTTGACGCCACACAAAACTGGGCCACCAAAGTCCTTCTTGCATTCAGAGGGCAACATTTACAGTAGTAGAGAGAGCGGTTTAAGGAGATAAGACTTTTATACTATGCATGTATGTGCAAATTGAAGTAAAAAAAAAAAAAAATCCCTTGGGAGACTATGGAGAGAAAGAAGGTGAAAAATGGTTAACATGAAATTGAGTTAGTAATTGCAGGAAAATCACTGGGCAATTTTACAGAGGTTCCTTTTTCCCGCATTTATGGCTATGTCAGTACACCTTCCCTAGATGACACCTAACACAGTACTGCTCTGTCTGTATCACGCTCTCAGGTAGTTATCACTCGTGGGCAGTAGCCCATCTTTTAGACTGTAAGTATTTCCACAGTGCCTTGTTTCCCCCAAATAAAGATTAACCTTTCTACACATGCCCAATTCCACAGCCAGTCCAGGTTTCCTGGCAGAACATTTTTGGCTTAAAATCCTTCATGACAGGCTTCCTGCGACCCTCCCTCAACCCAAACAGGTACTAGATTTGGCCAACATTAAAACCAGAGATTCTCTAACTTGCAGTCCATATACAAGGCCCACTGAGTGTTGCTGCTCATCAATCATTATTGTATGTATACAACACAAGGTGTTTTTATTGCAATTGCGAAAAATCACTGGTACGAAGTGTTCATAAAGAGTTCAAAATTATTATTTTTTTAAAAATTATGAACGGCTTCTAAACATTCTTTATGCAAACTTGCTTTCTGTAACCGTTTGAGTCAGGACAATTTGATCACTTGGCTGTTTGTAGGCAGTGGGCAACAGGGCATCAACAAAACAGAGACAAGCCAGTTAAAAATCTTCTTGAATACTTGTGGTTGAATGGTGCCACTGATCATTTAGCTCTAATCCCCCTATGATTACTCCTCCCCATTTTTATTTTTGTAGTTTATTATGTCATGCAGGTTTTCTGAAGCTTTGCAGAAAAAACAGAGCAAATATAACTTTATATTAAATCAATATATTCAGTGGTTATTTGATCATTTCCTGTGGCAATATCACACGAATTGGATCTAGGAGCTACAAGCAAGAGGATGGCACTTCTTGTTTGGAAACGAAGAGCCATGTTGCACATATAAAAAAAATCGTAATGAAACCTTCATTATAGAGACATATATCTCACCATCCATCATCTCCAAAGACGCAGGCTTGGAAATGAAAACCTGCCTGCATTTAATTTGATGGGCCGAGCGTACAGCATTCCCATCCTGTCAGGGGGAGGGGAGTGGTACTTTATTTATTCACACGCCTGAAAATAGACAGGTACATTTTGGAGCATCATCTCACCTTGAAATCCTGGAACCACTTACTTGAAAGTGACCCCGAATGACGCGTCCTTGTTTCCCATTGCACCAAGGGCTCCATTGTTTGCTCCCATTAGCATGGCCGGGGAGGGGTTTGAGCTGTGCTCCACTCCCAAGCTGCACAGAATCTGCTGGGAGGGTATTTCCTTATTTATTTATTTATTTCCCAATTTTGTTTCTAATCGCTGTTTCTTTGTGGTTTCCTGGGGTCCCTCTGACAAAGCCACATATTCTGTTACTGTCCTTTATAGCACCGGAGGGCACTGCAGAACACATGAAATTTGTTTCTAATTTTACATCTGCCAAAAAGCATTCCTGGGTTACAAATACACGCCAGCAAAATTGGTAGGGCCTATCCCGCTAATGCCACAAGACAAACAAAGCCAAAAGGAAATCAAAAAGACTAAAATACAGCACAAATATTTTTGCACTTCTTTTAGCTTGTGCAATCTTTCCTTTTTCCCCTCCTTCTCCCACATTTTACCCAAGTTAAGCTTTCTGGCATTACATATTTATCTGTTTATATTTAGAAAAAATAATTACAAGAAAATGAGAAGGAACAATTTGTTTTTTCCTGTTCTGCAAATCCCATACATAAGGAGAAGGCTAGAAATACCTTCAGCCAGAAGCACATGGACAATTGCTTTCTCCCTGACGTATCACTGAAACACTGAATGTTTCAAGCAACTAGTCAAAATCCTGAGGCTCCAAAGTCAGTTGAAACTCAAAGACTGATCTCAGCTGCATTGCCGCCATTTACATATGCAATATGCTGTCCGGCAGCTATTTCTTCTCAACATCTATCTCCTAAAGAATATAAAATATTGTCCTAAACTTCGTAACCATGGCAGGGCAAGCCCCGAGGTAGCCTCTAAAGCAGTAAGAGCAGCGTCCCAGCCGGGGCAGAGCCGCCAGGGCAGCAAGGCCCTTCGGCAGGGCCAGCTGGGGGACAGGCAGCACCGCAGCCACTGCCCCACTGATTTCTGCCAAATGTTTGAAGTTCAGGTTGTGCTTCGGCGTCTCACTGTGGTCTGTATTTGCTGCACCAAAGTTTCATCTATGCATAAGCAGCAGCTCCCAGGCTGGCTTGGACTTCACAACTGTAAATGTCAGCAGTCCAAGGAACACAACGTTGGGTTTATTTTCATTAGTAGTAGCACAGTGTTAGGGCATTTCAAAGGTCTGCAATTGCTAATGAAAGACCTTGCCATAAGGAACTTGAAAGAACATTTCAGAACTGGATTCATCTCTGCAGCTTGGGTTTATCAGATTAAATGTAATAGCACCAATATTCTAGCACTTCCTACAAACCATGGAGGGGGCTCTTGCACTTTCACACTTGCAGAATTTTGCATCAGATAAAAATATAGAGCTTCTAATGGAGAACATCAAATCCTGCATGGCCTGGCCTGGAGCTGCCCAGAGGCACACCGGCTGTGCAGTGTTGCTGTCAGGGCTGCAACCAGAGGCAAGTTTCCTCCGGCAGCCAGAGCAGGTCGACAGCTCACAGACGGGAGCCGGAGCAGTTATCTCCATCTGATCCACAAAAGCCCATGTCACAAAGTTAAGAATCTGTTCCTTCCGCTAAAATCCACTGGGCAAATTTTACAGGGCTGAACTGAAATCACATTTTTTTTTTTTCAGTTGTGTTTGAGCCTTCATGTTCTATATCCACTTCCCCAGTGATCACTCTCGGTGAGAAATTTCAACTATACAGACTTGCTAGAGACTAATCTGCCTGCGTCCGCACATGCACAGCGTATCTTGTACTGTACAAGTGTCTTTTCCAATACGGATTATGGGCTAATAAGCTATATGGTTCTGCAAATCTTCCTGGCCTTTACTTTTTAGCTGTTATATGAGAGTCATATTTCCTAAAAGGAGAAACATATGGATTGTATCTATCCAGCACTAGACGATCGCAGAGTCTGCTGTCGAAACTTATTTGAAGAAAAATAAAGCCATCTATAGAACTGTGAGAAGAATCGAGTTTTTTTTGGGGGGAGTGTTCTCCTATCTGGAGTGAAAATACTAAAGGGAAAAAAGTAAAAAGGGTTTGTGTTGGAATAAGGTGACCCTGCACATTCAATGTTTGTGGTTTTCTACCCTTTTAAAAATATTTTCATTGAACTTGTAAGATTCTGAAGTGAAAATGTTATTTCAAAATTCCTTATTTAGAAAATACTTCAGGCTTTTGGGAAAAGGAGCTTTGTGCTTGAAACAGTTTAGTGCATTTCACCCAAAGCATTTCTCCCTTCCTCTTCCATCACCACTGCATTTTCAGTTATTTTACACATTGTTTACTGTAAATATTAGGAAAGAAAACCCAAAACAACCCACAAGCAAGTCTCCAAAAGACAGATTTTTAGAAAGATGCAAATACCAAGACTTTATCTTAATTTTTATCAGTATCTACCCATTATATGGGAAGCTTTGCTGGTTTAGACTTTTTATCCTAACTTTGACAGCATTTATGCCCTTCTGCTAACTATTCATCTCAATTTTCTTATCTGTAACACAAGGATAATAATACTGGCTATACCTGCCTTGGTGGAGGGGATTAGTTGGTATCTACATGGATCCTGCCCGTATAAAGCACAATAATTATCACCTGAATGTCGCTATCTCCTCTGCTAGTCTTGAAAAGAATCATATGCCTTCTGGCCTCAAGATTAAAAAATAAATTCAGTATTTAAAATATTTCATTTTTGCTACGTCAGACAGAAAATCCACAGTCACCGGGAAGTTTGCAGAGAGGCCAGTGCAGAAGCATGCAGCATCCTCAGGATGCGATCACCGATTATGAGTCCAGATACGCAAGTTGCTTTGTTTCCAAAGTGATCAGTGCCAGACCACCGGCACACAAAGCAGTATGTTTGCCATATTACAGTGATATCATAATGTCCAGTCCTGTCTTTCAGAAAAAAAAAAAGTAAAAAATAAAACAAACAAACAAAAAAATCACACATTTCCCTCCATACTTGCCTACTCACCTTACTTCATCTCTTCTCTAACAGTTTGCTTACAAATTGTATCTAATTTTTTTTGTAATAACATGCAAGTTATTGCAGTCTGTATTTTTTCATCTGCAGCTGGAGTTCCAGCCTTAATTTTGGATGCCCAGCTTTTTGTCAGTTTATGGCAGGAATGAGATGTGAAATATATGTATTTTTTATTGATAAAGATAAACATGATTTGTACGATGAGTCAAATTAACAATCGATTACACACTAATGGGCTCTAATCAATACATTAATTTAACTAAAAGGGGGGGAAGAGGAGGAAAGATGGAACAGTAATTTAAAATAACAGGACTCTTCTGCTGGTATAAAAAAAAAAGCGTATAAAATAAAACTGAGCAGCCCTTCGTGGAAGAATGCAATATCCTCTCTCTCGTTCTCTCACCTTGTTTCTCTGTATGATGTGGCGTGTGTTTATTAAAGAATAAAAGAACAATTATTACATTTCCAGCAGATTGCAGGGCTTCAGCCGGCATGGCGGCAGTGGTACCACAGTGTCAGCCTGCTCTCTAGTGTTGCTGGAGGTGTGCGGCATCCAGCAGCCGCCACGCACCCCGGCTGCGCTTCCAGCTGCACCCGCTTAAAACACAACCCAAACCCTAAAGAATTCCCCTGCTATCTTCTGGGTGGTAAGGAAATCTCAATTATGCACACAAGGGATGTGGTTAGGGGAAAAAAGGAGAAAGAATGTTTAAATTGTATACGTAAACTGTTTTGTTTTACAAGCTGGAGTAAATCAGCACATTTGTAGGCCATATTTATCTGATCCACTCAATAATAATCTCTCTCAATGAACACCATTGATGTGGCATTTATGCCATTACAAAACATAACAAATCTCTTAAATTCAATTAAAGCATTAGTGAAAAAATAAGAATTTTTGCTTCTGGGCAAGTCAGTAGTGCAGAATGGCACGAACCTCTGCCACATTGCTGTCAGGGATCGATATGAGAGAACACTCTGGGAACAGAGGTGAATGCAGAATCCTCCCTGCTCTCTCCGCCTTCTGAATTCAGTCCTCCCTCACAGCCACATAACATTAATAGAGGTGCCATGCTCTAAAAATAAGCCAACCGACTCCCCTCACAAAGGGATCAAGAAAGGAATCCAGTCCTTTTAGCACCAGTTCCCTAATGGGAGGTGCAATCCTTCAGGCTGATGCTAACGGAGCCTCATGCTCTCACCCTGGTGAGAATTTGGGTATAAAGAGGGGGCACAAGCAGACGAGCAGCTCCATCACGGGGGTTTGCTTTGGATGACGTAGTTCAAGGCTTGTATGCTCAGCCCTTCTTAGCCCATGTAACACTGGGCCTTTGTGCTCTTAAGCCTTGTTACACACACAAGGAGTGAAAAGGGAGATGTTCCCCATTCATGCCAAGTAATTCCAAGAAAATTCAAACAGAAGCAATGGAGCTGTTACAACAGTGCACAAAGTTGCCATCTCCTAGCAAAAACTTTGAGAGAAAAGACAGTGAGTGCATGTTACACACTATGCTTTGGTAGAGAGAGCACTTTCAAGGCACAGCTAGTCTTTGAAAAAGAGATGCTGAACTCAGTTACACTTCCATAAATCAGGAGAAATGCAAGTGGAGCTACTCCTGTTTGCTAACACTAAAACCTCATGTCCAAGACTTCAGTGCAATCAAAATAATGCAGCGTATTCTCTTCAGGCTTGCAGATCAGGAAACGAGACTAGATCAGAAGAGCGTTCTTGGTCTCCTTGAAAATTAGTTCACTGATTACTCTGAAATGTCTTTTTTTGAATATAAATATCAGCTTTAAAAAAAAAATAAAGAATGCCATGCCTCTCGAAAAAGCATTTTGTCAGCTCAGGCTAAGAAGTGGGGAAAGGTAAGGTAAGTAAAGGTAAGACTAGGATGCACTTTGATTGGGATACTGTTCTCTCAGCAGCAGTCTGGGAGCTACAGGTACCTATGGCAGATTATCGACACTAACAAGAACTACAGTTCTTGGGTTGAAGATGGGGGACCAAAATGGAAAGGATGCCAATAACAGTACACCCATAGCCAGTGGTGCTTCTTCAAGTAGCGCTCCTCAGACCCTTCTCAAATAGAGAGTTTATTCTCAGTTGAATACCACTGCATAGGTGCCCAACCACTAGTCTCCTCTTCAAGAGCAGAACTGTCCCGTATGTACGTACGAGCTGGTGTTACAGAGGAAACAGCTACAGCTGCCTGGGTTTCATTAGATGTAATCAAATATTCAGTTAATATCCAATGTATACCTAAAATCAGCTCAGTCTTAGGAAGAACTCTTGCCCCAATATATGCACAGCTGCCAGAAATGGATGACTACTTTCATTAATATTTGCTTCAGAAAATATCTAATTCACTTTGGCTGTGTTTATGTGCTTCCTACAACTACAGCAATAAATCAGTGTGCTGGGAAGACCATTTCACAGAAGAGGCAAATCTTAGGTGGGTATTAAACAACACTCATTCAGAATGAACTCTGAACTTGTGAAATGAAAATTTGAAGTTTATATGAAAAAATCTAATCTAGATGGTGAGAACAATATGATGTTAGAATACAGATATTGAAGATACTGGTTTTGATGAAGTGCAGCCACAAACTATTCACAGCAAAATATTCACAGCCAGTTTGCTTAGAACAACCTAAAATAATTTTATTCTGTAGTAACAACAGTCCCAATGCACAAATATAGCATTTTTATTAATCACTTCAATTTGTTGATAACAGATGATCAGATTCTCTAAATTTAGCAACTGGTGGGTTAGTTTAAATCAACTTCTCTTGTTAGTTAGTTTAAATGGGTGGGTACTGAAAAAAAAGTGGGTACTGAAACCCAGACAGACTTACAACCACGCAGGCAAAACAGTCTCTGCTGTCATGATGTTTACAGTAGATCAACCTCTGGCTGTGCTGGGTAATACCCTGCCTCGCTCCAGCTCTGCTCACTCGGCACATTTTATGTAAGTTGTTTTCATAACTAAAAATATGAGGATTTTTATAAGCAGGGAGCAGAAGCCTCTTGTTTTGTTTGTTTTACTGCTAGACCTATGGGGCATTATTTTGATTTCTCTGACATTGGATAAACTTTATTGATGTCAGTGAACTCTGAACCTGTAGGTATGAGTATTCTCAAAATAATCTCTCTGTGTATGGAAAGTGAAACCAGTTAGGATCAAGCAGAACACTACAGCATAAACTCAAAGCGTCTATTAAAAACCATCTCCAATTGGCAGAAGAAAACATTTACAATCTGCTGTTGAAAACAATTTACTGAGGTAAGTTTAAAGACAATTAACTTTTTCTTGGATATTATTTTATTTACTAATGTACATTTACACTTTTACTAAATTTATTAAGCTTTTTTGAACCTACCTGAAATACAGTTTTTGCAACAGCTCAGCCCTAGCAAGTAGTTCAAACCCTAGCAGCAGCCAGGGTTTTAAGAAAGCCTCCCACACGGTGCCTGAAATCCCCCAGGTGTATTTTCAGGTAGGGAAGGCCAAGAACAGCCTTGCATATATATACTAC
The DNA here is from genome assembly GCA_034008185.1 of Gorsachius magnificus. Lineage (NCBI taxonomy): Eukaryota > Metazoa > Chordata > Aves > Pelecaniformes > Ardeidae > Gorsachius > Gorsachius magnificus. Next base: position 28,437,548 of record CM067088.1, on the reverse strand, counting down.
TTTTATAGCAGTACTGGAAAGTTAAATAACCAAATGCAATCGCTCCCTGCGCACCTTAGCTAGGTACCTGGGATACGCTGATTATTTTTCCCAAATCAATTAGTACTGTGTAACAACTCTTCAAGGCATTTTTCTTTTATCATTAATTCCTACTGTCTTCTGACTTGCATACTCTGACCATACCTGTGCCTTTCAAGCATTATCTCGAGCCTGCTAGACCTCTAAAATCTCAGCAGTATCTTTGCCTGCTGTTCATGATGAAGATTTCTCCAGTTTTATTTCATTAAGCGGAGCACAGCTAAGCTTAGAGACAGCAGCAAAGGCTAAAGCAAAGCAGCTGCGTTATTCTGCAGCTCCCCCTGCTTGCTGCATCCCATCATGGCAGCGTGATGGTCTGCCTCCGTACCCTCCCAATCGCTCCTTCATAGGTCAGATCATAAGAGCAATATAAACCAGAAAAAAAAAAAAAAAAAAAAAAAAAAGAGACATGTATTCTAGTAAGAAAAGCCAGGAAGTTCAAAGTTACAGCTGACAGTCTGGGTTTAACTCTGACTGGTCTGGGAAACAAAACAAAAGTAGAATAGTGACATGAATGAAGGATGAAGTGTCAGACTGTAAAGCACTTGGTTTTTATCAATCTAAGTCAGGCCCTTACAGTGATTAAACCCAAATTTCTTGTATTATGCAGAAAAAAAACAAATAAAAGGCAAGAAATAACGATTTCATAAATGTTTACACACAAGAGTCGTGTCCGCCCCCCCCCCCAGCTCTCAAATGAATACACTGTCAATTTTGCCATTTAAAAAAATTAGAGTGGTACATTCTGTACATAAGAGACATTTCTCCGAGTATGTGACGATACCCAAACAATGCTGCTTACAGCGACAGACCAGCGCTTCTCTCCCAGTTCTGCACAATTTGCCTGCATGTGCAGCATCCAGTGCATTTCATATGTGAACACAAACCAGTAAGTAATAGTCAAAAAGAGAAGACCAAAACCCACACTGCACAGCCATAGCCGAGAAGGGCTAACTCTTCAAATACTGAAATTAGCATCAGTGACAAATGGCCTCAGTGGGTACATACTGCTTTCCCTGATCCCTGCCACCAAGCCCGACAAGCCTGCCAGCAGAAAACACTTCCCTTACTGTTGCTCTGAGAAAGGGGCAGCTGATCAGAAGTTTAGGATAGAACTACTGCAGTACGATCTGGGGGAAGCCTGGCTGAGAACACAGAGTTCAGAGTCAGATCCCTTATTAATTGCCTGCACAAGCACAGCAGCTCCACACGTACAGTAACACAGTGCTTGGGATGCCCAGCAGCTGCCAAGCGGAGTGCTGGCACGCTGTGCTCCCTGAAGCTCTGCCATCAGAGGTGGGGGATCCCACTGCGCTTACTACTACCAACTCAGTGCATTCGGGTGGTGATTCCACCCAAAGCCACATCCTCAGACTTTCTGGAAACACAGCCACGGATCCCTGCAGCTGAATTTGTTGTTTGGTTTTCCAGAGGTAGCTTCTGGACATTTCACAAATATTTGGATTATATCTGCATTACTTAGCAAATAAACTCCTTTACTATATTGATGGGAAGAGATAAAAATCATACAAGTTTTTATTGCAACTGCCTCAATTTCACATGGTTAAAGGAATGCCCTGAAAGAGTCCACTGAGTTTCATGACTCAATTAATATTTATATTGTTTTAAAGAAAAAGAAAACTTGAGAACCTTGTTTTGCAAGATTAAGCAACAAATGTCTTATATTTCAAATGAACTGCTAAGACTTAATCCTGCAATTCTTTTCTAATCTGAGCAGTCCTAAGGACTACCATGAGATCAAGGACTCCTGACAGGAGTGTGTTTGCAGGGTCAGGGCTTTCATCTGTGTAGAGTGCATGCAGCCAGCCACCAGGTGAACTCATTTTGCTGAATTTCTAATCCACTTGAGTATCATGGGTTTGAAAGTTCAGATAAAAATAAAATCTAAATAAAAAAAAATCAAACTTTATTGAATTTCCTTTCCACTTAGACAATGAAATAGCAATGGAGAAGATGAAAAACATGTTCAATGAGAATGTGACAAAATATCTAACAGGATCCAGAAATGGGGGCTCTGCTTTTTGGAGTAAAGCAAGTACAAATAGTCTCCCTTCTAAGTCTCCCCATTAAACAGAACATATGTATCCATGTCCAGTCACCCACACATATTGTGAAATTCCATTGACCTACGCAGGAACTGTCAGTAGGCTCCTTGCCTGCCATCTTACCTGCCAAGATACCAATAATTCTTCTTCTCCTGCTGTTACAGCAGCCCTTCCAGAAAAGGAGCAATGCAGTGGTGAAGGACAGGGCTGCTCTGCCCTATGCTTGGGTTTTCCTTATAGGCATCAGAGTGCAGGCAAGACGAGCAAAGGACAAAACTAAGCAGCTGTACCCATTTCTACCTTTGTTTCTACAACAAGCAGCAATCATGCAGCATTGATTAGAGGCCCTGGCCAGAGCCCACCTCCAAGAGCCCTCCAAGGAGGACCCGAGCACCTCATGAGGAACTGGAAACACCTTCATCACACACTAGACCCCTATGGAAACAGGCACAAGACCACCTCTGACATCAGCCATGGGTGTCCCCCCAGTCAGCAGCTGAACAAAGGCTCTGCCACATACTCCCCCCCGAAAGAGGCTGCCCCTGTTTTCCCCCCACCCATTCAGCAGTCCCAGAGCAGGGCTCTGCCCCCATGATGCCAACGGGAAGCACAAGCATCTCTGAGAATGGACTCATTCAGAAATAGGGAAAGATTTGAAACAGGGCTGCAAAGCCTTACCTGGGGGAGCCTGGAGGCAGGGGCACCATGCAGGGGCACCTGGGGATGGCTGATGGGGACAGCCCCTTGCAGCTCTAAGAGCTGCTCCAGCTCCAAGTGGGGAAGTTTACTGCAACTTATCAGACTTTTTTTTTTTCCCCCCCATTTCCTATCAAATTTGTTGTCCCCGCTACAGTATTTTATTTTAAACCCAACATTTGTATATTCCTATCGGTTCAGCTACTTGTTCCTAAACTGAAATAAAAAATATGTTGTAGTCAAATGTAATAAAGAGGCTTTTACAGGTTTTGGTCATTGTTAGAAAACGTATTTGATTATTTGAAAGGTTTGCTCTGAATTTAAATCATTAGAACTACAACTCTTATGACATCAACAGAACTGTGATAATTTCTGAGGGGTTTATGTTCCTTGATCTTTCAAAATGTAAGAGGAATTTATAGGTTGCTTGGTCTGAACACAGCACCTGAGCCTGTGAGTACTGCTCCTCCATTCACAGGCTTATACTTGAACACACAGTTGTCATTGCAGCTGAGTCACAGGGTAAATTAATTAATTAGAGTACCAAATAAATTGTTATTGATATTGTTCAGTTGTTTGTCACCACCGAAAATGGTCAATAATATCAACAACAGAGAAGAGAACGTGGCAAAAGCCAAGCTAAGCTCAAATAAATTAGCTGAGGAAAAAGCACAGATGAAGACAGTGGCAACCGTAGAGTGAATGAGGGGGAAGCAAAGAGGTGGTCAAGGGATTTCTGTGTCCTGAAACACTATGTTCAGCTAATATCTCGAACGGCACTTCACAGGGTCCTGCTCAGCAGTAGCAGGAGGGAACAGACATTGCCTTTTCTCCTCAGCTGCCTGCACAAGAAGCCAATATTTACTGTGAGCTGAAGGAGAACTGAGCCTTCTCTGCAAGACCCTGGGTAGGCTAGACTCATCCTTGCATGAGTAAAATGAAGAACGCTGTGTAGCTGCAAGACATTTTTCCTTGATTTTGCAGATGTGGTTGGGGGTAATGCTCCTTTGGAACATCAAAGCCTTTCATGAATATATGTTATTTTGGTAAAGATCCCTCTGTAGTCTAAAAAGTTTAAAACAATCATTTTGGGGAGGCTTCATTTTTTCTTTTACTTTTCTTCACAAATGTTTTCTATAAAATTAGAATCCAGATCTTGACACTGAAATGAAACATTGGGTTTAATGCTTAATAACCTAGTCGTAGGTCAAAAATAATTTCCCCCCATAATCCACTTCACCTTTTTTAAACCCAAGGGTTTTTCACTCTGAACCAGAATTGCACAGAATTCTTTAGACTGCTGCAGAGCAAGACAGAACCCAGTTTTCAGCCAGCAGCAGGAATGAGTTGCAATTCAAACTGTGTTGCCCTTTTTCAACATGGAGCATGACACCTGCTTTTCTTTAATATTTGAACCCTCTTCCTCCCTATCCACTCAAGGTGGCTCTCGTACTGAGGTGGTGCCAAGCAACTCATGTTGCAAGGAAAAGCCCGTCTGCTCGACACTGCCTTTCCTTCTCTCTCCACTTCCACCGGTGTGGCCTGAAATGCAGGCTGTCCAAAGACCCAACGCTCCTGGACGTGTTCAGGTCTGAGCCCTTGAAGGTTTGTTCGTCGCTGTAGTGTTTGAGTGCTTTCCACTAGCACAGTTAAAAGTAATGAGAAGCAGTGAGGGGAATTGCTCCTGGGGCTGCAGGGAGCTGGGGCGGCCAAGCCACGAGGAAAGCCAGGGCCAAAGCGCGGCTGCTCCTGTAGGATTTTCAAATTTTGCAGAAACAGACAATATCGATACCTAATTTTATGTGACTGAAAATTACCACAGCCAACACTGGGATCAAAAAATTTGATTTATGCATTTTAAGTTTACCAAGAACAGGCTTTTTCCCTCATCGGTTGCCTGCCTTATGGCTCCCAGAAGGAAATGATCTTTCACAGGCAGAACTAGAACAGCCTGTCATAATCACTCATACCTAATGATGGATATTTATCGCTGTCACCAGAGACTTAAGGTCTAACAATCCCATCATATAAAAATAAAAAAAGAATGTAATGACTTCACTGATCCATTGCTGCTAAATCTGAAGTACGTGGAGAATTTGGATTAATTCACACGTTAAAATTGATAAAACATGTTGCACTGACCTCAGTGCCTGCAGCGTGGAATATTTGCAATACTGGATGTATACACAAGCATGTACTTGATCATCATTTTTCTAACTCACTGCCAGGTTGCTTCAGTTTGTTTCCACTAAGCTGTTGCAAGGTTCATAACTATGTTAAACAGGAAGATCATTAAGCCAAACAACACACATTTGAAAATCCTGCCCATGTGCTACAAATACAGCCAAAGTTTTGGGGGCCTGAGCTTTTTGAGCTGAGTTTGTGGGGTTTGGGGTTTTTTTTTTTATAAATATACAGTGGAAACTATTTACTAGGAGTTCACTGGGCCCTACCTGCTTTAGCAGGGCAGAAAGCAGCAGGCCACTCTGAGCACAGTAAGCCCTTCCGACGCACATCTGAACTGCTGCAATATCCCCACTTGAACAGCAGACACTGGATTCTCCCTACAGAACTGCACAGCAGTATTTATGTGAGTGATAGTGACTTTATGAAGATGTTCTTTTTTAAATGGCAGATGCAGAAACAACTCTTTTAGATGGCAGCACCTTTCAGCCCTCGTTCTTGTATTTTAGATACCACATGTGAAAAATTTTATACTCAGTGTATTGTCTGAAGAGCATACTTGAGGATCTGGAATAGCTTGGGCTATTGAGTGACTAAAAGACAGTGCATTTGGAAATACGGGTCTGAAAAAAATGAAGTAACAAGAAAAGAATTGGAAAGCAGGTATATAAATAACAAGGAACAAAGTAAAAGTAGATTCTTGATAAGAGGGAACAGATCTGCTTCACATTATTTTTTCTTAATAGTGACAACCCTTCTAAGGCACCTATTTCATCTGCTTATGTTTCTTTTTTCTCTTTGTCTTTTACTTCATTAGCAATGTTTTATTGATACTTTATTTTAGATGATAGCATATTTTGTCCTGTGGACAAGACTAAGATTTCTTTATCCTCTGAAATTTCAGGATGCACTAAAAGACTTTGTACACTCTTACCCTTGGCTAGGGTTATCCACTAATTTGGGGAGTTTTGACTCATGGAAGTCAAAGGACTTTGGATCAGGGCAATAATTTATTTTACAACTCAGCGACTTCAGTGGACTTGCACTCAGTTTTCCATTGGTCCAGTGATGTTGGGCCCTGAAATACAGACACAGCTCTCAACTCCCTGTCATCTCTCTAGGAGCAGAGCAATGTGTGAACTCTTTTCATACTTTTACCATACATGTCATTCCCTTTTATCTCTAGGAAAACAGTTTCCTGTTATTTTTAGCTCAAATCACAGCTTCCTTTTTAAAAAAAAATCCAGTCTACACTGTTTCTTAGTAGTCCCCCAAAATTAATTTCCTGGGCTGCAGAGGAAAGCTGAAAAAGGTGAAAACACCATTGACTTTTGATCTGTTTTAGTTAGGAGCACACTAGTCTTCTCAGATCCAGTTCATAGTCCTCTTTTAAGTACCTTAAGGTAAAGTATGCAAGTCACAGCTATGTCAGAACATGCTTTCCTCACCTCTTCTCCCCCCTTCAAACCATTTCTGACCCTGCTTTGGGGGACAATATTGAAAACAGTGAAAATATAACTCTGCTAAAAACATGAATCAAAAAGTCACTGCTTGTGGACATGTTTTTAAAATTGCTTAGTTGCATGGAAGTCCCTTTAGTGCTTGAAGGACTTTAATAAAATTGATTTTCTGAGTATAGCCTTTTAGCAGCTACTGTATAAGCTTGAAATATGAACCCTTCATTGTTGAAAGTGTTTCATTTTTGCCCTGTAACTAATGATCAAGGGAAAGAATGTGTTCAGAATTCTCCATGGTTGCCATTTTCATAATTAAATCGTGCTAATAATAAAGCTTTGCAGACTTTAAACAAACTGGCACTGGAGTGGAATGTGGTTTGCGGTGTTTCATTTAGAGACCTCTGCAATTAGCCCTTAATGAATAAGCATACCACAGTGATAAGTAAGACATCTCTGTGAACCGGTTATTTACCAAAGCACAAAACTGTGACATTTTCATTCCAATGACTGAAAATTATTCTCCAGATTTCTTCTGAAGGCTCTTAAGTAATTTGGGAAGTTAAAGCCCATTAATTGTCTTTAATGCCTGATGTGTAATGCCAGCAATACTGCCGCAGTCTCTCCATTGTTTATCCTAAGTACAATGGCTCAAAAATAAGCAGCCGAGGCAGTAAGACATGTAGCTGAACATGAGCTGCATACATTGCTGCTAGTGCATATCTATGATTTTTGGTATGCTATCCAGAACTTTAAAATACTAGAATCACATTCATTGCAGAAACATAGCTGCAGGTTACATTTTTCCTTCCTGCACTGTATACTTACTTAAATTAAGACTCACATTAAAATATTCTTTCCTATATTTGCTCATTAATAAAATACCCTTTTTTAAAACAACCTGAGCCACACACATCTCAGGACATTTTATGGTAGCATAAAGCTGGGCACAACACTGATGTACATCAGCCAGGAATCCAGCCCTTTGTGACTGAATGCAAAGAATTAGGAGATTTGGGTTAGTTCACTGACTCTGCCTTTCTTACAAATGTAACACGTTGCCTGTAGAAGGGAGTCATTATTTTCTGGCAAAACTCATTTCAGCATCTAATGAACCAGATGTAGTGGACACAAAACCCCATGCTTTGGCTCACATAGCACAGCAGGGTATAGGATCCTGGGAGTTTTTCCATGGAGTTCAGTGGGTATTGGATCTGGCTGTAGAAAGAGAAACGTGGTGACTGCTGATAAAAGGGAGTATTGAGAAGAACACAGAGCCAACCTGATGGACTGTCAGCAGACCATTCTCTCATGCAGCTATCAGAAGGCAATGGGAAGATAATACGGTATCTCCAAAAGTAACTGTGCTTCAGCCCAGGTTATCAAACCCAAGTTTTTCTCAGTTCCATTTTCCTGACAGGATCACAGCCACTACTGATCATCTAAGCATGTTTCCTGTCTCTCAAATATTTGGGTAGGCAACTTTGTATTATCACATTTCGGTTCTACCTGAGAACTTTTTTTCTCCTTTGCACATAGTAATCTTTCTTTTCTTTCATTAAAAAAAGACAAGAATAGCAGAAAAAAAAGTTGGTGTACATAAAAACATTAGAGCTTCTGATAGATTTTATGCTCCCTTCCACAACAATCTGACACAAATCTTTTCCAAAAAGAAATACAAGATGAAGACACGGGGGAATATGAAGTATGGAAAAGATTTAGACATGCAATCTCCAGAACCACAAATAACAGACAGCAGTTTTGTGCAGTTTGCAGTAATTCTTGTGGCAATGCTTGGTGCAGAAATACTGCAAATACTAACCTGGACCCACACAGAAGTCTACCATGTCCCAAGTTCTCCCCACAGTAGTGGTTGGCCCAAGCTGGTCAGCCTGCACAGACAGGTACAGCATATACTGACAAAGGCAAATACAGAATTACCTGTCCAGATACTTTCTACTTAGAAAATGTGAGACCACAAGGTCGCCAGGGCAGGTTTAGGCTAGACATTAGGAAAAACTTCTTCACCGAGAGGGTTGTCAGGCTCTGGAATGGGCTGCCCAGGGAGGTGGTCGAGTCCCCATCCCTGGAGGTATTTAAAAGAAGGATAGATGAGGTGCTTAGGGACATGGTTTAGTGGTGGGATGGCAGGGTTAGGTTAAAGGTTGGACTTGATGATCTTAAAGGTCTTTTCCAACCAAAGTGATTCTATGATTCTAAGGTCTCTAGGGTCACTGTTGCCTTTACAAAGTACCTAAGGACCTGCTTTCAAAATGTGATCAGGCTCCATTATCCATGCAAACAAGGGATGCTAGGATACACTGTGCAATAAGCAAAACTGGGCAAAGTAGGTATTAAGGGACACAGTGCAGCTCATGGTGCAGAGACACCTCAGTGCCTCAGTATAAATGAGCTCAGGTCCATCAGGGCTTAATTAGCTATGGCTCACCACCGGCAGCAGGGTAGTTATGTTCATGTCATGAATGTCCAGCTCAGTTGGGCACAACCTGGCTCTTCAGAGAGCCAGCTCAGATGCCTCTGTGTCTGTAGTACCATTAACCTGAAACTCAGACAGTTAACTCGTGGACTACTAAATTTGGGCTGTAGCTGGACTTTGTTTCAAGTATTCCTCTTGAAGTTGCTGAACTTCATTCCTCAGATAGGCAGAAATAGTTTGCTTTAAACTTAAGTCTACACCTGGTCATCTTATACCCATTTATTATCCTGCTGGCATTGCCCCTTAAATAGTCTTCTCCCTTTTCTCTGGTGTTTATATTCCCTATGTGTTTGAATACAGAAAACTTAAACCACATTTGTTAAGTGCAGACCCATGCTCTGAAGCACACATCCACATTATCCACTGCATTTTTAAACAAATCCTTCCTGTTAAAATTCTGGCTATTTTTATTATTAAAAATGGTGCCTTACTCTTCATGTTGGGGCAAAAAACTGCACAGGCTTCTTTTGGGAAAGTGTGAAAAATTATTTGCTGTTCTCTGTTTGTTCTTAAAAACCTCAGCTTAAGAGCACCCACTGTTAGATTCTTTACCCAGAAACATATGGAAATGATGCGCTATAGTCCACACACCAAGCTATGGGTCATCTTTGAAAAACTGGCAATGTTGCAATGGATAAACTTACTCTATGACAAGGGGCATCATATGCAGTGATGATAGGGACAGTGTCCCGGCTCTCTAGGCATCGTTTCCGAGGCATGAGAAGTTGGTACGTGGCTGTGACTACACATGCTAGTGTGCCAGGTGAGAAGCATCTTCTCAAAATTCCACCCAAAGTCCCTTGTGAGCAGCCTTCTCTTAATGAGGCCAGGCAGTGGATGGATCAGAAGAGCTCTTTCATGAGCATCTTAATTCTACCATCTTGTTGATTCAATAGATCCTGGGTGTCAGTAGGCTTGGGATAGAGACCCTCTTGGAAACAGTACTTTTCATCATAGTGCAGCTATTTCCAAGACTATTACCAGAAAATTGACTGAGTCTTTATGCCACCAGGTGCTGTCTTTTTAAAAATTTCTGTAAGAAAGGTATATATTTGGGGAGGTAATGAAAACTTAGAACTTGAAAGTAACATTTGCATCATATAACTAGTACTGCACGGACAGAAACTTTTACAGAACACCTCTTCCAGGCTTGCTGAAATCCAGCCCTTACAGCCAGACAGACTCATATAGCCTGCATGGGACAGCCCGTTGAGGCTGCACTGATGTGAACTTTCAAGTGTCTCCTGGGCAAAACTGATATCCCTAAACGTGAACCCCCAAAATTACTGAGGTGGTGACATGTCTTGTTTATACCAAGGTTGTACCTTGGTAGCAGGATAGCTGTTGTACTAATTTTTATTCGTGGAGGAGTCCCATGAATGCCTAAAAGTATTCTACAAGTAACTTCTTCATCCCTGTTATAACATACAGATTTTTCTCTATTTCAACTTTATACATGACTAAAATATTTAGTGCATAGAAACGGGACAAGCAGAATTGCTTTTCTTAAACAGAAACCTCATACAGTTATTCATAAAGCAAATCAATTGAGGCAGGCAAAGAGAATACACCTTAGATGGGGCCGGGTGAAAAAAGGAGAAGTAATACATTGTGTTCATTAAAGCAATATCAAAATTAAATTTAATACAAAGTACCTGAGACAAAAACCCAAAACTATTAACCCCAAAGCCACTAACTATTCATTAGCCAAGTCAATTTTGCATCCCATTATGATTCACAATGTGTAAATTCCCATTGAAATTGATTTAGTAAACCAGCTCTTTGATGGGCCTGAAATTAAAAGGGTAGAAGAAAAGATACAACTAATTGAAGAACATAATTTGATGCTTGTACAGGGTGTGAAATTTACTGAGAGCAGGCTGGTGCTTTAATTAAAGACAACGGGCCAAATTCACACCTGGGATAATGATTGAGGAATTTTGCTGAGGTCAGAAGAATTGCAGCCACTCATGGCAGCCCTGAATGCAGCTCCTGGTAGTGGTCCATTTTAAAAAGGAGCTAGGGAAAACAGTCTTTTAAAAAAAAAAAAAAAAAAAAAAAAGTGAGAAGTATGTATTTCCCTGTCTGGAAATTACCCTGACTAGGTACAAACTTGCTCTACATTGAGCAAAACTGGGAATTTCTTCCTGCTCACAGCAGGAAGAAAATATTAGATGAGGACACTCCTGCTTGGACTCTCAAATTCAGAGTGATGAGAAGAGCTGAAGTTTCACAGGAGAACTGCCAGGAAAGATACCTGTCTTTTGCATTGGCAGCAAAGAAATAAGACTGCATGGTAAACCAGAGCCTTTTGAATATGGCCTTTCCATTCATGTATCTGGGATGCTCAGGCTGTTTGAAACAATTTCATAACTCTGTTTTGTATTGTAAAATGAAGCATTTGAGCCCATAACATTTTGCAATTGGTTTGCGATGAATGTTTCTTAGAATATTCATCCTTGGGAAGCTGATATTTTTATCAATTTTACATCATCTGGATTTTGTTCTATGAAAGGTCTCACCTTTATGAAAGAAAGAAGAGCTGAAGAAATGATGATGTTCTGCACACTTTTGTAGAAAAGTATACATCAGGACATGAAGGCATTTTCCATTATTTTCCAGTGAACGTTAGGACAAAGGACAATACTCTAATTAGCAATTTTAGAGAATGAAGGCCAGGATTAAAAATTATATTTGGGCTGCTTCATTACTAAGAAACAGAGGCTTAAGCCACATGCAGTATTTTCACTGTGTAGCTGCTTAAACTATTTGTTGTAGATCTAGACGATGAATTCCATTTATTTGTTATTGCAGATAGACTGTAAATAAGCCAACATTATATCTTAATTTTTTTATTAATTATTTAATAAAATCATGTAACTAAGTTCAAAATTGGTCCATATTAAAAATGGTCACCAGCAGGAATCACTAATTATTAATCAGTGGTTGCTTGGCTGATGAATTCTTCACTGTTCCCCAAAATCATCTGAACCTAAATGTTCTCAGTGAAGAAGTTGTGACCAAATGATTACTGGCAGCATCAAAAGAGAGAATCTGTGATTGACGAAGTCTTTAGTATAGTAAAGCAAAACAATGCCATATTTAAAGCTAAAGAGAAAAAAATTAACACTTGATATTTCCTACGGCTCTTCAGCATTAAGCTAAGGAGTAAGCATCTAAAATGGCATGAGGAGAGCCAGAAGAGGAGCATTAAGTTGTGTTTTACCAGCAGAAATATTTTCTGTTGGTTCTTTGGCTCACTGTTCGGCACTTCAGCTGATTTAACAGTGGGCTTTCTCTTGCTATAAGGTTGATTACATATTCCTGAGCTGGGTCTTGTCTTGCTCAGCAGACTGGAATGCTCCACTGCAGATCTGTGGAATAATTGCTCAAGAAGAAGGTTCTTTTTTTGAGTAATCATAAATAAATAGAGGATTTCAATGCTTAGACTTGAAATTTCAGGAATAGTCCATGTCTGAGATAGTATCTGCAGCCACGTCATGGGGATTGCTGTAAAGGGGTTGAAGGATCCAAAGCAATGTGAGGAGAAAACCAGACACAGTTAAAAAAATCTTCACCTACCATAAAATTCACACGAAGTTTAGATTCTTGGTGTCCAACACTCAGACAGACAGACTGGGATGATCCAGAAACACAATCTAAGCCACCACTGCATATATTTACTATGCAGGAATGGTACAAGCTGGTTTGGATTCAGTTTTGCCCACATTATTTGAGCACTGACAACAGAGTTTGCAACAGGTCTTAAGCAGGTGCATGACAAACAGCAATCTGTGGTTGTACAAATATGCTCTTTTAACTGCCCTGTATAGCTTTAAAATACACAGCAAAGTCTACAGAAACATAAGTTTAAAGGTTGGAGTATTTGGAGCACAACTCACTGGCCCGCAGCCTTTGTTGTGTGAATCTGTGCTGACATGGATGCATTTTTACCTTTATCTGCTGGTGAGGATGCTCATCTCCACAGTGAAAGAAGGTATTCTTATCCAGAAAGTATCACCAAAGTTAGGAAGGGGCTGAAAGGCAGTCAAATTCAGTACTAAGCAATACCTGTTTGCGCTCCATTGACAACACCCACATAAAAGCTGTTGTGCAGGGGCAAATAAGAAAAGTTGAATTCTTTGCCTAGTGTAATTCACTTCATTTATTGACTTTTTTCCCTATCGTTTGTCAGTGGTTCTGAGATGCCTGGCATTCAGGATGATTTGTAATGTAAATTATATAATTGTACTTTCACATATTTTAACATCAAATGGAATGATTGACTACAGAATTTGAGCTGTCTACAGGTGGGGGTCAATTATCATCTGAATAATCACACTGCCTCACAAGAATAGCATGGCCATGGAGTGTGACATATTTTTATCTCTATGCATTTCAATGAAGTCAGGCTGGTACATAAAAGGTTATCACCTAGGAAACATATTTTCCTAAGCACAAGTTAAACATGCAAGCAAGATCAGCATAGATATTCAATTTAGCCAGTCAACCCTAACCTATTAATATTTTAACAAAATCCAGTGAGGATAATTTTTTTTCTTTGATCCCATTTCATTTGAGCAGCCTGGAAAGGGAAGAAAAATTAAAAACAAAATAGTCAAGCATACAGAATGAGGTTATGTATTAAGTGGGCTATTTAATGTTTTTGGCATATTATAGCCCTAGGGAAAGTGTGGATGGATTTAACAATCAAGATCTGTGTTCCCTGGGCCCACAAAGTTCGAGAAACATAAAATAATCTATACTTCCGAGCTGACAAATCTTACCTGACACTCTGCTTCATCTCACTGGGACTCTGTAGCTCAACATTAATCATATGTTACAGGGAGTAAAAAGAAAAGTAAATCACGCTAAGCTGGAAAGTGAGATGGAAGGTCTTTGGGCAAAGCTTTTAATCAATAATATGTGGGATAATAACCAGGAGCTATTGTTTGAATCTTCAGATATGAAAAGGTAGCAATGCAAAACACAAAGCAGCTACAAACTGCTGCCACTTCAAAGGGGTCTGATGCAAACCAAATCAGCTTGGTTTGCCCTAAACCCCACCTTCCCCCTTCCCCTTCTCAGTCCATTAGCAAAACTGTATTCATGGTACACCAGTATTTTGATCTAACTCCAAAACTGCAATTAAAAGTGTCTATCTGATCCTAGAGATAGATTCAGAGGACACAGTGGTATCATGTGCATTAATTTTTGGGTGTCTAATCTGAGATCCTTTGCTACCCATTGAGAGTCAGCAAATGTTCAAAAAAAGGTCTTATTTCTCATGTCAGGCAATTCTCCTCTTACCCTACTAGCATCTCTTCATACAATTACTACTAAGACACAGAACAGGTATTATTTTGCCCTGAATTCTACCTCATTCCAAGTACTACACCTATCCTCATGTCTGCAGCTTCCCTCCCCTTCACTCCTCCCCATACATTAATAAAAAGAAAATAAAATGATGTTTTAGTTACCTGTCTACTAAACATTGAAGAACTCTTTAGTTTATGTATTTCTTCACTATTTAATTCAATTTGTGGTTTAAATTAGAATATGCTATCACCTGGTAGAAGGCAGTATAACTAAACCAGTCCCTATGGGCTGAAGCCTCAGCAATGAAATACATGGCTGGGATTGATCTGACCTCCAGCTATTCATACAGCTCAGTTCATGACCTCTAACTTTCCTCACCCCTTCAATAATGTATGTAATAATATTTGGTTTGCTCCGTTATGAACAGGAGGTGGAGACGCTAGTCCTAGCTCATACTTTTGTAATTATTATTATTATTTTAGGGGGTGGAGAGAGAGAGTTACAGCTCAGAGTGAAACCTAACCCAAATCGAGTTCAGGCTGTCCATTAATGCAAAACAGTTTTGAAACTGTGAATGAAGCTCCAGTAATTCCTCCACTGTTGCTCAGCAGAAGCTCAGCAGCACACAGCTTGTATGACTATGGTAAAAAAAAAATAATCTCACAAGCATGAAAACATTCAGGGACCATTTGCACAAGCAACCCTATCAGTGAGGCAATATTTTTTTACCGCTGAATGTGTGGCCACGTTCTCTTCCTTTTACTTTGTCTCTTTTTCAGAATACAGATACATTTTTTCTCCCTTTACTTTTTTTTTTTTGCGTATGAGTAAAATGAAAGATACTTAATAATGGTCCCGCTCTGCAACAACAACAAAAAAGATTTTTCTGCTTCAGACAGTGATATCTGTAGAGTTTGGTTTTTAAATAGGTCTTATTGAAGTCAGAAAAATCTTTCAGCGTTATCATTTCAACACATTTTAAACTTTTCAACGTTCTGAGAATTTCTCACTCGAATAAAACAATAACCAGAATTTAAGAATGTTTAAAGTAATTAAATTATTTTTGAAGGGTTAGGACAGACTACTGGAAAAAAGAAAACCTGTCTCCACTTTTAAGGAGAATGGGTTGGCTCATCAGTGACACCTTCTATCTTTGTTTCAAAGCTCCCCTATCAGTTTCCTCTCATTAAACCCAGTGAAAACAGAGACAGTCCCAGTCAATTCACACGTTCTTAAAATGAAACCAGTTTAATGGCCTACCCCCCAACTTTTTATTAATAGTTAAAAATAATTTGTAACAAATTGTTTCTCTGATGGCTGTGGACTTTTTCTCTGCTCACTGTAAATTTGTAAGAAAAATTAATCCACCTTCACTACAGCATTGTCTAACATATTTTGGACTGTTTTATCATACCAGCACCTGCTGACTCACTGCAAATACTCCTCCAGTGTGCTTGTCATTCCCAGCGTGCATCTCCTTGACAAACTGTGTTGGTGACAGTCAAATAATCTCTGCATTATCCTGGGGCCAGAGCAGATCCTGCTCAGTGAGCAGGAGCACACCTTGCTTCTTGGCATTAGCAAAGGCAAAGGCGCCTTCTCTACCCTCCAGGACTTCCCCATGTGCTGCCACTCTACTTTTTGGCCAGGTAGGCGGACCATTGCTATACATTCACAAATGCGGACACAAGATTTCCTGGAGTTTGATTTTCCAGGTAACACCAAACCAGAAAGAGCAGTGATCCTCTGCAAGGAGTCATTGCTGGGCTTGGCTGGTATCAGGCTTTCTCCATGTGGCCTCACCAACACGTGGCACAGACTTTACAGTTCCTGCAACACTAGACAAATTTCCAGTTCCCTTGCATGCAGCTGACACAAGCTCTTCCTGAGACCCAAGTCCAGGAACAATTTGGGTCTTACACATTTTCTTGTTCTTCCATAAAAAAAGGGGAACAATCTTCCTCAAGTGTTTTTCTACTGATGGTCAGCAAAGCCAATTTGTATGCACCCCGAAATTACCATGTGAAACATGAATTTTAGTAAATTATAATGAGACACAAAGATGTCAAAGATATTGTGGCAATTCAGAAGCCTCCATTTTTTAACAGAACTTGCACAGCATCACCCACAGTGATTGCTTACGTGTCTGCTCTTACCCCAAATAGTGACCCACCTTTTTCATTTCCTGGGGCTTTAACTGCAGAGTAACAGGCAGGAGATGATGCAGTAATTCCTGCAGTAGTTTATTAATACCTGTAGCCGTCAATCTGCCCATGCTGCTTTATGCAATGGGGTGTGAGGGGTGACACCAGGGCAGGCGGTCTCCTACTCATGGCCCTTCCAGACACCTGCAGGCTTTGCTGGGCTGCAGTCGCCCTCTGTGAGCATCGCCAAAGCATCACTGTTGCTAATAGGTTTTCTTAAAGACTATGTAAAAAAGATACAGTTTTGAAAACAAACATCAAGTTCTCAGACACTTCTCCCTCTCTTGTATTTGTACATGTTCTACAGTCGTTCCTATTATAGAGTCAGCATTTGTTAAAGCTACTTACAGAAATGTTTAAAAAAGGAGCCACGTTCTCTGATCTACATTATTGTGAGAGCTGGCATTTTCATGATGACTACTATATATTCAAAGCCACCATTTCTTAATTTGCTAATAGATATCACTCCCCTGCAGCCTTGGTCTCATTTGTAAAAACTCCAGTCTGCAATGAACCAGTCAGGAAAGCGCATACAGGCAGTGGATGCAGTCAGAAAACTCATCAGGGTTTTCTGCTGGTTTTTATTCTACATAAAGGAATATCTAAACCCACTAATGTCTCTGAAACCAGAATGAACTGCTTACAATGAATAGATATGAAAAAAATCAGTTTCTTTATAACACAATAGGCTTTTCTATATCCTTTGAGGAAAGTGATAGTGCTGTCTGAATTTAGGCTCAGTGAAATGCTGAAACGGTTAAATTTAATGGTGTTTCCTGTTCTAATCTCTACAGAACTGGACTTAGTAAAGACTAATGACCAACCCTTTGAACCTCCAAGTCTCCAAAGGTTTAATTTGTTATTTCTAAGGAGAAAAAAAAGCATGAATAAATAATGAGAATAAGGGACACAGTGACCAGAGACAATTCACCAGTGTCATTTACATATACAGCAGGGTTCCCAATTCCTAGAATTACTCATTACCACAATACTACAGAAAAAATTAACCCAGGTCCAGGATGGCAGCTAAAATCAAGGGCTACTCTGTTCCAAAGTTATCTTGAAATGCTCACAATATTCTCTGGTGCTATTTAAACTCTGCAACATTTGGAACATGCAGAGTTAACACAGACTGGAGAAACCAACACAAGTACTTAAGCCTGTAGTGTGTCAAAATTCACTTGGTTAAAGGAAAGGAAAAGAAATAGCCAAACAAAATAATCTGTAATATTTTTCAGGAACACCTATTTGCAGGAAATAAAACTTTTACAAAAACATACCAGTTCTGACAATCCCTTCTGCAGGAAAGTATTCAACTGAGTTTCTTTTTTCATCCCTAGAAAGCACAGCACTGCTGTAGCAGTTAGAACAATTGTTCAAAGCATGAAAAATCTGGGTTTAAGTCTTTGATTCAGACCAGAGACTTCAACCTGGATCTTTCCCATCTTACACAACTGGACCAGCAATTAGGCTTTTGCTTATTCTGGGCTGGATCTATGCATCCCTCTTGGGTTTTATTATATTTTTATTATTTATCTTTGTTTCATCCTTATAGGAAATTTTTGCTAGAGCAAAATTGTTCGAAGGTGAAAAAGTATTTTGCAGGAAGAGGGAGCAGTGCGGTAAAAGCAGTGCTAGAGCTTATTTTGCTTTTATTTAAATGCTTTGTGAGGCAGTGAAAAACCAGAAAATTACAATAGTGTTGTAGAAAAAAGGCTTTGCTCACAAAGCAAATTTTCTTCCTGAAGAGCAGTTTATTGCGATGTGGAAAGCTCACTAATTGTATTTATGACCGGCAAGCAGTGATGGTAAAAAGGAATAATGTGAACAGAGAAAAATAAATGCATGTTAAATCTTACAGACACCTAACACATTTCCTGTGCTTTCCTGAGGAGATACCAAGTACCCAGTGTTTCCAGATTTCTGTCGATTCTTGGTTTACTCAGCAAAAAAAGAGAAGGAATGTGGTTACTTGTGCAGTAAATAACCACACAGAATCATCTACAAAGGCTTATCTAAACTCATATGGAGATCGCCGTGTTAAGCTCTAGAATACACAGCCAACAGAGACAAGAAATGCATTGTGCTAATGTGTTGTATGGACTTTTCTGGAGCTTAAGGATATGCTGAACTGCTTTGCTGAACCAGGTGAAATGAAGGATGCAAGAAATCCCTAACTGAAACACTGGAGCAATTTTAACGAGGCCCTCTTTAGACAGTATTCTGCAAATCTGGTATTTATATGCCTCGCATACCAAGTCATCTATACATTTTACCCTCCTTTATACACTCTGGCAGAACAGCATCACCTTCTAAAATTTAGCTTTTCATTTTGAGGGTTGCTGTATTTTTACTGTTCAACGTAGGGCTGAATGAACAGCGCAGTCAGGGTAGTTCTGTATTATCTTGAGTTGCAGTGTAACCTATCTAATCTTGGCAGGCATAAATGTTTTAAAACATAGCTGAAATTCTGCAGAGTGCTACTGAAAGAGTGTGACTGCAATAGTCACCTCCAAATCCTGCACTTATTTCTCACTTTCATTTGGTGTCATAAAAGACCTCAGCATCAATCATTAACAAGCTATTAACACATGCAGCTGATAAAAGTGTTCAAAGTCTGGTCAATAACAATGACGGAAATTCCTGTTTTACAGCTGGTTTAATCTAAATCTATGGAGCCCAC
Organism: Gorsachius magnificus; assembly: GCA_034008185.1. Taxonomy (NCBI): domain Eukaryota; kingdom Metazoa; phylum Chordata; class Aves; order Pelecaniformes; family Ardeidae; genus Gorsachius; species Gorsachius magnificus. Next base: position 28,418,367 of record CM067088.1, on the reverse strand, counting down.
GCTGGTTATTTTCTTGGCTAAAACGTGCTTCTCGGTTCTTTTGCTTTCATCTCTGTCTGTGTAACACGCACAGAGGCTGCGTTTTCTCATTTCTGCCCTGCAAAACTAGCCATTTCCCTCCGCTGCCTCACCCCCTCATTCTTAAAAGCCGTTTGCAAGCAAACGGAGCCAGGAAACAATTTCATTCAAATGCCATATGATTTTAATATGTCATTACCTTGTAGTAAACGTGCTATCAAAGGAACAAGAAATCTCAGCTCCATTTGCAATGTGTAAACACAATAAAATAGTGCTTATTAACAATAATGAACGAACATGCTGTAATTTAGACAGCATCCTTCTAAGGTGTTTCTCTAAATTGTACCAAAACTCAGGCACGCTTCTAGAATTAATAAAGCCAGAAACAGCTTTGGCTACCTGAACAAATACATATTTAGCATTTTGTAATTCACTGGTTTTGATCACTCATTTTATTAAATAAAATCTCTGATGTCATAAAACCTGAACAGCTGCCCGATTAGCTCATTACTCTGTGTGTTACGAATGTCACTCCAGCGTGTGTGCGTGTGTGTGACTGATGATTTTGTGCTAGTAACGCTTGTCAATAATTGTATTTACTTGGCAATAGTTTCTTGCCCCTATGCAAAGGAATTTAAGGACAGAATATATAGAAAATGGCATCACAAACAAAACATAGGCTCAGAAAAACATGAAAACACCTAGCCTCCATCTGCTCAAGTGTGATACACTTCAGAGCTCCCATTTCACATGTAAAACAGAATATGATTTATAATTTATACCTAGTTGGTGCAATCCTTCTTGAAGAAAAAAAATTCTTTGATGAAACACTGGCTTTATGTTATCATAAAACTATTGAGAAAATCACAGAACATTTGGCAATTTACCTCTGCTACAGCATCTTTGAAGTTTGGATATTTATATTTTATGCACTTTTCAAATAAACCGTACTGCTGAACACAAACACAAAACAGCCTAAGTGTGAGTCAACATGAAATGTAATTACAGCATTAGCAGCAGTAAACTACTGCAGATATTTACAGACCTCCAGGTAACAGTTAAGGCCCAGTTCTAATAAGATTTTAAATATTCTGTGTAGCGTGGAATTTATACATTTTCCCTGATTTATTTACAATCTATAACACATGAAAAAAATCAAATAACAAAGGCAGAAGCAATGCAGCTCCTAGATTCTGCAGAACCACCATTCTTGCTTACAGCCATGGTGCTTTTTTATTAACAAAATTACAGATTTTTGAGAGCATACCTGGGAGCTGATTCTGCATCTCTCATACCTGTGAATCACCTCAGTGATTAGCAGCGATTATGTGTAATGGGGTAAAATTCACTTTTGAATAAAATAACCTTTAAAAGGTTTAAATTAGACTTCTGTTGGGTCACAAGCTGAGAATGAACAGAGATGAATTGCTTATGTGAAAAGCCATTTCAAATCTACAGGATTATTTATTAACATAAAACACATAAGATCAAGGAGCAAATGGGGATGTAGGGTGCTGAAACCTGCAAGGATCAACCTCTTGATCATGTAGGAAAGCCAAATGATCCTTTCTTTAAATTTTGTGATTTTCAAAGCACCTGTCCTGTGATGTCTCAGTTACAATCCTGGCTGCTGTGCTCCAACAGGCAGAGAAGTCAAAGCAGTTTGTCTTTGCTCTGACAGGTTCAACAACATATTACAACCGAAATACTGCACTCCTACTTTCTTTTCAGCCCATTTACTAAAGAAATGCATCACTGCAGTGTGAAACATTTCATGCCACTGGCTGATTTCTAAGGCTGTGCTGAGTGGTAAGCAGAACTTTAAGAAAGGACCAGACTGGAGTGATTCTCAAGTATCTTTCCTTTTGCTTGTGCCAGAACTAGTCAGAAGAGCTATTTGAAAAATGTCAAAATATTGTGGGTTGGTTGGTTTGATGAAATGTGTTATTTTCATAGAAATGGCACTTTTGAAAAGCATCAATTAAATTTCCTTTAGTGAACTGGCAGATTTGTGATGATGTTGAAACATCACCTTTTAATATACTCATAAAATGAAGAGATTTGAATTTGCTTCCTTTCCTAATTGCCTATAAATTATATACTTGCAGTGTAGAAGAAAAATACAAAATTAAAAAGGTCAAAAGCAAAAGTCAAAAGCTTTTCAAATCTGACCTTACAGGCTTTTTTCTTTTAAATTTTTTTTTTTTAAAACCTCCTCAGACTAGGGGGAAAAAATTTAAAAAGTGGATCTTACACAACTTAACAGGGCAGAGATGCTCTCCCCTCCGTATTTATTGAGAGGCACAATTCAGTCCAAAGCAGGGGTGAGGACAACCTGGGGTACAGACTCATTCCTTCCACACCAGGCTGTGGCTCAGGCCCAGCTGCAGGCTGGGCTCGCTCCCGAAGACATGTTGCCTCCGAGGCTCTGGGCTGTGTGCCATCAGCACAATCGAGCTGAAAATGATTACATTCCATTGAAATTGTAGTTTGTTCATATTTTACAAAAACATCTCTTTATTGATACAAGGAGTCGGGTAGTAGCATACAAATTCCTGCTACATCTGGCTGGGCTTTGATTTTACCATATGGATCCCAACCCTCCTGTATGGGATGAGATTTCCAAAGTGTCTTAGAGGACCCAGGCAGCCAAATACTGTTCATATTCAGTGGTGTCTGTGAGCCAGGTCACAACGAGCGATCAAATTAGGGTTTCCTAAGAATTTTGTACCCTTCATTTGCAAGCTGCCACCTGCTCAGCTGGAAGACTGCTTTTCAGGCTCTCCTAGTCTGTTGCGACGTGAAGTAAAAGAGATTCACAAGTGCTTTCATTATGCTTTGAAATCTCATCCACAGTGCAAACTACTACAGTCCCTGCAAAATTGGTGAAACTCCTCAGAGTTGTAATAACCCAGCAGTATTAAGTGTTATAAGGCCAGCCAGTCTAGAAAATGAGAAGGTGAGTAACTCTCATAACGAAGGATTTTGTACAAAACCTTTGCAAGTGTTTCAGGTTTTGCTTTGTGAGTCAGCATGCTCACTTACACAAAGACTGAAGACCACAACAAGAGCCTTGCTGCTCTCTAGATGAAAAGTCTTTGCGGCAAGGTATAGAAGCAATCTGTCACCTGGTGAAATTGTGATGTTCAAAAATAAGCAAAGGCAATGCCAAATTTGTTAATTTGATGGACAGCATTACAAGAGGGAAGAGATTGCATATGAAAATGCTGTGGCTTCTCCTCCTTTTTTAAGTTTTTAAATATTAAACCCATCATTCACGCACTTGCAGCTGTTCCACTGAATGTTTCAGCCTTACAGAGCAGCAGCTTCTGGAGCACACTGGGGACAGCTCCAGCCGCAGCACCTGTACCTGGGCAGGCCACTGCTTCCTGCGGGGCAGACATCTGCAGGGCGATGACAGTCCTGGAGGCTGATGTCTTCATGGGAGATCAAAGGAATTCTTGAGGGGTCAGGAGAGGATGATATGAGGGTCAGACAGCCGTACTGCTTGAGAGCCTTTCAGGCAGGTGATCCACTTACACTGTCATTTTTGGTCTACGTCAAGCAAGCACTTTTTCTTTATAAAGTGGCTCTGGCTCAAAAAATGCCTTCACATTACACTGGCAGCTTTTAGCTGAGTGCTTGGCGGCTGGGTTTTTATGTAAACGGGATCTGCAAGAACTATGAAAGGAGCCAATGTACTCCCATTGGCGGGCAATGGCTTCAGAAGCCATTTGTTTACAAGTGATTATTCCTCTATAAAGCAAGAATTTTTTGATTGATTTAAAGGACCTAAGTGCTAAAGGACTTGTCTGAAATTATTCATTTCAGTAGAAACTGCAAGGATTTTCTTAGATTCCCTACGCTTTCATACTGAAAATTTAGTGATGATTCGTCAAGGCTTTTTTTGTTTACCCTTCTATAAAAAGTCAGTCTTGGTTGAGTGCGATATCTCCACCAAAAAACCATTGCCAATTCACTATCTTCTGATTCTGGTAAACCTCAGGCAAGTCAAGCTAATGGAAACCTGTCATACAACCTGGCAGTTTACTGAATATAAAGTCTGGTCCTGTTGTAGCAGCCTGTGCTACTTCACTTCCAGAGAAAGGAGTTTGTTAATTCCTTTTGAATTAATCTTTTGAAACTACCTGCAGTCATGCTCGAGACCTAGGGGGTTTTAGCAAGTTTTTGAAAAACCAACTGAAACCACCATTAACTTTGAAGCACCAAGACAACATTAACAACTAAGACAATTTTTGGAGAGCACATGGTCATTATTTAAATATTGTTTGTATTTATATTTCATGAAGAAGGTAGCCTTCAACATTACAAAATTGCGGGGCGGGAGGCAGGAGTGGGCTTTAAAACCACTGTCCTCTTCAAAGCTTTCATGATTTCAGCTTCCTGAGAACTAGCCATTGCTATTCAGATATGTGCAAAACTTTCATATGGTAACTCTAAACCAGGAAAATCTCATTTAGTTCAATTTAGATGCAATTTTAATTGAACCTGGGCTGATTTATGCTTTCAAGTAGAAGTCAGAAAGAACTCATCGGTTGCAGCACAATTTCTTTTTGAAAATTGCCATCTCCATCTTTCATCTCTCTTCCTGCTCTGCTCAGCTGGCTTGTGTGGTCTTTTGAGACCTTAAAACAGAACCAAAGTCATGGGGAAATAAAAGCAGCAGTTTACTTTAGTTGAGGTTGCCAGCCCTGCCCTGACACCCTACCATGAATTTTAAAAAAAGCTAGGTAGCCCACTGTGCATCAGGAAGAGAGAGCTTAGAGTTATGTACCTGAACACTTTGAACTTAAAAGAGGTTTTATTCAGGTGAAGGAGAGCACTGCATTTCTGCCATTTACTTAATTTCAAAATAAATCCACTATCCAAGGTGAAAACGTCATTTTTCTTATACTGCTAAAAGCCAGGCAACATCTGAAAAATATTACTAGCCAAAGGCCAGATTCTTTAAATATTTTGAGAGCGCTAATACTATTATGGTTACTTATGTGAGTATTCTTGTCACAAGGGTGACAAGTTTAACTTACCCAGATGCGTTTCAGGGGAACACTCTGCTAACAGTCACACAAGACAAAAGCTGAAGCACAAAACCTGGTCTCTCACATCTCCAGCTTTCATTGATTTTAAATGGGTGGATGTGTCACTGGAGACAGGATTTGCCCCTAGCTGAGGACAACTATAATCCATACACTAAGATGCTTAAATCATTTATATCTTGAGTTTAAGCAGCCTCTTCTATCCACACAGATACATGCTGCTTTATCAGCTCCTTGCTGCTCATTTCAGGATTGTAATTTCAGAGAACATGAGTTCTTCTTTGTACCTATTCCAATGTATCTAATTTTTTACAGCACCTTCTTTGCTTTCATTTTATCCTCCACCTACACTCTACCTGGCAATTTCTGTGACACAAACACCCAACTAAAGCTGATTTCATATGCTTGGACGGGGAAACTAAATATTACCCCCCACCCCCCATCCCCACCCCCAAAAATAACTGAGAAACATAGGGTGTGCATAAGCAAAGACAACTGATCTAAGTCAGTCCTTCTGATGCTAATCTTACTGCAAATAATATGCGGGGTACATGAGAAAATGTCAAATCCACGCTACCTCACAATTGCTGGCTTTCACTCCAACTTGAAACTAATCCAAGGAAAAAATACAAGGGAAAGGCTGAAAGTTCAGTTGTTATTTAGAAAGTTTAAAAGAAATAAAAATGTAGCTCCCTTGAAACCACGTTAGATGAATAATCTCACAAACTCCCAAAATAATATCAGTGTCTACGGCTATTAAAGTTTATAGGTGCATAAAGAGTGCAATTAAAACAGGTTATATTGAAATCAAGTAATTCCTTCTAATTAAAATGTAGAAAAATACCTTATCAACATGGAATGTTCCATATAATTATTCTTCAAAACTAGAATTCTGTGATTAATAAAATAAACCTAGACTTTCACTGAAAAAGAAACATTTATGAAATATATCAGACTTGCATCCAAACATCTTGTCAGAGCAAAATATCAGTGTTTTGAACACAATCCTATTCCATTGAAGTTAAAGCAAGGTGAGTGTCTCCATTAAAAAAAAATGATAGCACATAAAATGCTTTCAGTTTTAGCATCAAAGTTGTGTTTACTGCAAACACAGAAATGTAAAGGAAATGAAATGGTGAAAAGGGTCGCAACAGTTTTAGGGATTTATTTTTAGAACTTTTACATTGGAGACCTACTAACCATAAAGTCTAGTTTTCATACACAGCACACACCAGTGTTTCATCTGCTCTGCCAACTGGATGTTGCTGCATGTTTCCAATCCCTACAAAGTTTTATAAAGGCAAAATGAACTTTACATGACTGCTCTCCTCTGCTTTCCTTTTCCTGTCGGGTCCCATCCTGCCAAATCCCCTGAGCCCACCAACAGCTACCAACTGTGAGGAACGCAGGCGCTGCGTGCTCTCGCCCCAGCGTCCCGCCTGCGGGAGCTCTCAGCACCGGGTGCTGCTCGCAGAGCAGCGAGCACGGCTCACTAACGTGCGCAGGATGAGGCCCTTAATCACTAACAGTTCCTCTGGAAACTCTAGCAGAGATAAAAAGTACAAAGACACTGTTGGTTCCAGTCCCCTTATTGAATTTTCATTGCTCCTTTTATTGTAACTATGAATTCAGTCCATAATGTCATGTGTTCTTTGTTCTCCAGACTGACATACATTTTAATACCCAGTGCAATATCTATGCAAAGACTAAGTGTGTTCATGTGTAGGAGAGTTAACACTTCACTACAAACATGGTTATAGTTACAGATTAAAAGCAACACTTTCAATGATTCTACAGCTTAATATTTCCAACTCCCATCTCCTTCTGAAGGTCCTCCTCCCCTTCTCTCCCCCCCCCACTACAAAAATCTCTGCACAAGAAATGCTGAGCATACAAATTATGTCACTGACATCTGGAAAAAGACATGACTACCCGTGTAAAAAATAAACCCAACGGAGGTCATTGCTTTAACAGACTGTCACTCTATATTTAAACTGATTGATTCATACAAAGACATAATTATAGAGAACATTGGAATCAGCAGCTCCCAGCACTCAGGATTGCAGGCACAATCGTGTTTACAGGAAATAGATTTTAAAGGCTACATCTGGCATAAGCTAATTGATACATTCGATATTATGATACACAATAATTTAAACTTAAATTGTGAATAATGCCTACTTATTTTCCTACCTAGATAATAACAACTTTCTTTCAACTATACATGATCATGTATCATTTTTCAGGATATTCTTTGCATAAAATCTATTGGTTATGCAAATAAAAGGCTTTGGAGAATAATGTACAGTAACTAATTTGTATAATCAGTTTCCCTCAATTCAGCGTGATAATGATATGTAAAGCACATCACTACAGACTGTCTGTGAAATGAATTCTGTCTTAATATGCTAGTCAACTAGCCACTCGACCTTTGCACAGGCTCACTGTAAGAGGAGCAGAAAAACCCACACACATTCTTTCAATTTCTAAAGGGAAATTCGACTCTAGCCGTAGAACAAAGAAAGAAGAAATAGAAGTAAAAGAAAATCAAAGAAAAAGTGATTTGGATTCAAGGGGATCAGATGTTTCATTTATTGCAGGTTGGAGACCTTCAATCAGTCAAATGAAAGACACATTTGTATTAAAATACCTACAAGGCAGAGAGAAAGCCTTGATCAGGTGTATTAGATTTAAGTTACAGCTCTCTTGCTGAGAGATGTGAACCTACCTTCCAGTCTATCTGTTCTCAATATTGAAGGTTTTCTGTGTTACAAACATTAGATGAAAGGTAGCTTGCTTGCCTTCCCACGTATCTGCTGGATATTAACTGTACATGTGAAGCATACACTACAAGGAGATGTGAACTTAGTGCGCACCACAGTCACCCGCAGAAAGGGATGCTGAAACCATGTCAGGGATGTGACACGAACTGCGGCGGGGAGGCTTGCCAGCAGAGAGGCCGTGGCTGCATTGGTCACTAAAAGCGTGGTGTTTCCAAAGGTAAACTGCCTCTTTGCTTTAGTGGGAAATGTGTCATTTGTACTGTGAGAGGGCAGTGAGCCCTGCGACACAGGTGGAAAAAGCAACACCACGGCAAGAGCCCCTGCCCTGGTTCCCGCTGTGTGAGGACAACAGCGTTTGGCTTGACTTCTCATATGTTGTGCAGGTGGTAACAAGCCAAGTCCTGACCTCATTCCTCACCCTTCACACCATCCATTCCTCACAAAAACTCCTTGAACCCTCTGTGCTTGCCCAGACACACAGAAGAGCATGGAGCCTGATGGCAGAGGTCAAGACTCCTACACCTACAGTTCTAGGATGATAGTTTCGTTTAGCTTGTCTGGAGGAGGGTCATGAAGTGCTTTATAGATTGATTACCATTGCTTGTAAAACACTGGACCGACATTATTCGAAAGTATTTATCTTATTAATGGGTTCTGCTCAGAGTCATTATTGGTTTTGATTAAAGTTTGGCGAAGATCACTTATGTCCAGAGCAAATTTTCTGCAGAGAGACAGAGACTCCATTACTGCTGGTTACATCACTCATCTTGATGTGGAAAACCCGAGTCCAGCCCTTGCTCTGACTTACCCAGAGCAAAGATTTGAACCCTCCTAGGAGTGTCAGTAATTCTTGTCACTGCGGCACTGCCTCTTCTGGCAGGGCAGCTGCTTCTCTCTCTTACTTTGTCCCAATGTAAGGGACTTCAAAGACCACATACACTGGAAAAATTGTCCCTTAGCCTGCTGTGAGCTTGTACAGACCCTGCACACTGGCACACTAATGACCAGGAGTTACTGCCAGGGCAGATTTGCACATAAACTTCGGACCCAAATATTGGTCATCTCAACCCAAAGACAAGTTCTTTCTGCCATTATACCAAGCATTTCAGTAATTTAATAATGGGATTAATCCCATAAGTGCCTAAACTAGGTCCTTTGGCAAGAGAAACACATTGCACAAATAAATGACATGCATAAGTTTGAGAGAGACTGTTTCACTGGGAAGCTTGCTTCTGTACACTGTTTCTCAGGCTTCACCCTGGTGTACAACTATTGCATTCCAGAAAGTAAAAGACCAAAAACACAGTCTTAACTCAGGCCCCAATTTTAAATACTAGCTTCTGATATCCAACTGCCTTTCTAAACAAGCCACTATAACTCTGATCTCTGCTTTCATGTATCATTCTAAATACTACATAGTGGTATGAAAATTTTAAAGCCATCCTGCTTGCTAAATAAAATCTCTGTCATTCTAAAGTTTAGCTGATCTTTTCATTTATATACCCATAAATTCTCCATCAGTCCACAAAAGGGGTTATTTTTCTTTTATTTCTTTAATATTTTCTTTTGAAATAAAAATAAATATCCCCCCAATAACATTTGAATAATGCAGCATATCAGTGATATGTAGTCTCTGGTTTGGAGCTGGTCAAAGGGTGAACAGGCATAAATAGAAAGAGGACTTGAATAAAGTTTATTTTCCTTTTATTACAGCTATATTTTGGGGGGATTAAACAGAGGACCTATAACAGTATGACTTCCACATCGGAATGGTGGAAATCTACACAGATACTTGTATCCTCCTTATGTATGATAACGTATCATACAATTTTCACAAGTGGATTACAAAGCAGCAGCCAGTACGTAGCAGTACAGCTGATAGACTAAGATAAATTCTACATCTCAGATGTGGTATTTCATGTACAGTAAAAATCTGCTCGGAAGGAAAGGAGCTATAATGCAAGGCTCCCTTTTTAAGCAAGTGAACAAAGGGACCCAATATTGTGCAATGAATTCCACAGGGGCTTTATTCTATTTATAGTGAAATCTCTTTCAGTGGATGGACATTTAGTGGTTTAGCTTGGTATGTCTTTTTTCCATTTACAAAAGATCAAAACACGCATTTCTCTGCCTAAAGAACTTTGCATTTGAGGTTAGGGGAAGCGGCCACGGAAGAACATACAAATTCTCCATGGAGCGCGCAGGAGCGCAGCGACCCTCTTACACTCTGCTGTGTCTGAACTGAAACACAAGATGGTAGCAAGGGTACTGCTTGCCTTCGGGAATGCGGTGCACTGAAAGGAGGTCTTATCAGCCTGTTTTCTGCTATGCACATTCATACCATCTCCACAGCGCTGAAGAGCTATTACCCATAGCTGGGTAACAAAGGGAGAGAAGGCAGACCAGTTTTCTTGTCCTTCCCCCCCCCCCCCCCCCCCAAGTTATAATACAGAAAGCAGGGATATGCCACCTAGAGAGGAAGAAAACAGATGCGTGCAGAAAAGCCAGCATGCTCTCCCCAAGCCATCAAATTCGCAGCTCCTGGTATGACACAACAAAACTCTTGTGTGGAAATAAATAGGGGAAAGTAATGTGCTTTGCTATGAAGTGATGCAGAATTCTCTAGAAGCCCATTAACCTCAACGGTGCACAGCCAACTCCTGATATTGTCATTACTACACAAGCACCATTCTTTGAAATTCTTTGCAACAGCACCCACTGTCATATAATTTACAGCTCATTTTGCCTTCTGAATGATTCTGAACCAAGCAACAACAAAAGCAGCAAGACTGGAGCTTCATAAAGCACCCCAAAGCAGTCTTAATATTTCCTGAGCAGACACATTATTTTCACTCAATTTTCTGAATATCATAGTTAACACAATTCAAAAATATCTGAATGCTTTACAAGGCTGTTGTCCAGAAAACACGAGACTATCTGCCTGCCAAACACACAGTGAGGCAACTATTTGCTTTTAGCCCAGAAACACCATACCCTAAGAAAATCCAACACACCCTGGCTCCTTTCCCAGTGGATGGCTCCATGTCTCAAACCTTAACCTTCAACCACACTTCAGCAAAACATACACAGCTATTCTGATGTAGTACTCACTTCATGTGGGGAGCACCACGTAATATTTAAAGCACTTTGGATTAATCACAGCAAGCAAAACGTGCCTTCTGTGGGGAAATCACCTAAAAATTGGTTAATTCAACAAGTGAAAGATCTCCTGTGGTAGTGTCTACAGTGGAGTACAGATCAACAGCAACCACTGTCAGAAAATCCCGAAATTTGTAAGGAAGGCTTGTGAAAGCCTCACTTCCGAATTACCTGCAGGCAGTCCTAAGTACAAGTCTCAGCCAGCACTACCTGTTGAAGGCTGCAGGAACTGTGACCTCCCCTTGCAGGCAGGAAAGCAGAAAAGCAGGTAGGAAGTGTTTTCTAATGACCTTTGGGGTTTGAGCAAGGCCATTCAAAGCTATGTTAGGAGATGACTGTTTTACACGGCTCCTAAGTTTTTAGCAGGGAGTATGAAATCCTGACTCAAGCTCCATTTAAAAAGAGAAAGAAAGCAAAGAAGAAAAGGTTTGCCTAAAAAGGAACCTCAAGTTTTTACTCCACATTTGGACTTCTTTCAGTTCACATTCGGTGCAGTCAAAATAAAGACTGTTCTCAAAGGTTTTTTAGTGGCGTAACCTACATTTTGTATCAGTTCACTTCAGACAGGAGATACGTTGGCATCCTGCACTAAAAACTGAGACATACAGACTCCGGGCGTCATGGAGGGAAAGCATTGCTGTCCTGTGCCAGCGCTGCCATGGAGGTACAGGCTCCCTCCCAGGCTGAGGTTCAGGGTTCATTGCCATTGCCTCCTCTCTCCCTGGACAAGCAGAAGCTACCTGTCTCCTGGCTTCACAAGCAGCAGAACATTTGAAAGGGAAGACTGTGCGTTTGGCAACTTCGCTTGATTCTCATCTCAAGGGGGAAATCTGCTTCCACCCCACGTGGACACTGATAGCTAGAAAGATGCTCTCATAAACAAAATGCTGGAGGCCATGTAATCTTCAGCCTCCCCTTTCTCCCCAGCTCCCAGCAAGCCAAATGTAATGCATGAAACAGCAGGGATGTAAGCTGGCAAAATGTCCTCTAGTGCAAAGGAGATGTGTGAAAACATCATCTACACCAATGTGAACCAGCAATTCTTGCTAACCTGCACACATTGTTTCAGGGACACAGTTAAACATTGAGGATGGAATAATCGTTTTCTAATTGCAGCCTGCCAAAACAGGGCAGAATGACAGCTCAAACCCTCTAATCTGAGGTGAATCCAATTTCTTTTTTCATTGAGTATTAGAGACTTTTAGGAAACTGTAACCTGCCCTGACATATGCCTCCAATTTTTGGTAAATAATCACAGTCACCTTTGCTTTGATATAGAGACACGTTATAAGTAAGAAATATTTTCCAATTCCAATTTGTTAAAGTGGAAGCTAGACTTTCATCCATGCCAAATTGTTGTATTGGAACATCATCTCAGAAATATCTAGATCTTCTTATAATCTAAAGGCTTTAGCTAGACAATGTTATCATCTCGCTTGTGGCCATTTCAAAACCACAATAAAATGAAAATTAAATAATGGTATCAGAACCTATGACATATGGGGTTCTAGGCCAAAATGAATTAATTTATATCTTAAAAATAAATAAAGGCCTTACTGTTGCAGAAGAACATTGCCACCACACTGCAGAGCAGAGCTGTCAGATGCTGTCATGTCACTGCCACTTTGACGTAGAATGTCATGTCTCCTGTACGTAAGAGATACATTGCATAATGTTACAGATGGCACAGCTCTTAACAGTCAGGATTACATTTATTAAAATCAGTTGAAATGCTTAGTATTAGATTCAATGATTTTCCATGCAAGGTGACCCGAGATTCTTTTTTCTGAGCAGTACCACAATAAGATTTTCCTGCTGTAGAAAATGGCTACAGGTAGAGGGTAACCATTACTGCGCATTGATACCAATTATTACAGCCACCTGCTCTAAACTGACATTTGTAAACATTTGAATTTAGAAACAAACTGGATCCTCATCATCACTTTCACTATAATTATTCATGCAACTGCATTTTTGTTTACGTGAGAGCTGGAACAATGTTGCTAGCTTCACAAATCGTTATTCACATAGGAACTGTTGTGTATCAGTGTCAGGAGTGGCCTTTGCTTTTACACTATCTCCAGTTAAAATGGCTGTGGACAAGGGGCGGGGAACCAAAAAAACCACTAGCAACACCTTCTGCTGTTAGCCTGGATCTTCACCCTCAAAGGGAAAAAAACAAAGTTTTTCACCAGGAAACCATAACCCAAAATGTGTTTATGCAGTAACCAAATTGTTATACATAAATCAAGGCATTTATGAAAACAACCCCCACAGCTTTCTATCTGGTGAAAAGGACTGCACTTGATGGCTGGCCTGAACCCAGGGATTATCACCCTGCCAGTGTATATGTACATACACCTATGGGTCCATATTCCTCTAGCTACCCATGCTAAATGTAAAATCTCACACGTGTGTAACACCTAATGTTACAAAACAGACTAACCACAGCAGAGAAATTGTTTCTTGGGCATACACTGATACAGCTGCATTTTTATAGTGGTGAAGGCACAGAAGGAGAACAGCCTGCAAGGCCGAGGCCATAACTAGACTACATTCACACAGCGCTGGGTATTTTCCTCAGCAAAGACTGAGGCCAATACTCACGCAGCCCTTGCGAGGTGCATTGGGTGTCAGGTGGCTCTGGTCGCTACTGAGGAGGGCAACGCCTCAGGGAGCGCGGGCCTTGCCCCGGCCACCCTGCGCCTCAGGAGCGGAGCTGCGGTTGGGCCTGAGGAGGCGCAGGCTCCGGCCTGGCCCTCCCCTCCGCCCAGCCACTCTGCCTGAATATTTTATATTTATTTCTCTCTCTCCTCCTTTGCGGTGGCAGTTGTAAATCTACCTTTCTCAAAATTCAATAAAAAATTAATTAAAAAAAAAAAAGTCATTTCATCCCTAACAATAAAAGGCCAATTGACTTCTCAATTTTCTAGTGGGCAGGAGAAGAAATCAGGCATACGGCAGGGAGAAACTCAATTCTCCAAAGCTCTCCCCTTCAGGATTTCCAGACCCGCAGTCTCAAGGGTGCTGTGTCCCCTACTGCTCGCTCAATTCCAGCCGGGTATTATTTTCTCAGCTCTGAAGGAAGCAAGAATTCATTCTGCATTATTGATGACTCGGCGCTCAGCTGCTACGAGGGCCTTTGGTTCAGTGCTTCCCGCTGGCTGTCACTCATCTGCTCCAAGAGCTCCCATTATGCCGGGGCAGGCGGCTCGCTTTCCTCCCTCCCCAAACATCTCCCTCTCATAAACAATTAGAAGACAGCAACTGAGACAAAAACTGGGGGACGCGGCGCAATGATGAACCTCTCCCACGTTAAGGCATCGGCCACGTGAACTTGTGCGTTCAAGGCAGCAGAGGGACACCAATGGCTGCGAGGGAGGGAGCCTTGGAAGGGCTCAGGTTTGGCTGCCATGGGGCAGGCAGTCAATCCGTATTTCGATTGATCTCTCTTGTTAGCAATTAAACACAGCGCTGAGCCCAAGCTCATGGCACAAACAGTTTGAGGCAGACTGAGTTTTCTGAATTCTTTTCAAAGAATGTACCTGATGCCATGAACAGCGAAACCTGTCAGAGGGGTAGGAGGACGCATCCGCCTCACAGAGCCGGGTTAATCTCTTCCTCTTTCTGTTCTTTGCCTCACCCTTTTTTTTTTTCTTGTTGTGTGTTTTTTTTTTTTGTTTTTTTTTTTTGCTTTCCTCCTACTCCACCTTAAACCATTTTCTTTTGGAAATCTTGTCACTGAACAAGCGCTGGTACACACACACCGACAGATACAGAGGCTGCACTGTTGCAATTAAGCCTCAGTGTGTTTCAAGTAGGAATGCTGGATGCCAGAGGTACGTTTAATTAATGAACAAGCACCACAGATCTGGTAATTACCAACTAGAACTTGCATCCGTAGCCACTGATGATGCAAAATACATGCAGAGTTTCTGTAGAAATCAGTTCTGTCCATCAATGTAGAGTTGAGTTGCAGTGTAGTTCAAGTCCAGTCCCTAAGATTTCACAGGTGGCCCTTAACCCACTAATTTCTCCATGCTGGCTAGCACATGCCTACCTGCTGGATCATTGCTTTGATCCAGGGATATAACTGTTCACACAGAAGTATGCCACTTTTCCTTGGTTCCTAGAAAAAAAAAAAAACAAAACCTAATAGTTGTCAGCAACTTTGAAGAACAGGCTCACAACTAAAAACCAACTGTAATGATACACTTGGTCTATTCTAAATGCATTGAGAGAAACCTCAAATTGATTTTTATGATGCAGGTCTAGCACGATGAGTCCTAGCAAATTTTGGGAGGAAAACCTTTTAAAAAAACTATAAATGTGTAGTATTCAGGCAGAGTGTTAGATCTGAACTTTCAAAGTACCGAAGGAAGTTAAAAAGTTTTATTCTGGTTCATACTTTTCTCCTTCCTGGAGCTACAGGGTTTGAACCGGCAACTCTCCTCTGCTTGTAACAGTGCAAGGAAATTACTTTCAAGAACTCTATAATTATGTCTTTATTACTGTGAGTATATTTATATCAGTTAAAACTGTCTATATTATTTACAACCATGAATGTGGGGTAGAAACAACAGTAGAAGCTCTCCTAGTTGCCCAGTTTGTGGATGTTTTATATAATTGATTTCTAAATATTTGGCAATGACTATTCGCTAAAGCCTCATGTATTTTTGCATCCCCACCCCCAATGCACTCTTCACATCATCTGTGCAATACCTAAAAGCTTGTGACTAACCTTTAAACCCCTCTGTCCAAACTTCTTACATTATCAGTTTTAACCATGCCCTCAAACTCTCCCCTCAAATGGGGAGCGGCAGGGGTTATTTGAACTGTTCACTGAAAGACAGCAATTTAAAGAAACTACAGTGAAATTCTATCTTACTCCAACAGTTTCTATGATTGTGAAAAAACACCTAGAAAAAAAGTTAAGCAATTTCACACAGTGGAAAACAGCCCAGGGCACAAGAAAACTAAAACCAAACAGTTTGCCGTCAGTGCTGTAGACTGTGTTCAGTAAAAACAAAAGATCAAACAAGTTCTGTAATCATTATATAAAGCACATTTGCTATGGCATGTGAAGAAAACATACTTCCTTCCTAATACTAATTAACATTAGAGAGTTGTGGGCTGAAATGCAGGATAAAAATAGCTGTTTAAACTAATCACTCAGCAAGATGTAAATGTTACATATAAAGTATACCTAACGGGTTGGAATATTTATCCCAGAAGTAAAGAAAGCTTCCACTACTCATGAATTATAAAAAGTCTCTCTTCCTGCCTCACTGCAACAATATATGGACCCTTTGCAAGTATGCAACCGCTCTTCATAGATTGTCTAGAATTTTCCTTGTTTGTAAATATTAAAATGTTTCTGTAGCAGCCAAAGTTGTGGGGAGCAAAGGGAAGTGTGAGCAGACGACATAATCCCAAATAGTTTTATAAACAGCACACAGATATTGCAATTGAGTAAGCCACGCTATGACTATGAGTCAATGTGTAGATTTGAGGGTTAGTTACAACTAATACAATATCAACAGCTTCAGCTGAACAGCACTTGGATATCCCTTCCAAGTGTGTCACTGATGCACACAAATCAGCCAGCTCTGCATAGCAGATCAACCCTTTTTTTCCTGAGATTATTTTGCCTTCCATACGTGCTCCATTCTTCCACAAATAAATGCAGGTTTTTTTACCCCTAGCTATTCCTTCCCTTTCCCCATCCCATGGTTTCCCCACTGCCACTCAGTGAGTCCTCATGGGTATGAGCCCACGCTGAATGGAAAGCATTCCTGGTTGTCATGATACCAACCAGCCCACCAGAGTCTCAGAAATATTCCTGAGCATAAAGTATATTAAAAGGTTCAAGATGCCAAATGTTATTGAATCAACATTTCAATAGTTTCCTAGTAACAACATTTCAGAAGTTTCCTAGTAATTTCCCCTAGCAAGAATTCAAGGTAGGATAACAACTGGAGAAAAGGTGTTGAGATGTACAGTGCTTAAACATTGCATTTGAGGCTAAAGCTTCCCTGTCTATTTAAAGAGGTGCCATATTTCCATCCTCCAGGATTTTTAACCACCTGTCAAGCTCTGTGTCTAATACAGATATCAATGAGATACATTCTTGAGTAATGACAATGTTCTCAGGACTCAGCTGAAATTTGTGAGCAGAGCACACAAAGACATCTCCATGATCACTGCCCCTCTCATTGCACATTTGGCTGCTTTGGGCTGGATTCAAGAGCACTTATTTACCCAGCAGAAAATTCGTTGCAACAAGATACACTTGACACTGCCTACACCCAGCCTACATGAACAAGCTATTAGGAAGGCAAGACTGCCCACCAGGTGCTAGGCTATTGAAAAAGAAAATGGGGTTTTTCCTTTATCAGCCAGAGGAAAAAAAACACCCCTCTAAGCAACTTCTATAATCTCAGGCCAAAATCAGACCCCAAATTCAAGCTACTTGTCACTCTGATATCCTGCTGCAAGTGTCACAAGGAGTACAATTTCAGTCTGTAAAGATTAAATACAAGAAAACAGTCCTGGGGAGACAGAGAGTACAACCCAGGATGGCACATTCTTATGGCCTCTTCCCAGACTCTGTCAGCAGATGCTTTAGACCAAGGGATCAGATGAGCGGGGACTCTGATGGCAAATCTTCAGGAGCAGAGACTTAACCTGATAGGAAGAAAAAACAGCACTGGTTTAAGATTACTCTGAACTGACAAGATAATTCAAACAATCTGGCAATGTAAACAGAGTCACAAGGCTCCTAGGCCAGCCAAACAAACAAACAAATCATTTAAATTTAAAAAGCAATTAGTCATAATGAGTCCAAAACCTTCCCTACAACTGACTCACTCCTCTGAAAATGGAACTGTTCAGGGCAACGCAAACACCACCTCTGCTCCATCTTAAAACATGATTCATACCACTAAGTGCTTTGTTTCCTCTTGTAGCATGTAACGTTTGGACTTCTTAAAAGGGTTATATCGAATTAACAGGTTCACCTTGAAACTACACAGTGGAACAAAAAGCTGTGAGCCAAAAAGCACTCCAGAGGGGACCAGCTTGCAAGAATGCAACTCTCCCCTGTTCAATGAGAAGAACATGTGTCATGACAACCTTTAAATGCTCGGGTCCGAAACACAGATCTCCTCCCAGGTCCCTTTCAGGTTGCAACAAAGCATCCAAAATGTGCAGCCAGGACTATAAGCACCAGGCAGGAGAGACGCCAGGGAAGCACTGGGGGAATTGCGGATCTAACCACAGCCATACTGTGAGGATCAGCTATCAGACACTGGTTATATGGCTGTCACAGCTCATTGGCTTTCTTTGTCTTTATCCACTGTAAGCATTTAAAAGACAGCACTGTGTTCCCATGTCTAAAAGTATTCGGTAAAGCTCATGTATCGTTCAGCTTATAAGGGGGAGGGAGTGGGAAACAAATTCAAAAACCTGACTTAAAATAGCATTAAATAGTAGTTTTCTTCAGAGAAGTTGAGAACAGGTTGTGGAGAGAGTGACAGTAGTGCTAACATCTTAGAAGGATTTAGTTTACACATGTGACCTATTTGGTGCATTGCCTCAGCCATGTAGTGCATAGAAAGCTGGAAGCATAACAACAGTTAAAAGATACGGCTTACACTGCTAAAAAATGTTAGCCATTTCAGCCTCTCTTGTACAGCTATGAATAGCTCATTTGAATTGCAGAGGGAAGATTTTTCCAGCAAAAGGAATCTGATCCATAAAGTTCCTGTGAGGAAGAATTTTTTCCAAACTATAATGCTGAGCATCACTTATGAAAATAGCCCCTCAATAAACATTTTGCAGACCAAACCACTCAGCTCTCTTCTAGGGATTGAGATGAATCTAGTGAATCAACACCAATTTCTGAGAATGATGCCAGGCAGGCCCTCTGCAGCTCCACACTGCACAGCAGGGAATGCTTGTGATTTCTAAGCATTTTCTGTGCTTTACGGAATAAAGAATAAATTTGAAGCCACATTTCAATATGGAAGCAGCCTGACCCAAAGGGGGCCTGGCCATCTATTCTGTGATGCAAGTGGATATGCAGGATGATTACTTCTGGGCTTTCCTCTCTGTGTGTGCACTTGGGTAAAACGTGTAGGTGCTTTAATGCGCGTCTTCCTTCCCCAAGGTTCATCACATTGACAATACATGTCATGGTGACTTTGAAAGTCTCATCATGCTCCATGATTAAAAGAATGAGTGCTGCAGTAAGATTTTCATCAACAGAGTCTGCTTCTAATGTCATCTTTCCATGTGCTCCAGCACTGCACATCCTGTGTTTTCCTGGGATCAGCCGAGACAACGCCACATCACCTCCCTATGGGAGGTACCAGGCTGCCCTGCAGCGATGGCCCTGGACTCCCCAGGGAGCTTTTCCAGAGCCATCCACTTGGGCCACAGCAAAGCATCTACACGGTGTGAAACAGCAAGCGAGTTCTCACTTGGGCAACTGTGAGGGAAGGAATCAAGTTCTGCCTTTTAACATAAAAATAATGGTGGTGGTATTATTTGCTTTATCACAGTGGCTAAGTCGTCTGCAGTGCAAGCAACAGTACAAATGTGTAGAGCAGAGCTCTTGCCCGTAGGAGTTCACAATCCAAGAAGTAAACAAGGGACAGCAGCAAAGCCCAGGAAAACCATGGCACAGAAACAAGTGCAGGCGAAGCTGGCCAGCCTGCCGGGCACAGCTCACAGAGTGCCAGTGCCCCGACCACTCACACAGTTATTCAAGAGAAAAAGAACAATTTTCAATGTAGTAAGATGGGAAGGTTTAAGGGAAGAAGAGAAGACAGATTTGTAGGCTTTTGAGAGAAATCCTCCTTAGTCTGGCTAGTCCTCACTCCACAACTACTCTCCATTTCTGTCCTTCCACCTTATTTTGCCCTTAATCTCACTGTGCATTCTTCCTCCCAGCTCAAAGAGCAAACCCACAAGGGAGCCAGATGTGCTGAATGTATGGATATAAAGAGGCAATCTGCATAACAACAAGAACCATGTGAAATAATCTCATTCTTCCCATCTTGCTTCTATTTTTTTCCAGTAGAAAAAAAAAATATAGAGATGTAGTTCATGGTTTGTTCTT
Organism: Gorsachius magnificus; assembly: GCA_034008185.1. Lineage (NCBI taxonomy): Eukaryota > Metazoa > Chordata > Aves > Pelecaniformes > Ardeidae > Gorsachius > Gorsachius magnificus. Next base: position 28,398,226 of record CM067088.1, on the reverse strand, counting down.
TTCAAAGCATTTTCATTTTCTTTAATTCCTTCCTCCACCTTTCAGGGCTTGGATGTAATATATGGCTATACAAATACTTCCCATCCATGTATGCATTACTGTTTTGCAGCTATATTGCAAGGTTCCCTTCTTTCCAAATGATACCATCAGAAGTGAAAGACAAGCGCCCATCATGGTCAAGTAAAAAATCTATTGTTCAAATTGTAGTTACATGAATAGAGTCCATGAGCCCCCCAGTGAGCCCAGTGTAAGCCCAAAGAACTCAGTAGCAAAATTCCCTCAGTAACAGCAGCAATTCCCTTCTAGCAGTTTTGAGGACAGAAAATCATGAAGGGAGGAAAAAGAAAATTATGGGTCTGTTAATTGGGGGGGGGGAGAGAGAGAAAAAGAAAAAGAAAAAAAGATTATTCATTTTTGATCTATGGTGGTAGGAGCCCATAGGAGATCCCAAATATGGAGATAAGGCTCTCAGGATGTTTGGATATACAAATATGAATACTATCATACTATCATAACCTAGACCACACGTTCCTCATAAGAACTCATATTTTCTCCCATTGGATACTGAATGTGATTCACCAGCTTCCTGTAGTCAAAGAGCTGAAACTGGGAGCAAAGGGAATCTCCACAGGGAAGAGTTTCACCCAGGAGAAGCAATCGAACCAGCCATATTGACAGCCAAGGGAAAAAAGTGGTTCAAGAGGCAGAACAAGTATTACAGCTTAAGTTCAGGTGCTCCGAGTAGTCTCTGGAAGACCTGTCTTTGCCGATGAAGGAGACTGGACTTTGCAACTACCTTCCAACCATCACCACTGACCGTTAAGTGCTGAGCACCTATAAAAATCTGGCCTCAACTGTGGGTGTAGAAGACCAACAAATGTAGCCAAAGAAAATCTGGTCTGCTGGATCTGACCCAAAGCCAATTGAATCAGCTTTGGACTGGTTTTAAGAATTTTTGTCTTAAGATGTAAGAAACTGGACCTTCCCCTCGTGCTATGCACCATGCAAATGTACCCTGAGAGACAGCCAGCACTGCAAGAAGCCAGCAGGCTGAGAAGGGATGGAGAGGGCAATGAGGATTATGGTTACAGCATCTTGGTTGCAGGGCCATGGACAGGAGACAGTATTTATTTAAAAAGCAGTTAAACATTAGAATTTAGTGCCTCTGATCATTTTGCTCTTACCAATATGCTGCTTCTACCTCCAGCTTACTTTATTCTGTTCGTTGTTCAGAACAGACCACCACTGAGGTTGTCATTTTAAAATATTTTCTACTGTGATTAAACAGCTGCCGCAGTCAAGTAGTTCTATCTCCTATCAAAGTTTGTAAATCTCAGTATTTTAAAAAGATGCGAGAAGCAAATAATCTGGTATATAATAGTTATTTGATTTTTTACATATGTGTAGAGAAAATAAGCACATTAGATCTCTAGCCTTTAATTAAAAAATAGTTGGGGGGAAGGAGTAGTATCTTAATAAGTAACATCTGACCAAAAATCATTTAGTAACTCATACCCTAAGTGTGGCCAAAAACTGTAAGATTTACTGCAAGTAAATCATTATTGCTATCTGAGTCTGAATAGCTTCCATCTGATTTCTGTATGAAAATATACTCCATGGAAGCACAGCCTTGAACTTCAAAGGACAGGCAGGATGCTACTAATTTCTGTATCTGACAGTGTGATGCAATGTTTGGATTTGCATCTCTGCACTTCAAAGTGTGGCACTCTCTAGATAAGGTCTCCATTTATTTTGACATGGATTTGCAGAGGTGAACAAGAAAGCAGCACCCAAAACAGACGGTAATCCCCCCCAAAACAGAAACAACAACAAAAAAATCCAAACCCTGCTCTGTTTGCTTCTCTCTAAATTCAGCAATGCCCTGGAGAATGAGGATTACAGAAGAAGAGTACAACTCATGGTTGCGGTACTTCAAGTAATCTCCAGTGTCCAAAACGCAGTGTCAACATATGGTACTCAAATGCAGAACATCTTTGAAGTAATATTGAATCTGACTAATGGGTAAAATGTAGACCTAGCTGCCTCTTTTTTTTTTTCCTTCATATTGAGGTTGTCAAAATTTCAAGTAGGGCAGTGCATCTTTATTCTGTGAACTACACAGAATTTTATCTAAAAATTACCACCAGGATGAATTCTGATGGTCCACTTTACTTTTGCCAACCTAGCAATGCCAGGATCCTACCGTATAATGACGTAGAAGCTTTTGCCCTAATGACCCTATAATGACACTTAAAAATTCATATTGTATATGTGTGCAATGTCTATCACATTATAGATCTGAAGAAAACTCTAAATACTGAGATATGACCACAAATGCAATACAAATCTTACTCATTCCATCAAAATACATTTAAAGTCTTCTGCAACTATAGTTCCTACAACTGTTCTCACTTCCCTTGTATAAAACATCAAAGTATTTTTCAATATCAACAGCTGCTGACCAGGAACATATATACTACTGTTACAATTATTTATTTATAATTAATTAAGTACTGAGCATATTCAGCAAAAACATTTGGGAGGAAAAAAAAGTGTCTTAAAAATCTGACAGAACAGAGGTGTTGAGGGGCAAAAGTGTAAAAAAACTTCACGATGAAAATCCATGAGGAAATTAGTGGCATTTTGAAGCATTGCATAATGCAGGTTCAAATAGCTGCACCTAAAATTACGTTATATAAGCTACCACTGTCACTAAGGTTTCTAACTGAGGGGTAATTATCAAGTATCCCATACCCTAGGTACATATTGTCCTTATAATTAAGTTTGCATAATATGCCACTACATTAAAAGGATTGCCTTTGTATTTAATTATCTTTGATTTTTTAATGTATTTTTTAAAGGAAAAAGAGGAAAAAAAAAATCTATCAAAGCTAACAGGACTCAGAAGATTTGTGTAATAAATATCATATGCAGATTTTTATTTCCCAATTCAGCTGGAGACCAATGTAATATTTTGAAGTTTGATTAAGGCAGTTCAGCCTCTCAAAAGTTCCTGTTTCAACATTAAAAATAAGTTATGTGGTACTGTTCTATTAATTATTTATTTTTTTTAAAAAAGGACTAGCAAGTTTCATTTGCTCAATTAAAATACCAAAAAATCAAATACTGTTCAAAGAAAGAACTCAAAATTAGTATGCTATTTCTTACTCACTATGATTAGTTATCATTTGCTCGGTGCAATATTTACACATATTGCCAAATCCCTCAGTCCTTCCTCAGGCGAGAAAGATCAGTGGGAGTTTTGACTAAGTCCTTCAGGATTTGGGCCATATTGAATTAGAAACCTATATAATTCCAAACATTTTCTCTATTATACAGAATTCTTGCATACTTAAGCAACTTTGTATTTAGCATGAATCTCAGAGCTTAAATGCAACTCGCATCTGGATCGTAGATTGTGCTTTATATTATACAATCCGCAGTTACTGGAAATGTTTGTATCCTTTACTGAGAAAGAATGATTCATTTCATAGAAATTTTCATCTGCTATTAATCTTCCAGGATATAGTTAGTGTTCTGATATTTTCAGATATTGTTTTATGGAGGGATTTAAAGTAGCTCTCCCTTGGCAGCCTGCAAGATTACTCAGTGATTATAAGCAACTCAATACTGTATGACAGCATTTCCATGCAAGGGACTTACAATCATGTTTCATTAATTCGGCTTGAATGAAGCCTCATTTCAGGCCTTGAGGAGCTTAAGATTTATGTGAAATTAATAACATAACAGATGTCTTCACAATTTGGTTCCTCTGAAAAAAACTGATTACTTTGAAAACTTCAATGCTTTAAAATGCAGACTGAGGGAGTTTTTACTCTAGGGTAAAGAGTTATTCGTTTATATCAACCGAATCTCGGAACTAAGTGGAATTTAAATGTCAGATTTATATTAAATAGTCATATTCACCATTATTACATGTAATAAACAAAAGCCTATTACTTTCATTAATAAGCAGTGTTGGACATTTAAACTAAAGCTTAGAGAGAGAGAGTCAGCACCTCTGCTAAGCAGCAGGAATAAGTGAGACACAAGGGAGGTAAAAAAAGAATATCCAGGAAGCCCTGGGTTTTTTATCTTTGTTTCTGATAATTTAATCATCTTTTCCTCATAGGAAAACAAAATGCATCTGTGCTCACACAAAACTCCCCACTTTATAAGAGTTGAAGCTGTCTCTTGTGGATGTACATGCCTAAGGCCAAATGCCTTCTTTCTTTCACAGGACCTTTAAATGCTGGCTTCTTTCTTCCCCCCCCCCCCCCCCTTCATTTTTTCAAAAATTCAATTCTTTTATCTAGGCTTCAGCCACACTAGGTGCCTTGCAAGCTGAATTTTAACGCATGCATGAGCAAGGGGTTTATCTTTAAGGAAACTGTCTATGCGATTACTTCTCCAAGTCCAAAAAAAATAATTGAAATAAAAATTATCTCTTAGCTTTGCTTTTTGATCCGATATGCTGAAGGGCACGGGGAACAATACATTTTTGATTCACACACTCAAGTACAGCTGATAGGATAGTCGCTGCGATGGTTCGATATGCAAATGCATTACATTAAGGGTTGAAAAATTGACACAGCGCAGGATATTACAGCTAAGACACTATCAGCAAAATCATAACAATTAGCTGTTTGATTGCCGCAGACACGGTTCATGCACCAGCCTCACATTTATAATGAGGTATCCCCAGATCCCTTTCTTGTCTCGCCCCACCCTCAGCACCATGTCCACATTGATACGATGCTTCGCCAAGAGGTAAGGGCTTTGAGATAAAGACGAAATATCAAAAGCATTAGTATAAATTACAATTGTACATTATTAGCTATTTAATTACATGAGATACCAGAGTGGAGCTTGCTGATTTCGTGCTTATGTTAAAAGTTACCATGGCAGTATTCCTCCCCTGCGAGACGGCATCAGGAATTATTGTTAGCATATGCTAGAACAGACAAAGCAATGTATTCTCGCCACATTCTCTCCCTGTCTCTCTCTAAGTTTAATACCAAGGAATTCCTTAGGCATCTAAAAAAAAGCACATGTCTGGCATGGGACTGTGAACCAGAAGATCTGAATTTGGAGATAAAGTCGGCATCCTAGGCCTAAGGCGGGCGGCTGCTGTGCTGACTGCGGAGGTGACTTGTTCTGCTCCCCATGAGGGACACCCGGTTTCCCATGCACCAGCACCCCCCTCCTCGCCCACACCCCCCCGAGGGATGGCATTAGCTGTGCCTCCAAAACAGCTGCTTATCAGCTCCTCTGGAGGGAGGAAGAAACAGTGGGTGGCAGAAGGTTGCAAGGAGGGGGTGGTGGAGGGAGACAGAGAGAGAGAGGGGGGAAAAAAAGGAAGGGGACCAAGAAAAAGGAGACATTAATAAGGATGAAGGAAAAGGGGGGGAACTCAGCTCTACCCAAATGTGCATGCAGACAAAGGCCTGATCAAGCAGCACACTTATTCACATGCCATTGATTTCTCCATATGTACAAACGTGCAAGATAATGCCTAAATATATACATCAGTGCACCAGAGGAGAGGAAAGGAAGATTGAGAGATGTTTTTTGGTGTCTTGCCTCTTTTTAAAGGAGGGAAATCGGCATTTTACACCAAAGATCTAAAAAACTCCTCTATGATGAAATGTAACAAATGCTGGAGTTGCACATTAAGTTTTTCCACCAAATTCCCCAGCTGGCACTGTCCCCATTGCCTGTGTGCCACAGCTATGCAAAGCCATCTTCAAAGGTGGTGGGATCCCCCTAATTGGGCAACAGGGAGCGATGTCAGCATGACCAGAGCAGAAAGGCTTGAATTTAATGTAAGGCTTTTATTTCTCTTTGGTCTTCTGCGTGAGGTCTCTACAGACGGTTTGGTTAACAAGGACAGGCGCTGACAGATGTTGTTGTGCACCGTGGCAGCAACCTTTCTGCTCAGAGAAGATAGATTTAAAGCCAAATGAGCGATATGAATTGAATCAATTAATGACTCACAGATAGCTAAGATGGTGAAGGTTGTCTTTAGCCCCATGCCAGTGAAGTATTCTCACCCATGATATACAGGCCCTTTTCTGACAGAAGGATGCTGAAGCAAACCAAAAGCCTCATCCGGAAAGGAATCACCCACCGCTGAACTGCCAACAAATGGGCCTGAAGGTCCAGGTCTTATTTTACCTCATCTGTTTTTCGAAGGTTCATAGAGCGTTAGGTTGGAAAAGGAAAGTAACATAAAACTTATCACTTATTATGTTGAACGTAGGAGTGATATGACCTCAGCTCCTTTATCAGTGACAAGGAAGGATTGAAGGGCTTGAAGCTGTTGCTGGGATCAATCTGGCCCCAAAGAGGTTTGGATGATCTTTACTTAAAAGTCTTGCCCTTACAGCATGGCTGTAAAAGGTAAAAGTACAGAACATTTTGAATACGGTCCTGAAAAAGGATGGGAAACCCAGAAAGGGATGAGAAACCCTGAATGCAGCACTTCCACATTTTTTATCCCACTCTAATGTATTAATAGAAAGTATAAAAGAAAATCCATGCACTTTAATGCACTTTGTGTTAAAATGGCCTAATCTGAAGATATTTTTAGACATTTCCCTATATCTGAGCACATCTACCGATAGCCCCAGTGACTGAGTGCTGTTCCTCTGCCCCATTCTCCTTTCTTTCACCTACACATTTCAAGACAGCTTTGTCTGGTGGGGCTGGTACCAAATATACAGATTCCTCATAATTTCTCTGAGCAGTTTCACCTCATATCAACCCTCTCTAAATTTAAACAACATTTATCATAATAGAACAAGAAAACCATTGTTTTAGTGAAGCTGGCTTTCAAGGAAAAGTAGAGAAGCAGAATACCTGGGAATTCAGGTAATTCAGGAGCAAGTCAAAGTTTTCTGGAAGTGGCAAAAGCATTTAATGTGGGGATTGTAAAAATAAGCTGTAAACCCTTTGCTGTCCACCTCCTGCAAGACAATCTCTGTGCTAATGTTACAGCAACCCAGGAACTGTTATTCTTACATCAGGAAAGCTTAAAGAGGTCTCCAATTTTCCTGCTCCATTTGATGCCGGGCCAGCAAAAGTTACAATTTTGGAAAGTTGAATGGACAGATAATCTCAGACTCCATGTACAACTGCAACATTTCATTTATGCCATAAGAATTATGTTTAAATGTTGACAAATTTTCTTCTCCTAATCTTTTTCACCTAAATTAAAATTTCAGCATTAAAATCTTGTTAGTGCAGAAGAAATTGGATACTAAAGGCCTCTTTTCTCCAAAACCTTAATCAACACTAACACCTACCCCACAAAGTTTTGGGTTTGCTGAACCAGCATTTTTTACCAACATTTTGACTGGAACAGTCCCCCCTGCATTTCACTCATTTGCTCTCACTTGTCCGGAGATGGCTATTGAGACATAGAGGATAACTGCTTGTCCTGACATTCTCATGAGAATAAGCTTTCAAGCCTGGAACTTTCCAGTTTTGACTTGCCCTACTATACAGAAACACACTCTCATGAGAGAAGAGTCCAAAAATAATAATAATAAAAGTTGGTATCAATGTTTAGCCTGACTGTACCATGCCTATGGTTCTCACCCAAGATGCTTCCCATGACAGCAGTGGCCAGGTCCTTGGGACTGACACCAGTGCATTTCACCCTAGTACTTTCCCCCCTCCAACTACAGGGGCTCCCTTGGATGCTGTACTAAGTTACACATTTGAGCTGCCTTAATTTAGTCCTGGAGTGGTATTCACACTTTCTCATGTTGCTCATGAGCAGGTTTACAACTTGGTGTTTCTCAAAGCCTTCAAAACTCCAGAGTTAGCAAGCACCATTAAACTATATTTGTCAGCCCTTTGACACACGGTCCTGTTCCTGGGTCCAAAAAGGGACAAATAACCTTCTCTCCCTTGGCTTGCTGGAGTCTCCAGATATTAATACTAGATGCCAACTTGTCTATTTAAAAAGAAAAATATTCACAGCTATATCAGTGGTGCAGTTAAATGGATAACAATTCATTCAGATCAATATTATCAGGGGAACAACATCCTTTCAGCTCCAACAACTTTTATTAAAAAAAGGAAAATCCAGCAAACAACCACCTCAGCCCACTGTAAATGGAGCCAAGTGATTTCTTCATATAAAGCTTGTTATAGTCACTTTAAGGGGAAAAGTAAATGAAGACTATAATAGGAAAAACAAAAACAGGCAGGTCTAACTGTACAATAAATACAGAACGTGCCCTATTTAATCTGCTTACAGTAAAATCCACTGAGCAAAATTATAATTTGATATGGCTCAGCTTAGCCAATAGAAACTCATAAAATGTCTTAACATCATAATACATTGTACAAAAGAATCACTAAGTACCATAAAACATATGGGAATATGGGTCTGTATTCATCCATTACTCTTTGCCAGTGTAGCATATTAAAATGGTTTCTATTTAAGTGCAGAGATCCCTGAAGTATACTACAGTCTTAATTAAAATGTCAATAAAATGCAAAAGTGCATTGGGGACCTTATCTGATTCTTTTTTTTTTTTTTTTTGGTTAACTCTTTCAGAGAGTTATTTCTTAATAGCTTCATTACACTACTGAGGTTTGGAGCAATTAAAAATAAACATAAGTAAGCCATTTTTAATAATTAGCTGCAATCTGAGCATGATCTGGATCCTTTGCTTTAGCTCAATTCCCTACAGGAGTCGTTGGCAGGTTAAGTCAAGACTGGAAAAGTAGGTCCTTATCCGAGGCCAGGAAACAATGCTTTGGGTATTCTCATTCCAGTATTTGAATTTCTTTCAGTAATTCAAAAAAAAGGAGCAAGATCTTTTGTGACTCTTTTTCTGTGATCGAAGACCTTAGCCATGTAAGAAGCTGTCTGGTTTTCAGTCGCACTTAAAGTGCACAGTGTTCACTGGGCATGGGAGACGCCGACCTAGGAGGCAAGCTGCCCCTCTGAAGTTCATGCCCTGCCTTTCCATGGGCCATCAAACCCACCATAGATGAAAATAAAACCTTATTATCTATTGCTTTTTCTTTTCTTTCAATGAATTTAAAATTGCCTTAGAAAAATTCCTTTTTAAAAAAACAAAACAAGATGCATCATGAAGTTTTTCCAAAACTTGAAACAAAATTCAGTTGTAAGGAGAAGAAAAGAAGATCTCTGCCTTTACTTTTTGTAATATTGGAAGGATGACAATGGAACAAGTAAATAAGCTCTCTCTTTCCTCGCCTTCCATTCTCCCAACCTCTTGTATGAGAAGAAATATTTTCAAAGATAAATTTGTTTTCCCCACTTCCCTAAAATGCTACAATATTTCTCTAAAATCTGCAGGAAAAAAAGTGTAGCTTTGGAATGGAATTTGCCTATTGCTAGCAAGACCAAAATCTTGCTGAAAACTGTGATACTGGGAGCAACCCTGGAGTGCCGGCAGCACTGCCTGAGGCACTGGTGTGGGGTCCTGGATGGCTGATTCGGTGCAGGAGGGCTTTCCTGAGAGAGCTGAGGCTGGATCAAGGCTGATTCTGCTTCAAGACAGCATGAAGAGCACCCTGAAGTCAGTGAATAATCCAGCCTAAAGAATGAACTGAAGGACCAGAGCCTCTGTTCTGCAATCTTGGAGTATTTACAGGCAGTATAACGACCTGGCCACAGCCGCTAACTCATTAGACTGAATTGGCAATTACCTTCCTTGTACCAGGATAACACAGAAAACAAAACATAGCACTGGCTTTGAAATCTGTGCTTAGTGGCTAGATACGTAACACGTCTATCTTTTTAGTAGGCTGGAGAAGCAGAGAAAAGAAAAAAAACAGAATTAAATACGACAAGAGAAGTTTACAAGATCAACATGCCTTCAGATTGCATCGCGATCTGTTTCTCTTTCTACTTCATCCCCCTCTAAATCCACTTTATGTTAAGTGACAAGCAGTTGGCAGGTCTTGCAGATATATTGACAATAGTGGACATATGACACAGCTGTGAAGATTTGTCTTACCAGGGTTTCAGCTGGTTTCTACTAGCTAACAGCCAACAGCCAGATTTTGGGGGTTATGACCTCTGGTTATTTGAAAGAAACTAGGGGGAGGAGGCAGGCATTTTATGCACTAGTCTGCTGTTCCTAGAATATTTTTAGGACTTACTCACATAACACTGACTCTATTTAATGATTCTTAAAAAAAAAAAAAAAAAAGTGATTGGAAAGGACGTATCTTGTGAAAAGAACTGGGAAATTTAAACAGTTAAGGGGCCCTATCTTGTACGGTGCTGAGCCAGCACTTCCTGCAGTGACAAATATTCTTACCTCCCAGTGGGTGATGTGGAAAGTGAAGGTATTTAGCTCAGTATATTGCATTCCCTTTGGCGGGGATAGTCCACATTGTTTCTCAGTTCCTCCAACTCTTTGATTTTATTTTTTTTTTTTTAAGCTGAAATAATAAAGAGTTTGGACTTCCAACAGCAGAGATGGTCACCTCTCCTGTCAACCTCATATGCACTACATGGATTTCTCACAGACATACTATTTTCTGCAATCCTAAAGATCTCATTTAACATTACTATATGCATCACCTCCACGTGATGTCACTGTAACAATCTGGGAGGGACAGGAAGAACTGCCATTCTAGGATGGACCAGCAGCATCAGTCAAACTCTGACCCCAATCTGAGCTTAAATGAATGATAAATCAAATGCTGACTGTCAAACAGACGTACAAGTTCCCACAAAGCATGTGGATATTACATCATGACTTGACTAATTACTCCTGTCAAGTGTAAAAGTAATGGAAAACTTGAAAAACATATTAACTGTCTGACAAACAATTTAACCTTAAAATACTTAATTGAAGCACTGGATTAGGCTGAACAGAGCTCACTAGCCTACTTGGTTCTCCTAGTGAAATGGGCAGACTACCAGAAAAGCCTCTCCACTGGCTACTCTAAGTATAAGGACAGAGGAAATCCTTCTAACAGCTTTAGCTTCTGTTCCTTGATGAATTATGTGCTCAGGTAAATGGAAACTGTATCTTATGTCACTGTTATACGTGGGGTTTTAGTTATTTTCTGCTATCTGTTCCCATGCAGTGGTGTCCACATATTGTCTGGCAGAGCAGAGGTGACAATTTGGCAGGAAGGCAAGGGAAACACATCTCCCCTGAAGGCACCAAGCAGATTGCAGGAGTTCCTTCACAGTGTTCGAGCTATGGCTGCTCCCTTGGCAATGAAGCACTGAAGGCTGGGAGGCGTAGTTGGTTTGGGCATGAGGAAATGCAAGAAGAATCTAGATATCTGAATGAAGTGACCAATGTCAGGAAATCCCTCCTGAGTACCAACTTCTGGAGACAGGAGTTTGAAGGCCTTGTTGGGGGCTGCTTTGGAGAGGGAAGTAGGCAGCTCATAGAGTTGGCCACAGTCTTAAGTGATTTGAATAACAACACACCCATATATTCAATAGGAATAATTTCCCCTGGGACCTCTCTGGTTTTTAGAAGACAAGGGGGGAACTAAAACTTGACAAATGCAAGAAGGAGGAATGTCCTTGTTCTTCTCTAAACCAGCCAGTTCCTTGTTAATGCCAAGAGTTTCATTATTACTAGGGGATGTACCACAACAATTACAAGTTTTCAATTGAGTTAGTCTTAAGGAGACTGGTCTATAGCAACATATAAATATGATTGGTTTCTAATGTTGTAGTTAATTATAAAAATAACTTGCCTGCAGCTAACACATACACACCTATATTTAAATAAGTCTTTTTTAGCTTTTTAAGGAGTTAACAAAGACAAAACTGCTGTTACTTAATGTTTGTTAATAAACCATTAAACTAAAACCAGTGTGCAAATCTGTTCTTGCATCTTTAGTCTAAATACACTGCAGTCCAAAATATTACAGCTACTATGTACAAAACATTATTGAGGAATGTCTTGTCTGCTGAAAGCTTATATCCTATTCATATCCGAATTAATGTTCACCTGTAGACAAGTGAATTAGAGACCTGTGGTGAAGTCTCTTAATCACAAATGCCTTCTTGTCAAATCACAAAATAAACGGGGATAGTCCAGACATATAAGAACCTGCCATTAACATCACACTGTTTGATGGTAATCCTGTCTTGAAAGACTCCATAATACCCGACACCATTTCTTTGCTGTATGAAACACTGTCAACGTTGAGCTCTTCCCAAAGTTATCATACTGCTGGGGAGACTGCAGGAAGTATTGAAGGGAAACATTGTCAATTAGTCCTCATCTTCCCCGTCCCCCCAACACTGTCTCAAAGCGCAAAGTCTTGAATTTTAAGGTCATCAACTCCTCCCCCTCCTTGCACCCTTTAATAAAGAAGAGGGACAGGCATATTTTCTTTGCCCATCAATAACGTTCCATCCTCTCTATGCAGCATAACCAATATTTCTTTCCAGCAGAACACACATCTTTCAGAACGTGCTTCCAGTTCCTACCCTGAAGGAGAGACCTCCCCCACCTAACACCATTGCTGTGGTAGGAGGAACTCCCTCACCTATCCTTACATTGGGGTGATGCTTGAGCTTGGGAATATAGAAATAACAACATCTGGGATGCTAGAAAACTAGTCTCTTCTACGTTGTTCCTTCCTGAGTGTAGCAATGATTTCTTCCATTGTATCTCAACAGCAGTTTAGAAATTTTGCGCTGATAAATCTGGGAAAGGGATATTTGCACAGACAAACACTTGCCAAGACACACAGTGCAGCTGCGGAAAAAGTTCTCACCCACTAACTGGAAAATATGTGACATGTTCTCTGGCCATATCAGATTTTTAGGAGGCTTTGATTTGAAAAGCAGCATCTGTAAGCCAAACACTTCCATTTGTTAAGAAAACAGATGCATTCATTTCCCAGCAAAAATAAGGAAAACATTGTCAAGTTCAGAGGCAGAAAAAAAAAAGAGAGCATGTTGCCAGAGTGGAATTTTAACATTTTAGACTGCATCAAAAGGTGTGAATTGCCTTGATGTGCCCTTGATTTTTCTCCAGTACTCAAATAAATAATTGACAATTTCCCCAGCAGACTATGTGATGCTCAGGAAAAATATATGTGAATTCCAGATTAAAACCACAAGTATTTCTTTATCTGTCAGACCTGTTTCAGGAAGATAAGTGTATTCTTTCTTTGGCAGAACCTTTATGATGCCCCCAAGGATGATTTGTATCCTGGTCTCTGATGCATGAAGGTTGGAGCCTCAAAGTCCTACTGAAGTCAATGGGACTCAACTCTGGTACGAACTGTATCAACGTAAGTAGTCATGAGAGAAACAGTGACACATTTTTCTTACTTGAAATAATTCATGTGTTATGCACTGTGATCTGTTGTAGAGCAGTAAAAGTCTTGGTTTCCAGCAGAACATTTAGCAAAGGAGTTTTCAAGTGGTTATTGATTGTTTTGAGAATCTCAGCTTCAGGCTTTCAAAGACAAGAGCTTACATTGCATAACTGAATGGCTAAGTATCTTAATAACCCAAAACAGTAATAAAAGATGAAGCTGTGATGTGGACAGAGAAGAAATAGGAAATGGTGTACCAGTAGTAGAAACAGAGAAAAGTACCTGATCTCAGGAACAGAATCCTGCAAGATGCTGAAGATACTGGGAATATTACTGAGATTTGTGGCCATCTTGTGAAGCTAGAGAGTGCTCAGCTGCTTTCAGAATGAAATCAAATGATTGGCAATTGCTCAAATTGGTGAAGGTGGGAATTGCATTGCACTTCATGTGCTTTACTTGCAGCCCTTTGGCGTTAAAATTACTATCTTCTGGGGTTTTTAAGGCAAATCACAAAGGTAAGAGAAAAGAGAAGAGATCAAACAAATCAGAGCAGGGTAAGAAAATCCCCGAGCAAGAGGAGCCAGTCCCAGTTAGTGCTGTTTATGTTATTAGTACAAAAGAAAGAGATGCTGTAAAAGTCTTTGCTTCTCCCCAGCCTACAGGGGAGCTTGGGCTTTACACAAAGCAGCCACAGCTCGTGGTTGGTGGGGCACTCCTGTACGTTCACTCCCAAAGATCCAAAGTCCTGCTGCAGGCAAGTTTTCCAGCCATGTGAACACGCACATGGAATGTTTTCCAATATATATGTAAAACTGTTGACATGCCTTTAAATAATCTTTGTCATAGTATCCTGTACACATTAGCAGGGAGGCTGTCCAGTTTTGTGTCATTTGAGATGAATATTTGTATTTAAATTCTACTGTGTTACCATATATCTTTAAGCAGATTGGCAAATTTTAAAATATTTACATATATTTGAGACATCATCAAATGTATTAGGGGTGGTGGGTGGGGAAGGCACATCTGCAATCCATTTTCTGAAGTATGAATGCTTACATTTTTGTTGTTGTTGAGGGGAAAAAGACTGCTTCAGCAGATATGGACACCTCCTCCAACCTCAGGCACCACTAATGGGTATCAATTGCCCAGCTCCTGGGCTGTGCATGAGTTATTTGTTCTGTACTTTCTGAAAAATGCACTTCTTCAGTATTTTTTTTTTTTTGTAAAAACAGGTTAAGCAGCACAAAGCATGCTATTAAGAAAATATTTCCAACACATTTCTCATGTGAGAAAGATCCTCTCAATATCTTTTCAAGAAGCCACAGTAGGCTTTCAGAATTTGGAAGGAAAAAAAAAAAGAACCTAACACACAGGTGATAGAACAAATTTAGCACTATTCTGTGATACGGTGTATGTCCAGAAGAAAAGAAATCAAGAGGAATGTGATCAAAAGAGGAGTAAAGGGATATGGCACTATTACAGACAAGACATAAATAAGGATAGATTTGATCACATCTTTTTCATTTTCATATTGTACTTAATGATTCAAAGCTCACTGTATATTTGTAAGGCAAGAGCCAAGTGTTGGTTCACCTATCAACCCCTCACCCCCTATGTACAGACTGGAGTAAGCAAGCACAGACATACAGACAAAATATATAACCTTCATAATACAGCCTTCATAACCCCTGCTGATACACCCTAATTCTGCAGTCATCACACATTGCCTACTCCTCAGTCTCGTCCTTTCTGATAGGAACAACGTACTCAGAAGACAGCAGGACAGCAGGTCACGGGTCCTGGCTGCGCAAAGGACATTTAGTGCCCAGGCTGAACACACTATGGGATCTCTGTGATATGACTGTCAAATTTACCTGACACAGTATACTTTAGGAATGAAGCCTAATCTTATTTAAACCTCTTATCCAAGGACCATATTTCTTTGCCGTATATCTTTAGCTATAAAAATTAAGAACAATCTGATCACCTGCATAATATTTTACATTCAAGTATGACACAGAGGACATGGATCATTACTCATTCATCACCCTACATTTTCCTGAATCTTGGAAATAGATAGTCGATAAAATACAAGAAATTGTGATTCTCTCATTGAACGTCAAGCTGCCAGCCTCCCCCATTTGCTACACCTGCACCATGTGTAAGGTGGAAAGGCACCAGTTTCTGCTCGCTTCCCCACATCTGAAGACTGGGTAGGATGACATGGATGGTCCAAACAGCACCAGACTGTACATCTTAATAATCGCTTTTCAGCTAATTCTAAAAATGGCGTGTTAACAACTATTTTTAGTAATGGCAACAGTATCTTTTAATGGCACTATTTCAGCCTTCTAATTAAGTGGACAGATTAGTGATAGATAAATATACAGTCTTATAGAGAGCTAATTAAGAACCTTCATCACCTGGGATGTGCAAATACCTCCAGCTAGGAGCTCTCCCAGAAGTGCAGCCGTGGCTGGGCCAGCTCATCCAGGGAGCACCCAGACCCACAGCTGGGAATGTTTGCTGTCATTTGCCTTACAGACATTCAGCAGAAATGGCAGCCCTTCACATCCCTCTCTGCTCTGACATTCTGAATTTCTATCTCTGAATACACAGCTAGCAAAGAAGTCTTAGACTGACAGGAGCTATTTCTCTTCCACACAGCTCAAGGATATCTCCTCTAATGGACTGCTCAGGTTAGTGAAAAATACTCTTTTGGCACTTGATCAAATATGATTAAGTATGCCAGCATTTTCAAGTAACTGGTTTTGCTTTTATTTGTGTTGCACAATGAAGGCTTATTAATGCATGTCATTAGGGCACAAACTAAAGATTATATAGTGAACACATGAGCAAGCTGTCCCTAAATGACCTTGATTTTCAGCCACATAATTTTGCTTGCAGGCCAGCATGCATTATTTGGGATGCTCCATCGATCATTACATATTGCCCCTGAATTATTTATTTACTGCACTTGACTGCTGTCTATTCTCTCTCAGACTTCGAGGAAAGAGTAGCATGTGAGAAGGGCTGGACAGTTCAATACACAAGGTTGGATGATAGGAGACTATGGTTATAAATTCAGCGTAACAGCTAATTTGCTATGTCACTTCACTTCTCTGGGCCTTAGTCTCACCTTCCCACTTTTGCCTGATCTAGCTGTGGAGATTATAAATTGTTTAAGGCAAGCACTGTCCTTCAGCAGTCGCGTGTTTCTGCTCCTGTGTCAAAATAAGAAAACTACTGATATTTGCTGTAGATAGGGAAATTGTTCAGCATTATAGGCCATCTTTAAGAATGCTGTCTTCATATAATGGGTCACAGGAGCACCAAGTTCTCTCTAATTCTCCTGATACCCATGGCTATCAATCCTGTTTCAGCTTTCTCACTATTAAGTACAACAACCCCATAAAACATTCAGCCCTAACAAGGCAGCCAGCTCCTATCCCTGTTCAAATCCAGCTGCCTTTGTACCAAAGCATACCTACAGTTTCACCTTTATTTGGAAGAAAAAGGCTCTTTACCTCCTCTTAGACTGGTTACATATATATATATTATTATTTCTCTTAGATTTCCAGTTCCCAGCTTGATTTGGCACTATTCAACCCTCTCTTGCCAGTTACTGCTTTACTACCTTCAGTTAGGGAGGCTGAATCAGGCAAAAGGATGTAATGTTACACAGAAGTGAAATGTTACTATTTGCATAAGGAAATAGAAAGTTAAAGAAGAGTTGCTAAACGGCTTAAAGACCTACAGAAGGGAAGGTAGCTAAATATAAGTACTGCCTTCTTCCAGCGCAACAGCAGTTTTTCCCATGTGAATGACCTGTTTTTCACTGCACTTTTCATCTCTAAGTCTTCAGTTGCCTACTGACTTTGGACCATCCCACAAGCTTTCCCAAGGGTAAGATGATCTGCACAGCTTCGTATGTTCTGATATGATTTGATATCTATGTACACTGAAGTAAAATGCTGGTCAGGTCATGCTCATTAAAATGAGTTGTTTAACTTACAGTCTGCTTCTCTCCCAAAGCACGGGGTTGCAGTATGGGCCCTGGATGTGTCCTGGCAGTTATCCCACCTTGTCATCCTCAGGGAAGAGGCTGGCATACAACGGCCATTTAAAGTCTCATGGTGGTGGCATTCTGAGGCAAATGAGAAGGGAAGGACTTGCAGGTCTGGGGAAACAGTAGGAATGGTCAGCTCCTGTGCAAATCATAAGGATATGGGTTCCTCTTGGCTGCTGCCTGCTCATGAGCACGTATCACTGGCACATGCACCTGTTTATGTACGGTGCCCCACAGGGAGTAATACAGCCATCAGGCCAAAGGAGCAGGCACAAGTGCTATAAGTCCTCAGCAGAAAGGAATTCAGAGGTCCCTGCAGGAACAACAAACCAACGGGGGGTAGGAGGTGGGGCTCCAAGAGACTATTTCCAAACCCACCAGTGATTTGATCCTCTGATGGTCTGAATTGCCCCAGCCAGGCAAAGGAGATAGATCGTTACCTTCTCTATACTCCTCACATAAGGGCTTGGCAGAAGAAATTATTCTCATTACTCAACACACAAAAATCTAAAGGATTATGTATACCAGTCACCTACAGCTGCACTTGTGGGGTAGTGGCAGGAGGAGGAGGAGGAGGACATGCTGTGAGGGACGGCCTCTCAGTGAGCATCCTTCCAGCTCCCATGATGGAGCAGCTGAGCTCTGACCCACTGACTTAAAAACTGAAATTTTAAAGCTTCTGACCTTCTGCTTTAGTGAAATCATAGTGCAGTTGTGATAATAACAGCAAGAAATACATCGAGTTCTTAGGTATCTTATTAATGAGAAACATTAAGCTGAGTAAGTGATACACTTCAGCTTTTATTGAACCAACACCCACAAATAAATATACTTGTTCCCACAAATAGGGATTCATTCTTCAGTTGAATGAGTCTGTAATTTAATCCATTGTTACACCCTAACCAGAGCCAATATTTAACATCTTTTCTAATCAAGGTATAATTTAATATTTTTTAATTTCTTTTAAATTAGTTGAAATCCTTTCATTTTTTCTTTTATGAAGGAAAGTTCTCCTTTTTTGCCTATGATTGAGTTTGATCTGGCTTTGTTAGAGCCCTCTTAAGATATACAGTACACATTTTTGTTCCTCTTATCTAAGTTTCCAGGACTTGATCAACAGTGGAGCATATTCTTCTATCCAAGAACTAACCAAATTTATTCAACAGATTATACATTAATTTTACCATTAGAACATAATATGAGCAGATAATCCACAAAAATGCTTCAGATTTTTTGAAAGTGAATTTAATTATAACTAGTAATGTGCATTTGAGAATTATAATTATGAAAAGTCATGTACTATAAATCTGAAATGACAGATTATATTTCAAAGCCTTATTGCAGAGGAATTAGAGTACCGATTTATTAGTTGTAAATGTCTGATTATTGCAGCTTTGCTAAAAAACACGATCACAGCATATTCTAGCTGGATTTAACGTGTTTAATCCTTCCGACAAGAATCATATTTTGAACAGAAAGCAGCACTGTGTTAATTTGTTTATGAGACAGATCTAGACAACTAATCTTTGTCTTATGATCCCTGAACAGTAATAATTTAAAAACACTTTACATACTTGTATTTTCCCAGCTGCAGAGCACAGCTGATTATGAAATTACATTCATTGATAAGCACCACAATTATCGCTTGGCATTAGGAATGGCGCTTCACATTATTTGCAACTTCTCTGCTGCTGCGGGACACCCTGTACGCACGAAGGCTGTATCTGCTAAGGATTTATCTGGTCACGTGGAGAAAGGATGTCAGGCATCTCTCTTCTGCCCCCTGTACAAGCACTACAACTTCCCGGCAAATCCAACAGTGACAAGGAAACTTCACATGCTGGCATCGACTGACAATAAAGCCCTGTGTTTAATTAACCAAACAAAATGGGGTATGGTATAGGATGAGTTTCCCTCAAATCTACTAGTGGTACAGTTTCTAATGAGGTTCCCTCAAGGGAGAGATGTGTTACGTTTTATAATGAAAACTGACATTTCTGCATCTGTCAAGTAGTAAAGCTTTAAATGAGGACATTTGCCAATCTAGAATGACTTGCTACTAAACTATCTGATATATATTTTAAAAAATCTTCCCAATGGACTTAATTTTTATATGCCCTGTTGTAAAAACCTATTTTTTTTCATCACATAGCTGAGCAGGGGGAATCAACTGTTTCTCCATATACCTGTTATCTGGATTTTTATTAGGAATTAGAATTAATCTCAAGAGAAATTTGTTTAGATTTCTTTAAACAAAGAACCCCTCTGGTGGTTATTTCCTGGCCAGTGATGCCATGCCAGTTTGGGTACAACCTCACTAATTTGTGGGGAGCTCTACCCTCCAGATGATCCAGCAGAAGTCCCTTGGACTGGCTGCGCTGGGGAAAGGTTCATGTTGTTCTCTAGGGCAGAAACTGGTAACTGAATGGCAGAGACCTCCCCAGGTGCCCAGAGACTCCCACCACCCATACACACTGTGGCTGGGGGAGGCGAGAAGCAGGTGGTGAGACCACGCTAACATGGGTCTACATCTCTTTTCAATTCTTAGGCACTTCCAAACCCCCACTCAAAACCAAAGGTAACATAAGTGCTGCACGAGCCTACAAATATTCCAAATTCTGCTCATTTCTGGAAAGGGAAAACACATTTCTCCTATGATGATACCAGACTCCTAGAAGCTTTAAATATGCCTTGTAGGTATATAATATAATCAGAGTAATAAAAAGGAAACAGACTTTATTCAGTAAGAACTGAAAGATCCCATTACAGCCTTGCCATGCAGTTGTCTGTCAACCTCCAGTACATGGCACACATTTATTTGCTGTTACATAGTTTCTAAAAGTAGACAAATAAATAAATAAAATCTGATGACAGCCTGAACTTCAAAAAAACCCACCTCACTTTACGTTAAGTATAATCTAGCAGCACTTGGCAATCATTTTTTTCTTTTTTCATTTATCACAGGTGCTGCAAACTGAACTGCCAGTGGAGTAAGCAGGCTACAAGCAATCCAGCATGGTTTTTTAAAACAATATTACAATATTTCATCAGTCAGCTGTTTCCAGTGAAAAATCAGAAGCAACAGACCACTTGCTCAAGACCAAAACATGTGAATATTCCTGGAAGTCTCTTCTACAGCATATTTCCCAGCTTGTATTGCTTATCTCCAGTGGGGGATCTATTTGTTACAGTACTACAGAGTTACCTGAGGTGGGTTGCAAAGTTTAGACCTTGTCATTAAGTACAAGCCTTCCCGACAACAAACAATTCTCCTACAAGCTTTATAGATCGTTGTAGCCAATGTAAATGAAAAAAAAAAAACCCACCCTAAACCCAAAACCCAACCTCTACCTCTACAAAGGATAGGGCTTGGCAACTTGAATTCTCTAACATGCATACTTGCCATGCATACAGGGTATTTCACCTGTGCTGTAATCAGGTCTGCTCCATCCCTGAGAGGGTTAGCAAATTAATTTGCAACAGACCTGTTTGACTGAATGTGAAAAGAAGCAGCCTGAAGACACTCAGGCTGGGACAGTTTCACCAAGCCCAGTGGGACTGCTCAAAGAGCAAGGTGCTCATGAAGGAGGTTAGCAGACTTTCATCCACATCACCTGGTGTTCAATGAGCCACATTTCCTTGAAAAAAAATCTTAACTGTACCCTTCACTGAATGATTAAGATACACAATAAAAATGAAAGAAACATTTGCTTGCCTTTCACTTATTTCATTGCTATTTTTCTATCTATATACTCAGGCAGTCAGTGAAATAGCAAAGCCTGCATCCTTCTCTTAGAGACCAGTGTAAATCCCTTTTCACCCTCAGAGGAGAACCTTTTCAGGTTCTCTAATACAGAGTAAGTCTGAGCGCCAGACTTTTTTTTTTTTTCTCCTTCTTTTATGATGAAGGTCTTTTGACACCCTTTAGCAAAGACAAAGGATATAACACCCACACCTCAGCCAGCACAACAGCAAAACCTGCCTGAGAAACCAGGCAAGTATGTTGTCCCATGCTGAGCTCCATGAGGCTCTGGTTACATTCCTAATTTAAAGCTGGCTCAGATGCGTCTACATGAACTGGAGTCCTGCATGACTGTGCAGCCATATCCAAAGAAACGTACTGAATTCTTTAGGAGCTCTCAGTCCAATTCCTGCTAAGTCAAGAGGTTTGCTGGCAAAAAAAAGGAAGTTTAGAAAGTCTTACAGACCTACTTTTCTGGCAGGTTTAAGGCAAGTGCTCACCTACCTTCATTCAGCATCTGACCTTTTCTCATGCTGAGAAGTTTCTAAATACATTGCAAAGCTAGTAAAAATGTAGTAAGCTGATTTTAACAAGGACTGTATATGATCCATAAATTATATTCAGCATCTCTTAGAGCAAAAAATAGGATGGAAAAGCTGTTAATGGTTTTTCCTAGTCCATGCAATTGGGTTACTCTGCTTCTCTTCAGAGAGTCCAAATGTATGCATGGTACGCCAAATTGCTCCCTGGGGTTGTTTTATTTGCTTGAAGGGATGAACTTGGCCAGGAATATCTTAGAACAGACTCCAAGTACTCTAATTCTGCTTGCATTTTGTTCCATTTGCTTATTTCTGTGTTTTCAGTATTCATTTCATCCTTCTCCAGCTTCTTTTTCCAACTCAGCAGTTCTTACACTGAGCTGCTCAGCATTTTGCTGTGGTACAAATACCCATCCCTGATATCTTTACACAAGTCAATGACTGAAAGAAGCAGTGGTGCTACAGCTTCATCCCCTCCCTGAGGGAATTCAAACAACTAAAGCCGGTTTTGTGTGGGGAGAGATAGAGGCTAAGGGGGAAGGGATCTTAGGGGTGCCTTTTCCAGGCTTCTTATTTTGCCAGATAAGCACCAATCTGGTATGAATTCTGGATGCTTTCTTGCCTTTTTTTACTCTACCCTTACCACATACACACCCCTCCCTGCCACCAGGCTGCAGAAATATTCGTTAGCAGCGTGGTTACAACTATACTGTCCTCAGCTCATACGCAAACTAAGTTGGAGTACATTCACTACATTATGGTTTTACTCCAGGTAAGACAGAGACTGGTCCTGTGGGACAGCTTTTCAACTTGTGCAAGTCATCACGGTTCAGCTGAAATGAGTGGCACAATCACATTTTATACCTGGTGGGGTCAGGCACCTGGCAAGTTAGCTGGTAAGTGTTTCCTGAAAACCAGCACGCAGCTTTCACACAGGTCTTAGATTTTGGAGGGGTTTTTCAATGGATCCAAAGAACAGACTACAATTCAAATACACTTGAAGATACATCTGAGTCTTACCTAAGTTGGTATGAGGAAGACGCATCCTGATCTGGGAGCTAGCATAAACTCATATAGTTACCATAGACTTGGTTACCAAGTGTTTAGGGGAAAGCATCTATGTCCCCTATGTTTACCCCAACTACCAAAGGCATCTGGGGATCTCCAAACGTTGGAGGAACTGATATGATGAGGAAAAGACAGTCTTTTCTAGGAACTGCTTAATAATA
The DNA here is from genome assembly GCA_034008185.1 of Gorsachius magnificus. Lineage (NCBI taxonomy): Eukaryota > Metazoa > Chordata > Aves > Pelecaniformes > Ardeidae > Gorsachius > Gorsachius magnificus. The sequence continues at coordinate 28,375,345 of CM067088.1, read as the reverse complement.
AATAAAGATACTGTATTACTGGCAATCTAGCATACATGCCAGGGAGTGCCTCCTTTCCCTCCCCAACACTTTTGAGCAAAACCAGGCTTGTCAGTATAGCTAAATCCAAGGAGTGCCTTTCAACACGTTGAGCATCCTAGTTCAAGAGTGCGTTTGATTACTTGATACATAATAAATTATCCAAAAGCAACCTTTGAAGACATACAACCCCTAATACTTTAAAATTAAGACTAAATTCAATTTAGAAAAATTGTAAAACAGTTTCCCTGAAATTAATCTTAAATGAAGTTTCTTGCTTGGCCTCTCGCTCGCTGCAGATAATCAATCTCGACGCAGCTGCGTGAGAAACAGAGGCTACTGAAAGGGAAGTGAAATTAAAGCAAGGAGCTAGGCCAGCAATGTGAAAAGAGATATCTAATTATCAGCATTTTATTAGAAGCAATTAACTAATATTCAATTAGTTGCTGTCCCTGAAGCAAAGTGATAGTTAGAAAAACAGAAAGCGAACCTTGACAAGGTGTTCATTTTCCAATAAAGGGGAGATGAGGGGAATCATTTATTGGTGTTTTACCCCTGGTCAGAGCCTTGGGGCACTCACCCAGTGTGATGCAATGGGACTGGCTGGTTGCCAGCGTTAACTGTACTTATTACATTCATCCCATGCAGAACACATCCATCTCCTGCTCTGCCTTGACATCCCATTTATTCTGAGATTCATTTGTCATGTCCCCAATCACCAAAATGAATAGAAACTTTCCAGCATGATGGATTGTGGTTCTAATTAGGACTAAAGAAAAGATCCACACTCAAGTAGAGCTCTCTTTCTTTTTGTTCTTCTCCTAATAAAATAGTATTCCTAGCCAACTTTGTGACTAATGTCCTTTTGTGGTGGTTGTCCACTGTAGGTCACCCAGTCAAAAGGAAACAGTGGTCCTTCCAGAATGGATTTTTGCCTCCCCTAACAACTACACCAATTGTTATAGAAAGGAGTCCAGACACATTGAAGACCGTGCACATAAAGTTTGTAGATGTGCAGCAGATGTCTAGAATACCAAACTTCGGAGAACATTTGTCCCTTGTTTGTCCCAGAATTTCCTTTAACAAAATGCAGATAAATAGAAATACCCAGAATGAGGAAAAAGCTAGACTTTGCCTGGCAACTATTAAAACTGTTGATAAAGAAATCTAATTTTTGTTAACCAAGTTAAATTCGTTGACAGCATTTTAAAGTCATGGCGCTAAATAAAGCATCATTATTTCAAACTCTAAACTAAGCCTAACATACCTTGTTGTGTTGCCTCTCATTATCAGCACATATATCAAAAGTACACATAAGCTCTAATATAACGGAGATTTTTTAAAAGTGCCCTATGAGGTCTTTCTTGTGTTTCTCATGTATCAGTACTTTCAATAATTGTGTCTTTAATATGATAAATATGCAATGCCTTTTCATAGCAATCTTGCCATATTTTCTGTTCATTTCTGTGTCTCTGCTGTAGAAGAATACCAAACCACGGCGGTACAAAGGAATCAACAGAGCGTAGTGAGGGCAGCACTATTTTGTTTGAAAAATTTTTTAAGTTAGGGATAACATCTTGGCTAGTGGTAGGTAAATAAAAATGGTAATGCCACAAGCAGAGGACCTTAACCAATAAAGAGTTTGCATGCACCAAAAAGTCACCCGTTCTAATTTGCATTTAAAAGCCAGAAGAAAGTAGACTACAGTTACAAATGCATTCAGGAATTTGCAGATACATCAAGAATACTCCAAATCATTAAAGTAGCCTGATGACTACTTAAAAACACCAAGACGGCCATAGGTTCACTTACTGCAAGACAGGCTGTAAGTATTAAGTACCAGCAATCTGCTACAAAACTTCTCATACTTTGGAAGATGAGCATTCTGTCAGATTTATTATCTGTACTACCTTTATAGAGCAGAACATAACACTTCCATTAGACACAATGGAAATATTTCACAAAGAGTCTGTTTTAATGTGAACTATTTAAAGCACAACTGGGTTTGGATAGGGAAAAGAATGATTTCCTAATTCTCTCAAAATAAACAATTTCAGAGTATCCTGAAATTTAACTTAGCATTCCCTATAAAGTTTAAATAAACAAGATGCCGAAAGAAATTTCAGTGCAAAAACACATATGAATTTGAAGAAGGCTTGATGGCAGAGAGCAAATTTCTTTTGGCAGAACTTATCATGGAAGTATTACGACCTGTGATAGGTCTGATTTCTCATGGCCTAGTCCAGAAGTGCTATGCCCATGCCAGCATACCTAGTCAAATAAACACAGAGCATGCAGCAACCCCTGCACCATCACTGCAGGAAGAGCTATACGACTGCTATTTGTAAAAGTGGTCTTCGTTTGATTTTGGAGATCAAAGCTCTTGTACCCTGCCAAAACATAGATCTCCAGTTCTTCTCCTGAATATGAACCTTTATCTCAAAGCAAGTATGACTAAGTTGATGTGTTGGAAATTTTGTAATTTTTTTGACCATAAAAACCCTATATATAGGAATACAGAGATATTTGCCTTTCCTAGTGCTAGAAGATACACACCAAGTGTGGGTACGTGCAAGAACAGCTACTGAGTTTGCTATGGAAAACATTCATCTTGTGGGAAGGGAAACAGGTAATTACATTATCGTTTATTCTTATTTATAGCAAAGCAACCTATGAACATTTTAAAAATGTAAAATGCCTACTCTAAATGCACATGCTAATATAAACGCACAGGAAATGAGGTGGTTAGGTTTTGCTAAAAGCCCACTAATTTAAGTGATGTTTTCAATGAGATTTGGATATTTTTTTCCATGCTTGCTTGTGCCTATGCTGGTACTGAACTGTTTCCCACTGAAGTACATTCTCAAATCAGGATTTCATTCTTTCTATTTCTTCTCAATTATTCTATGTAACTTCATGAATATGCAATGGATTTACGACAATAATCCAGTATGTAGCTAGCTGATGTATTGTTCCACGCAACACCGAAATGATCCTGGAGACAACAAAGAAGTCTAACTTTAAACACTTCTCAAATACAAAACATAGAATCATAGAATCATGTAGGTTGGAGAAGACCTTTAGGATCATCGAGTCCAAACGTTAACCTAACACTACTAAGTCCACCACTAAACCATGTCCTTAAGCGCCACGTTATATTGAAGAACTTTATCCAGATAGAATGGGAAAATATCTTCACAGGCCATTGATCTGATTTGTTCTATGTCTCAGTTTCTGCCATGTCAGTGTATCCACAGAGATGTGTCGTACTCTCACTTGTCACATGAAGTTATAAAAAAGAAAGTAAGCCCATATGCAGCATGCCTGCCCCCAGAAAAGTTTAGGTTGTTCTGGAAATAATATAAAAGTCTCTATCGGTTGCTAAAGGGACGGGGGCTTTGATGGCTCCTGTACTGGCTCTAGCAAGTTTCTGAGGATGTACCCTTCAGTATATTCTGAGAATAACACTCTTGCATAATTTAAATGAGCACTATAGATTGTCATTTAAATTGCATGAGAATCTGAGATAAGGTTGGCAGAAGATCCAGAAAGAGCCCTTGAGTGTCAGATTAACACAGCAGGCAAGAGACAAAACCAGGCACTTCCTTTTCTTTTTGACTAAAAATCTTTCAGAGAGAAACTCAAAGCTTCTCTAATTCCTGACCTTTCATTTCAATGAAGAACAAGCAATCTGAAATCTTCTGCTATAATTGATCAGTGTTTAAAACTAACAAATTGTAGATTAATATAATATACTCAGGCCAGAAAAGCAAGATCTTGAAGAGCACTCTTTGAAGCAGATCCCTCGCTTCCACAAAGATGGATAATTTAATCTTTGTCATTGGCCTGTCTCTGTCAAAGAGAACAATGGATAGTCTATTCGCAATTGATGACTATATAGAAATTAATATTAGTAAAAGGTGTCCATTTAGTGTCTCACCTTCTGTGCTAAAGGTGACATCCATGATGGATGCATCCCAAGACAATGGATTTATCTTTAAAATGGAGTAATTACACAGTGGATGCATGGGTGACATAATGACATTGTGGTTTTATATTAATAAAAGAAAGAAATATTCCTTCTGAAGAAGGAAAAAAATATGACTAACATGGTCATTTATGAGATTTTGGCAGCTACTTTGTAACTGCAATAAGCACTTTCAAATTGTTCAGCTACAAATTACAGTCCTACACAGTTTAAGTAATTCATGATCAGCTTTCACGTCACAAACCTCAGTTTACAAACTTAAGGTACTCATGGACTCCTAAAACTTCCACCTTTGTATGGGGGCCTTTAAAATCAGTGGCCCCAAATTACAGAAATAAGAGGTAAAGTAAACAAGATTTGAGGGCAAGAATAAAGAGATGTGACTTTATATCCAGCACTACCACTGGCCCCTCTCGGGGCCACTATTTTTTCTGTTTAGCAAGCGAACATCTCGGTGCTCCCTCTGCTGTCCTGTGAAACCCAGCCTTGCCTCAAGGAAGCATTTGCAAAATGACCGGTCACCGCAGGAACTCCAAAGAAACTAATTTGGCACAGATATTCTACAAAAACAGGCCTCAGGTTGCCAGTTCAACATCCCATCAGTATTAAACAGCATCTGTTCATCGTGTTATTTATTACTGTGTAGTGCTAATGCTTGGAAGAATGACACCCGTTTGGTGCAGTGCAATTTGTTTTTCCCCCCCCCCCTCAAAAAACAATTTTGCCCTTTTAAAACATTTTTTATGTCCTGACTGATGTTTCAGTGTGGTCCATATTGCTATTTTCTGAAAATTCAAAACAGAATTAAAAATACAGCACCACATATAGAAAATTTGAAATCATCTTGTTTTGAAGCCTTCTTTAAAACAGAAAACTAATTTTTGAACTAAAACCAGTCTTTCCTTATGTTAGTCCCATAAAATGTATAATTTGACCTAAATAAGACTTGTTAATTCCCCCAACTTTACCCTCAGGAAATAGCAGCAAACTGAAGCTAAAAACCCCATTATTTGTACAGTCCCCAGTAATCTCTGGGACTTCAAGAAGTTTAAACTGCAATCTTTGGCAGGCATTTTCACCACTGGAATCATTTAGATTCAGGGTTTGATGGGGAGGTTTTATTTTATATACATGTATAAAAACATTCTCAATTTTAGTATTTTAAAAGCTTAAATAACTAAAAGCAAACAAAAATGAGTGGTCTCATTAGGACTGATTATAATTTTGTTCAAATTTACCATTTATTAAAAAGCTGGTAAACGATCACATTATATTAAGCAAGAAGCCAAAACTCACCCTCTGTAACTTTGCTGGGGTTTCAGTGAGAATTAACAGCAAACTTTAGATGCCAAAATCATGCAGTTCTGAAGGATAAGGAACAATATAAAGTTTCTTTTTAATAATATATCATACTTGGGTTAGTTCTCATAGATACACCGAACTGTAAGAGTTCAAGAATGGATAGCAGTACACAAACAAAAAATTAATTTGTCTTCATTGTAAGGTACAGCAGAAAACATCGTGTCTCTTATCTCAGGAAAACCCCACGTTTTGAGCACACCAGTCAAACTGATTGATGCTCCTTAATGAACCGCTGTTCGGTTACGAAGGTTTACCTACCCAGTCAGTCTTTATAACAAACTTCTGAAACTGTTTTCTCTGGAGAACTCCCATTCCCAGGCTCCTAAATTCTATTCAAAAGGCAGCTAAAAACATTAAATTCTTTCCAACTTCTACTTTCCTATTAATCCACAGCTACGGCTGCCACAGGGATTTTATGAGTTAGGCAGTGAGATGGGACCGGACCATGAAATACTATGTTATGATGTAGCCCACAGTTTGAAGGCATTTGAAGTCTAAATTTAAGAAAAGAACAAATACTGGCTTTGAGTTTAAAGCAAAGATTCAATACCATTTTTCTTTTTAATTTGAATTAATTTGCTGATCCATGCTTCATATGCTTTCCTTTCAAGGCTGACTGTTAATTTAGTAAAGGACTGATCTTCAACTGCTCAAAGAGGAAACGTTTCCAGTGCCAGTTAGACATTCAGCCACCTCTTCCCAGGTCACCAGGCTGGAAGCTAATGACTAAACCCATCAGCTTACTTGAGTTTTCTGATTTGATAGACAGAGGGGTTTTCTTGCAGTTTTTTCCTGAAATGCAGTTCAGGAAAAAAAATATGTAACAAGACCAACAGGAGTAATCAGGTGTTTCTCCAAACAAATTTTCACTTTTTTCATGAGAATAGACTTAAGTAAAATTTGAAATATTATCTAGAGATGTCCCTCTTACTTTCAATCCATTAATTATCCTATTAATGCCAGTCATTTAAATGCCAAGAAGTGGTTCAGGTCTTTAAAGGAGACACTCGGAGATAGTAACTAGTAAGCAATTTGCAAAGGCAATTCTGTTAAGATTGTGAAGATTATGAACTACAAAGTACATCCAAATAAAATGGTTTGTACAGCTGTAAGCAATAACGAAAAAGACCATACCAAAGAGGCATTGAGTTATTTGAAGGAATATATGAACAGCTTATAAATTCTGGTTAAAATTATGCTGCTGTTATTACGAAAGTTGTGCATCATGGCCTAATGATTCAGGAAAATCTGTGCCGTTAAGTGGGAAGAGATGAACAAAGCTTTACAGTAGGGAGAAATCAACTTAGCTGAAGGATCAGCCAAGGTTGAACTAGTACAACTGTAGGAAAACTGAGAGATGAAATCCAGGACTGGACTACCAGCATCCTCATTCTCACTCTCCAAGCCTCTCCTTCCCCAGAAAATGAAGAATTTTGCTCCCAAACCATGATCATATGTATTTTCAGAAGCAGCCTCCTTCTCAAAGTGATACCAGAACTTGGAGACATACTAGTGACTCCACACAACTGTTTCTTATATAGGAAGTTTTATATGCCCAATGTCAAAGGCAAGATTTTAACATTCAGAAAGTGGAACTAAGGTTAAGGCTGGGATTTTGAGACTTAAGGAACTTAGGCTTTAAAGGTCTACTGAATCAAATTAATTCAATTTTATTCAATTTAATGATAACATTAAAAGGATCCCCCTCAAATAATCTGTTCTTTTGCAAGTTTTGTTTTACCTGAAACCTATTTTGTTCCCTTTAGGCACTCTGACCAGAAGGCACCATTTCAATATCAGTCTTCCAGATATTCCTTACCTTTTCACCACACATTTATCTGATGACTTGACTCTGCAGCCTCCAACCATGATTTCATGTTTACTGGGATTGTTTGTTTGTTCTTCACTCTTACAGTCACCTACCAGAAAGTATGGAAATTGCTAGGAGAAAACTGATTAATTTTTATTATTACTTAAATGTAATATTCTGGATTTTAATGAATTAGTCTGTTTATTTACATGACTTGTTTAAATGATGTGTTTCTGCAAATGTTCCTGGTACAGCTGGTAGGACGCAAAGTGCCTGGGAGACCCTGCCTTTTGTGTACAGTTGGACTATAAAATTTATGACTTTTTCACAATCTAAACCAGCTTTGTTTTATTTTCAAAATAAATCCATCAAAAAAGACTGATCTTTAGCTCATCTTTTTGCTGGATTTTATTCTTAGCCTTTTTTCCACTGTAAAGGGAAAAACGGTACTGAAATACACATAAAGACTAGGATTAAAATGATAGCGTTGACTCCCTTCTCTGAGTTGAGTTCTGGAGCCTGGCATAGTGCAGAGGTGCACTTGCCGCAGGGGAAGGCAAGAGCTCCCTTTCCCCCTTTGGTGCTCCAAGGCCACTGCAGTCCATTTGGACATTTAAGGGCCAAATATTTTGAGGGATCTTCCTAGCACTGGCCAAACACAGACTAACCACATCCTCCAAACTACAATAATCAGTGGTCCTGCTTCTTCCACTTGGGCAAACCCCTCGTACAGGGTCAATGCAGTTCCTTTAACTTTCAGAAGCCTTCTATCCTAAGTTCACTTTATTTGGAGCTCGATCTGATGCACACACACTCATTGTGCCCATTCCCAAAGATTTAAAGGTTTTTGGCAACCGTGGCTGGGCATGTAGCTCCTTAAGTCAGACAGCTGGTTCAAGCCGCCTCAGTATGTTCAACAGACTCTGGGCTGCACTCACCTTGGCTTTATATCACACTCAGTCCCTTGTAATAGTACAAAGCACTAAACCAAAATGGTAATGATTTACACTCACTTTACCCTAACATAATCAACAAAATGAGGCTTAACACTATGAAAACCCAGGGCCTGGCTCTTTTTTAAATTCTATTTTCAGCCAAAAAGACAGCCACTGGGAAAAATTCAGTCACTGATGAAGTTCTGCAGTCTCATTTTACTCGCTTCCTTCAAAAGTTTTAATAAAGTTGTAGTTATCACAAACATTTGCCCCACAGAGATGTTTCCGCTTTGAAAAACACCAGAGTGCTCCCAGGCTGACTCTTACCCTGATATTTCATATAAACATACAAAGTGCAATCTGTGACACAGCACCAAGGGTCATTTAGAGGTCTCGTGCCATGTTGAAATAATTATAAAAAAATTGGCAAGAAAGTAACACATGACAGTTTTATATATTTCAGAGATACCTTCTGCAGAACACTGAGAAAGAGTCCAAACAAACAAAAAAAATGGTGACATAAGTCTATAAAGAAAATCTGACTTTTTTTTTATTTTTCGAGTTTTCATAACGATTACTTTTTCACAGTTATGAACACTACAAACTTTTGGGTAGCTTCTGATCTAAGCAGCATAATCTTATTATCGTTAGCAGATTGCTATTCCCACTCTACCACCACTGACAATTTTTCTAATGTTCCAGGCACGCCAGACATAATTGGACATAATTCCCACTGACCTCACCTTAGCAAAGGTAAAGGTAGAAAGAAAAAGCATCACCCTTTCTCATTTCCAAGTATATTACCTCTCCCCCAACCCTGTTATAAGAAAAATCAAGTCTGGCATCCTTGACATACCTAATAGCTCTGTGCTGTTAGTTTTGGTTGCTTCCTCTAAAACTAAATCTTTTCATACTTCATGGCCATGGCACGGAAAATTCTTGTTGTCAAAATACTGTGTTTTTTCTGCTTACTTTGTTTGACTATCATTTAAAAACTCTGTTGCTTTAAAGTAAGCACCACACATAAAGATATGGTTTAACCAGGCATCCTTGCTGTTTGGTGGGTAAAATGCAGCCAGCTGTAAATGGACCAACTCAGATGAGTTGTCTGGCCCTGGTGTCAGGTTTTGATGTTCACATCTTCCTGGACAGATGACCTCCAGGTTAGGAGCTGCACAGCTCAGGTCAGCAGTGTTTCAGTGCCTGACCCAAAGCACCCTCCTGTTTTCAGGAAACCTTCCCCAGGTGGGTGCCTTCCCTTCAGGAAGCCTTCCCTAGGCAGTCCCCAGGCGGCTGGTCGCTGCTCCGATTCAGTATGACGCTGGAGAAGAACTGAATATTAGGGCAATAGCCACAGATGTATGCTTTTTGTAGGCAATTGCAAACAGACTAGTTTAATGGTCTCCAACCTTCTGATTTGCAAACATCAATATATTTTTCAATGGAGATCCAGATCCCAGAAAAATTATGCTTTGAATTTGTTATTTTAGTTATATTTTTTTGTGAGCACCCTAGTGGTGACCTATACCAGACTGAAAACGGCCCATTAGATGTTTTATATATGTGTGTGTATATATATATATATGTATGTATAATCTTGTGAGCAAATATTTTCAGAGACTAGAAACTTCAAATGCAAACAAACCACCAAGCCTGTCTCAAAAACAGACGCAGGGGTAATTAGTGCAGCCTAAACATCAGCACTTAGGATTTTAATTCCCAAGAATAAAAATATCCCTGTTCCTCAGTGAAAATTAAATTACTATCTCATACCAGTTTCAGTAAAAAAGGACTTACTTCAAAAGCTGAAGTACTAGTTAGCTGGGAACATAGAACTCTCAAAATAGGTTTGAGCTTTTCAACAGATATTCATGAAATTCTAAATGCCCTACCAGCTTTGCAGTCATACAGGCTGAAACCAGAAAGTGAACATTGTATGATGGAAGGAAAAATAAGGTATTTTATATGGGACAGATGTAAGATGTTGCTTTTTTGGCAGTCTTTTCTCCTGTGATCATGTTTGCTTTTATACTGAGCGCCAGGCAAGGCAGCCTTTCTGAATATTGCTCAAAGCCCCTCCTCAGCCTACTGCTACATCTGCCATCCAGAACAATCAGCACTTCAGCAACTATCCATCTGAGTCATAAAAATTCACATATTTCACATTTTCAATCCCACCAGAATGTACAAGTTACATACAGATGGTTAGAGGAACCCAACAAATGAGACACCCAGGTCAATAAACTAGAAAGCAAACAAACCCCCAGAGAGGAATGTTTCTTTTCACCACTTTCATAGCAATTTCCCTACCCTTGAATCCTTGTATTTTAATGGATGTGATGCTATACACCATGTGAAGCCAGAAGAGAAGTAATGGTTGTAGAAAGACAGTACTGGGCTAGCTGACAGGGTGAAGAAAGCAGACAGTCTTTCGGATGCCTGTTTATCTCCTGATGTTTTATACCTTTGAACTGAGTTGCAACACTCCTGATACACAGGTAAACAGTGTATTGAACTCGGGGTGAATGTTTATGGTAGAAGCTCGGTGCTGATTAGAGCAGTGACGACCTGTCACTGCCCTGCCCAGTCTTCTTCAACATTTACACCTGGATCAGTGTTCAGATACAGCATGAAAAGGATTTACTCACCACTGAAATATAGATGTGATTTGCAGAAAGATCAATGATGTCGTACGTATCCTAATTTCTCTGACAAATAATGCTAGCAGGGGCAATCCAAAGGGATGACTATACATACATTATGATGGAATGAAAACCAAATATTTGATGGCTGCGCAATTTTTTGGCATCACATGACCAAGAGGAGCAGAAGCCGAAGTGAGAGTGCTCACTTATTCTGAGATTGCCTTCCTGCTCCAAAAAGGCTGAAAGGCTACTCATTTTTTTTGACTACTTGTTCAAACTACCTCTTACTTGCTGCATTTTTGCTAATAATAAAGCATTACCTCTGTAGTCTTTAAAGACCTTCCAGCTTCATGACAATGTTAATTACGAAAGATGCTGCAATAGTTCAAATGGACTTTATAAACCTCATTTATGCCTACTTTGTTACTAGCTAGAAAGATTTTTGCTTTACTTGATGGAGATCACTCAATATAGTGTTTGCATTGCTCAAAAAGGCCACATAAAGTGGTACTTTTATGAAATTGGTGAAAATCCTCCTAACATGGAAGAGAAAACAACCAGTTGCTTCAGTTAAGACCTGCAACTCACCATTCAATTTAACAACTTCTAGTTGACTGTCTTAGCATGCGATACAGACATAGGGCAGTCAGAGAAGAATAAAGCCATGATCGTGTGTGGAAATGCAACAGGTACAGTTAGACTGAAGGAAACAGTCAGATTTGTAGACAGTACAGCTTCACTTTCCTAGTTCCTTGCAACTAGACTGCCTGTACAGAAACCGAACTTCAGACGAGATATAGACCAAAGCAGTCAGGGTTTAGCGCTAGCTCAGATGAAAATGA